>PJEM01003413.1:0-186398 GCA_004023845.1 Helogale parvula | reverse complement strand
AAGTAAAGAAAATAATAAGGGAAAAACCCAAGACACACCCCCTAGGGGAAAAAAAAAACCCAGCATGTAATTCCTGTCCTTGACAGAATGTATTAAATAAGCAAACACCACCAACAAGCCAAACAAGTACTACAATGTAAAAATATTTAAAAAAAGAAAACCCTCTCACGTGCATAAATGAAAGATTGCACACATAGAACTCATATCTTTTCAAGCTTCAATAGTAAATATTTTGCTACTATGTATTAAATACTGCATGGTTTACCCAAGCTAAGATGAAACCACATCATGAATCAATAAGCATTTTGCATTTTCTTTCATTCCAAATAATGATTTCTAAATGTTTATTCTTTTTATTTTCTAGTAAAAACATGATGAGTAACTTTTCAACAATCAGAATGTTACAGAGGAAAGGAGAATTTGTGTGTGTGTGCGTGTGTGTGTATAACAGCAAAAATCAGGATGTTACGTTTATAAATTTAAAAGCATATATCTTACCAGAAATAGCAAATCCACTGAATCCCACTGCCAGCACCAAGAATGAGATAGCTACCCCTCTAGTATGAGAATAGCCAACAACCAGAAGCAGCGTTGCTTCCATGCCAAAACCTTCAGAAACAAACACATGGAAACACTTCAGAAATTTGTGTTAAATTTGTCCATTGAGCTAAAACTGCTAAAAATGCTCATGTCTATCTGACCTAGCAAACCATTTCAGGAAGCCTATCTTAAAAATAGTAATAACATGGGGCATCTGGGTGCCTCAGTCAGTTAAGTATCCAACTTCGGCTCAGGTCATGATCTCATGATTCGTGGGTTTGAGCCCCACGTCAGGCTCTGTGCTGACAGCTCAGAGCCTGGAGCCTGCTTCAGATTCTGTGTCTGCCCCTCCCTTACTCATGCTCTGTTTCTCTTCATCTCAATAATAAATAAAAACATTTAAAAAATTAAAAAATAAAAATAGTAATAACAGTAATAGTTTAAGCACAGGGATTACTGAAGCCTTTCATTTTAATAAAAACATCAAAATCAATCTTAAGTTTCAGTGGTGGGCAGGGACAAGTTAGTTATGTAGTTACTTAAAACTAGAAGTTATGAAAATTTGAAGATAGATAAATGATTATAAATGAACAATGAAGACACAAATTGAACTGCTTATTTGATATGCACAGAAAAAGTTATTCACTCATGTAGATCAGCAGTTCATGAGCCAATCATGTCCTTAACATCACTTATGTACTTACCACCACAATTCATGATCTTTCTTACTGTAGTAGTTGAAAGAATTTGCTTGCTTCTTAGAAAATCTGCAATCTGCCCTCCAATGGGCACAATGATTGTCATTACCAAGTGTGGCACAGCAGATAGCATGCCAACCTGAAGGAAAAAAAAAAAGAAGAGACATACATGACCATAGGTAATATGGGCAAGTTAATGGTCTTGGTTTTCTGAATCCATCATAAACTCTTTATTGAAAAAGAAAGGAAACAAAATACTGTCTACAAATGACCACTTACTCCTAGAATAAGCAATAACTTCCACAGAATAAATGAGAAAATCTATGTAAATTTACTTTTTGTCTTTTGGAAGAGAATGCTTTTTTTCTGTGTGATGAGTCAGTAATATTTGAGTTTATGAATTAAATTATCTTGAATCTTATCACATACTGATTCACATTATGTGTCCATCTTATATTCCTAAATATATTAGTGAAACTTCATCATTAGTGAGTGAGAAAGAGAGAAATAGAGACAGGGACAGACTCAGAGGCAGAAGAAATATATTTGATAAGGCTAGAACAGGCTACATTTTTTAATTTTTAAAAAATTCTTAATAAGGTTAAAAACTTTAAGTACAATTTAAATATGTATCTCTTACGAGTTTCATATTTAGTTCCTAAGCTAAATTTAGCTCAGAAAATGAAGACCAGTTCTTCAATCTTAGGTATTTTTTATGTCAAACATTAATCTTTGGTCACATTGTCCTGCAGTGGCATACAGTTTCTGTATTAATTTCATATGAAATAGTATGTATTTAACCTAGCAGCATCAATTCAACACACATTTTTTTCCCAGCCAATAACTATGTGCAACTAGTTGGCAGGCTACCATGCAACAAAAAACAATCACTTAACACTCCTCCTCTGCCCGTAAATGTGATGCTCAAAAGGAATCAATGTGTCCTCTCACTTGGTTTTTTCTCGTAACCTGATCTCTCAAAGTGTTGGTTAATCCAAGCACTGCCCCTCCCTTGATATACCATTTTCAAGAAGCTAATAATGTTTCTATATAAGTACTACACATATATATATATATATATATATATATATATATGTATGTATGTTTCTGCTTTACTGAGTCAGTCTAACTTAAATGAAGATTAAGCTATTGTACGTGTGATTTAGTCTGCAAGATACTCAGTTTAACTAAGTTTGGAGAAAACTATCCTCCATTTAAATATATTTTAACGTTTATTTATTTTGAGAGGGAGAGAGAGAGAGCATGAGCAGGGGGAGGGGCAGAGAGAGGGAGAGAGAGAATTCCAAGTAGGTTTTACGCTGTGAGCACAGAGCCTGACCTGGGGTTTGATCTCCCCAACCATGAGATCACAACCTGAGCCAAAATCTAAAGCCAGAAGCTTAACTAACTGAGCTCGCTCCATTTAAATATTTAGTTTGCTCACATTTTTCTGAGGTTCTGAAAGAAAGTATTAATACAATTATTTATATAAGAGAAAATTGGGGCTGGCAATCATATAAACACCAGCCCAAGGTTATGTATCAATTGTTTATTGTAGAGTTTGGATTTGGAACCGTGTCAACCTGGATACAAAGCCCATTTCTATTTCTTTTCTTACCTCCTTTCTACATTTTTCAAGAAATTCTGTGACTTATTTTAAGCCAGTATAATAAAAATTTCCAAGCCAATCCGTGTGTGTAGAATTTACTTACAATCTTAGTTAAAAATATAATAAGTGAATCAAATCAACCTATTTGGTTATTATATTTAGTTTTTGCAAAATATCATTGCTTCTACTCAAGCATTTTCAATTAAATGGAGCCACAGAGCCCGAATGACCACACAGTTTCATTAACATCAGTTGGCTCCTTCAATTTTTCCCCATGAGACCTGACTTTATTAATAGCCTCTCAGTGTCATATTTGTCCTAGATTATGAAAATGGACTCACACCTCCAGCAGCCTTTGTTGAGAAGTATAGCACCTCTCAGAGCTTCCAAAGGCTACCCTGCAATGTTTGATCAGCTCTAGAGAGAAGAGGCCTATCTAAAGCAGCCATTCTTCTCAGAAATGGAGGAAACAGTTTCCTTAGAAACAGGGATTACAAAAGAGCTCTTAGAATAGCTTCTCCTAAACTCAGGTTTTCTTCAATTCCAGGCCTCAGATAGTCTTTCAAGTAGAGACATAATATGAATAGCGAGCCCAGCTGGACATATGTAATGACATGAAGAGAAATGGCAAGTCCATTGCCAGCACAGACAAGTGTATTCAGTACTCAGCAAAGGGCTCGGCAGAGATGGGATTCAACGGATACTTTACTAAGCACTTAAATGAATATAGGGTCTACCTGAATTTGAATAACATAGTAAAGGAAATTGAAACATAAATTAAAGAATCAGGGCTTAAACTTGATTCTGGCATATATTACCAGCGTGGCCTTAGGCAATTTAAATACCTCCCCTAATTTGTTTCTCCATCAATAGAAATGATGACAGTTATCCAGCTGGCCAACCAAACAAGATTGTTTATGAATATGAAAGGACCTTGTAAATTTCAAATCCTTCTATAAATATAAAGTAGTATTTTCATTTTCATTTTATCCTTACAGAGAGTCTCAAAATGATTAGATTTTCACAGCTATGAATGAATATCTAGCATTTAGCATACTGTGCTGTAACTGGTAACTAATTGCTTTCATCTATACCACCAAGCTGAAAACTCTTTTGATCACAGGAACATGTTTTTATTTCTGAATCCTACACATCTCATACTCAACAAATGCTTGTTAAATGAATAAATTGAATAAATGACACACAAGAATATTTTCAGATTTTTTTGTTACCTCAAATCTTTTAGCCAGATTTTTTCAAGTTTATAGGAAATTTTTACATTTTTTCTTTTACTTGAGTGTAGTTAACACACAATGTTACATTAATTTCAGGTGTATGACAAAGTGCTTCCACAGGTTTATATATTTTGCTACTCTCACAAATGTGGCTACCATGTGTCACCACACGATGCCATTACAACATCAATGACTGTGTTCCTTATGGTATGCCATTTAATCCCATAACTTATTTATTCCATAACTGGAAGTCTATCTTCTGCTCCCCTTCACCCATTTTGCCCATCCCTCATTCCCCACCCCTCTGGTAACCACCAGTTTGTTCTCTGTATTTACACTTTTGATTCTGCTTTCTGTTTGTTTATTCATTTGGGGTTTATTAGATTACACATATGAGTGAAATCATAAGGTATTTGTCATTCTCAAAGCCTGACGTATTTCATATCACCTAATACTCTTTAGGCTTGTCTACGTCGTCACAAATGGCACAATCTTAACCTTTTTGTGGCCGTCTAACGTTCCAGTGTGTGTGTGTGTGTGTGTGTGTGTGTGTGTGTGGCCTTCATTATCCATTTGTCTATCAATCAGGACTACACTTTTATACAGAAAAGATATTCAAACAGATTTTTGAAAGCACTGAAAAAAAGATTGGTAATTGTATAAATACAATTCTATTTTAGTAAAGTACTGTTTTGTTCACTGTTCCATTGTCTCTTAAAGACTTAAACAGAATTATGTTTCTTTATAGGGGAAAGGTTCCAGAGCTGCCCACCCCAACTAAGATATAAGCTCCATGAGGGCAGAGACCAGGCTGATTTTGTCTGTATTTCCATCAATAAAGAGTGGTTTCTAGCAGACAGCTGAATGAAGCAGACACTCAAACACCTTACTTAGTCTCTGTTTCCCACAAGTTATTTGTTAAATAGATGAACACATAAGTGAGTAACTCATAAAATTGAGAAGATAGAATGTTGGCAAAGAAATTTAATATTTAGCTGAACACAAAAATAAAGCACTAGTTAAACAAGGATAATTTTTACATACCTTGCTGATTTCAAATCCAAAGACTTCCTCAAAATATGCTGGCTGACTAATAAGCAATAAGTAAAAAGTCCAGCTTCTGCAGAAGTTTGCCACAATTATTGCATAGACAGGCATAGACGTAAAAAATTTCCTCCATGGAGTCTTGAATTTCTGAAATCCCAAACAGAGGGCCATTCTGACCATTTAAAATATTTTCTAACTTAAATGGGAATAATAAGCGCTTTGCATTTTCAGGATGTGTATGTTGGGGCATGCGTAGGAGGTAATGAATAGTTCATGGCAAGTCTAATTAACCTTTGTTGCATGAATAATCATTGGAAGAAAAAAAGGATATCAGCCTCTTCTTCTAAAAAAATGTTCCCATTTTAGGAATATATGACATCCTATGTTTATAGAAAACAATTCCAAAAGCACAGATCCTAGTTTCTAAGGTGTTTTTTGCAGTGATAGATCATGACTTAGCGAAAGATCATTGCCATATCCATGACCTTGTTAGTTCTAAAATATCTAAAACATTGAAAATCCAATATAGTTAGAAGAAAAATAAGAAAAATTAAGAGTACAATATTCTAGACCCTGTCTAAAGTCAATAATATGACTTACAAATTTATAAATTCTCTTGAAAGACAATGGATATCAATATAAATTCTGTGATGCTGAAAATCAAGGTTCTATAAAATTCACATGGCATAAAGCTGGGTTAGAGTGGCCACCCAGCACACCATGGACAGATCATAATTAGTTATTTGTGATATTGAAAACATTCAAAATTAACAACCTAAACATGATTGGCTTTGCTTATGATACCCATTAAAAAATTATATCTAGTATATTTAAAGATCCTATATATGCCCAAATATAAAGCAGGTATGTCCCCCGCCAAGACTAATATTTTTAGACCTGAAAATGTCTCTCCTATTCTCAAACACTTTCTCAATGACTTTATTTTGAATGTCAAAATACAGTTCAGTGAAGAAAAAGTAGCCTGAAAATAACTGTTTAATGCTAGCTTGGGATCCTTGATGGGACCAAATTAGTAAAAGAGGAGG
The DNA here is from genome assembly GCA_004023845.1 of Helogale parvula. Lineage (NCBI taxonomy): Eukaryota > Metazoa > Chordata > Mammalia > Carnivora > Herpestidae > Helogale > Helogale parvula. Next base: position 180,223 of record PJEM01003413.1, on the reverse strand, counting down.
TAAACATTTTTTACACAGATTTAGTAATTATTCCTGGATATAGAACCTCATAGTTGCTAGTGCTGATTGTGACTCTAACTAAGCCTTTTAAGATCACTTTAAAAGTAATATGGTAAGAAGTTATATTGTTGTGATCACAAATATATATAAGACAAAAAAGAAAAACAAATAAAAACAAAAACATGGCCTAATAACATACAATGAACACTGTGGCTTTGAATAAAAATACCCATAACTACATCATAGATGGATTTAAAGAACTTATTTCTTAAAATTCAATATGCTCCAGGAAAACAATGCCAGAAAATACTCTCATTCCACAGATAATAAAAATTGTCGAATACATGGATGTCAGCATTGTATTATGTTTGTATGAGAAATAACTTCAGAATATTAATGAAAGTAAATGACTCTTGCAGGGAACGTGTTTCTATCATTCAGACCTGGAGTATCTCTGCTAAGAACTTTTTTCTTCAGGTTGTAAAACATTTCATCAAATGTAAGATAATATATCTAATTTTATACCTTAAAAATTGTTAGGGGTTGTAGGAGGGCTTAGAGTATTTTGATAATAGGGTACTTACTGACCTGGCTGTTTGCTTCCTAAGTATGTTTAGTTTAAAAAAATTAAGCAAGTAGTTTGCTTAAGATTTGTGCACTTTTCTTTATACGCGTTATATTTAATTTTTTTAAGGAATAAAAGATTTAAAAGACATTACAGTCAGTTACAATATGTGATCCTTAATTGGATGCAGATTCCAAAGAAATAGCTGTACAGGACATATGAATATAGACTAGGTATTCGAATTTGGACAGGTATTAGAAATTTGAATAGGCTCTAAGTATTAGGTAACATTAGGGAATTATTTTTAATTGTTTTAAGTAAAATAAAGCACTTAAATAGTGAAAGAGTATTTTTATTTCTTTAGAGATTCATATGAAATTATTTGTGGGTAAAGTGTTATAATATCTCATTTACTTTGAAATCATCCAGAAATAAGTAAAAGGAAATAGGTAAGGCAAGCTGTTAACCACTGTTGTATCTGTGCCATGGCGACATGGATGTTTCTATTATTTCTTTCTGCTTGACTATATATTCAATTTGTTAACAATAAAAAGTTCAAAATAACTGAAGTACAAGTACAATAACTAGAATACAATTTCATTTTTAGTTTTCTCTTGAAGCTACATGAAAGTATAAAACATCAGTGAGAAGTAAAGTATTTTGCTTACAAAAGCAGTAAGGTAGGGAAATGGGGAGTTTGAGATTATCCATGCCTTTTTATCAAGCTACCATCAACTCTTTTGAAGGTCATTTCAAGGCGTTGGTTTTCACTTAGACTAAATGTTTGATTGTTTAAAACATTATGTTTGATTTAGACACACAATCTCTCAAGAACCAAGTAAAGGAAGGATATTCATTAATGAAAATGTAGGCTGATCAGATCAGTTTTGGGCTAGAAATTGAGGCTAAATCTTGAATTCACCATCGATCAGCCTATGTTTAGTTTCTACGCACAAAAACCACTGCTGGCAGGCACCAGAGTACCCTGCCCACACCCACCCCATCCCCACATCACCGCTTGTATCCTAAGTAGCCACTATTAGAAACCATCAGTCCAGCTACAGAAGGAAACAAGAAAGAGAAATGTCTAATGCCAGTCTGTCCAGTTCATGGAACTACTGTATTGTAAGCACTGACGTTTCACTTTTCCATGATATCCAATATGGGATTTTTCTTATTCATTAATGGCCTCAGTAACAGTAGGCGATAGACCTTTTCACCTAGGATGAGGTGTCAAAGACAGAGCTTCCCTAACAAACGAAGTAGACAAGCTGCTGGAATAAAATAAAATTAGAATGTGGAGAGGAACCATTAAAAGTGAGAGAAGCATAATGTACAAGAGACAATGGTTCATCAGCCCTGCATGGTACCTTCTAACACTCAGTATAAGGAAACTGAGTTACTGTTCAGGTGTTGAATTATCGCACCTATCTAAATACATTAGTTGTATTCCCCATTTTTTACTAGTATCATATGGCTACTTATCAATTAATATTTATGATATATTAATGTCACAGGGACTAAAATATTTGCCTTATTGACACAGAAACTACATTTTCTCTCTCCATAGATTCCATTTAAGAAATCAAATCAGAATCAGAAAAGGGGTTCATGTTATATGAATACTTTATCTTCATAATGATAATCCTGAAAATTAATAAGAGTTTATCATAATAGTATTGTATTATGCTAAAAATATTTTTATGTCAACAGTCTATTATTGACATTCTAATGATTTAATATTTCTTTAACCACATGTAGCATGAATACGTATGTTTAAAACCCACATTTAGATAATTCAGTAAACTAATAGGAGTCCTTTTCACGACTGTGTTAGGTGATCTGGAATTTCCTAGGATCTGAAATTAACAAGTATTTGTTGAATTTGTTTAAATTATGGATCATATTGAACTGTTTATAAAGGCTTGTTTACGCTTATAGTCATAGCTATAGCCAAAATTTGATGTTTAAGAAGAGATAAAGAAAAAAAGAAATTACAGATAAAGGAAATAGTGATCATTCCTAAGTCAGAAAATATGGATGGAGGAAAGAAAGCAATCATGATTGACACCAAATTGGCCTCGTTGAATTGGGACTCAGGAAGTAGTTTGGTTGGTCAAAAGGAGGTGAGATGAAGAAGAACAGGAATATACACCATAAAAAATTCTTACTTCCATTGCACCTAAAAGATTTGCACTCTCTCCAATGCTTTCTTCAATGTACCTACGTTCTTCGTCTGTAATAGTAGGATGCTTTGCAGGACTCTCATAAGACACCAAAAGCCAAAACATGTACCAGACCATTCCAAAGCTCCCTGCAAGCAAGAGTTCAAAAGAAGAAACTCAAAATCCATCATAAATATCCTCATTTAACCATCATTTGCTGGAATAAAACAATAGGAATCTCATGACAGCCACATTCTAGTAGAATGTAATTTGGAGTTTATGCTTTTCCAACTGACTTCATCTATCTGTGCTTGTGTTATGCCACTAGACTTTAACCTTCCTGAAGGCTGGTCCTGTAGTTTTACCTCTTTATCTCTATTAAATAATGGTGGTACATGGAAAACTCACAAAGAATAATTATTGAATGGTGTGGTTTGGAAGATGTTCATACATCCAACATTTACTCAGCACTTACTATTCCAGACACTGCTAAGTGAGAGATATATAGTGAACAAGACAAAATTCCTGTCTTCAAAGAATTTTACAAAGGTTGAATTCTTTTCTTATTTGGCTCCCATATAAACATATGAGTATATTTTCACAAAGAAGAAATACTCATTTCATTCTCCTATTAGCACTTCCAGATCTAGTAAACAGACTATTAAATAAAATCTAGATTATTTTAGCCTGAGTGGCTATCATTCATTTAAAAAGTGGGCTTCTGAGGTGCCTGGGTGGCTTGTCAGTTAAGCATCTGACTTCAGCTCAGGTCATGATCTCAGGGTCCATGGGTTCAAGTCCTGCTTCAGGGTCTAAGCTGACAGCTCAGAGCCTGGAGCCTGCTTCAGATTCTGTCTCCCTCTCTCTCTGCCCCTCCCCCCATGCACACTCTGTCTTCCTCTCTCTCAAAAATAAACATTAAAATTTTTTTTTCAAAAGTGGGCTTCTATAATTAATGTAGTAACATCTAACACTTTATGTGACTATATACTGTGTTGTTTTCAGTACACACTGCTGCCTATTATTAATCACCCTTTGGACAGATGAAAGTTAAATACAATAAACTGTTTGCATGTTCTTCTCCATCCCTTTCTTGAGTACTTTCAGTATTAAATCATGTCCTTATTGTGCAATGTAAATCTAAAGTATTAATGAAAGTATTAATAAAATAAAAAGTATTAATAAAAGAATTTCAAGTGATTTATTCTGGTTTCCCAGAGGCTGGTCATTTTATCTTTGCCTCCTACTGTTCTTATCCCTTGGGTAACAATCTAAATGCTCCTGATCTCTATAATACTTTTTTCCTGCTTGTTCAATCTCTAAGATTTGTTTCTTAATACCACAGATTTTGATGTGCCATGCTTTTTTTTTCTTTACCAAACATGACAGCAAACACAACTAGGGGTTAGATAGTATTGAACATTTGATAGAGTGTATTGGTTTTGGAATATGGGTCTCCCAGATTCAAGTCCTGTCACTCATTAGCTATATGCTCTGATCAATGACTAAATCTCTATAACCCTTCACTATAAAATGAGATCATTCTTTTTTTTTTAATAAGGCTGTGGCAAAGAAGAGTTAAAGGAGATGATGCAACTAGTAACTAGCACAGTGAATGGCACAGAATAAGCACTCAATAAGTAGAAGCTTTTGTAACTCAGTAGTAATTATCATTACCACTAACTGAATACATTAATGGTACCAGACATTCAGTTAGTTGCTATATATGCATTATCTGTTTTAATGCAAGCCACTATGCAGTTCTTATTAACTTTTAAATTATTAATACTGAATGTGTGGCTGGCTCTCAGACCTAATTTTTGGTACACACATTAAGCAACTACTATAATGTGATCTTTTCAGAGTATCTAATATCTAAACTTTGTACCATTCAATGATAAATATGAATGAGATACGACTTACATAATGAGATTGATTTTCATGAGCGCTTTGGGGAAGTTAATATTCTTCCTTCACTGTCACATCATATTGTCAATTAAGTAATGGATTCAATGAAGGCACAAATCAGAGGATTTAATGGCTAGCCATCCCAGCTTGTACTACATTTGCCTTAAACCATACATATTTGCTTTAAACTTCTTTGAATTATGGACTCTTGAAAATCTAATGAAAGACGTGGATTAAAATCTGATAAAAATATCTCTCCAGGAAAAAATGTACACATGCATATATGGCTTATAATTTTGGGCATTCATAAATCTAAAACCCATCCATGGCTTTTGAATCAGAAGAGCTCCTGCTAGAAAGCATATTTAATCATGTTCTGCAAACATGAGAATTCGCTCTGATGAGAACATTTTAAAATGGGAATGGATCATGCCAAATTAGGAAGCAGCCAGAGACTGCTGGGTTCTACCTCATGACTTCATTAATATTTCAAATTCTCCAACCCACATCCAAAGATGGTATTAATCAGTGACATCAGTCAGAATCCAGCTCTCCTATATTTCTCTTTTTCTCATTGTTAAAAAAGAAAAATCTCCTAGAGAGAGGCGTTAGGGGTACCTTCAAGTGATAAGCTTTCTGGTTATGGTTATAAAATAAACAGAAAGGGACTTTAGACTTAAGAGTTTCTGGTCCTTTTTTATTTCCATTTGAAGGTTTCATCTCATTTAATCCTGGAATAATGAAGACACAAACGTGCTGCTGCAGCTGATGGTTAATCTTTCACCACAGAACTGCACTGCTGTATGAGCACCGCTATTCCCGTCCAGCTTTCTCAGCCTAGACGCGGCAGGGTCCGGGAAATAACCAAAAGAGCAGTAGCAAAGAAAGAGGAGTGGGTGCTGCCTAGCTCTTTCTTAATTGGCTATGAATCAAGAGCTAATTTAACTTTCTTCATAGTCAAGGACAACATATGTCATACATCACAACAAAGTTGCCACCAGCAATATAATTGTTTTTAAAATCAATAAATACCAAGGTAGGAGAATAAAAAGATAAGACATTTTCCTTGATCTTCCCCAAATATTTGAAAAACAAAAGGATTATTAATGGGGAAAATGTGAGTAAATGCAAAAGTATATTCAGTGATCTATCACTTTGTTCAGTTTACATACATTTCTTTTAACTTTATTGTATAGAAATGCAACATACCATAGACATAGAATACTGAGGACCAACCAGTATACTGTACAAGAATGCCAGCTAAAGGCATTGCGATCACAGCTCCAGCATATGAACCTAAAGTAGAAAGGAGAATGGGAGGAAGGTAAGAGAAATAAACACAAATTCTTGACTTCATCTCATGTTTCTCGAGATGAGGTGCTTGCACACCTAGGTGCATGCACACTCGTACCCCTGTATCTACAAATACATATATATATCTATATACACAGCCAGTGATACAAGACTACACAATGTATATGACCTACTTACCTGAGACATAAAAGAGATCTAAAAGTAATGAGTATAATAAAAAATAGAGTAAAAAGATTATAATAAAATTTTTCATGAATATACTTGAAAACTTATATAAAATGGATGAACTCCTAGAAAAACACAAAACACAGAAGAAATAGAGGATTTAAGGAGACCAATAAGAATTAGGGAAATTGAAAGGGTGGTCAAAAACCTTTGACGGTCTGGGGCACCTGAGTGGCTCAGTTGGTTAAGCGTCTGACTTCAGCTCAGGTCATGATCTCACTGCTTGTGGATTTGAAGACCTCCCCCCCATCGGGTTGTGAGGACACCTCAGAGCCTGGCGCCTGCTTCGGATTTTGTGTCTCACTCTCTCTCTCTGCCCCTCCCCCCTCACACTCTATCTCTCTCTCAAAAATGAATAAATGTTAAAAAGTTAAAAAAAAATTTGAGGGTCAAAAACCCCCACATACACACATACATGTGCACATGCACACATGCAAACATACCCCAATGGTTTTACAGATGAACTTTATCAACTTCCGGTTCTCATCCAAGTTGCTCCTAAACTTTTACCTACCATAATTTTATCTGCATGTGGTACTCACCACAAAAGGAGGTGGTTGCCAATCTACTCCTTTCTAGAGGAGGAGCCCACTTGCTCCATATCCCATGACATGCTGGGTAGGTGACACCCTGTGATGGGGAAAGATATACATCACCATTTAGGATGCAGGGTCACTGAAAAATAAGCACATTCTCTTCTCAGAGGTTGTCTCCTTCAAATGAGCCTAAGGGATTAGGGAAAGCTGCTACTCACAGATCTTTGCTAATTCCTTCAAATCTTACTTTAAAAACTTTCAGCCAAGATCAAGGAAGACATGACTTAAAAGACTAAACATGACAAGAAAACTTAGACATGACTTTAGAAGACTAAAAAGGCTTCTTTTTCATGTCCTGTCCAAATTCTCCCCAGCTCTCAAGTATTACTCCATTCATCTGCAACTCTGAACAGCTTGAGAAATGTGGAAGGTCTTTTCATAAAGCATTAAACACAGTGATTCCCAGATATAAGGAATCCATATAGAAAAAGGTAAAGTTAGATCCTTGAAGCTCACACTTCTAAAAGTAGTATCTAGAACTTAACACCTTTAAAATAATTATCCATTTTGTGTTGTTTTGATCCTATCAAGTTTGTCTTTCCTTTTGGAGAGAAGGGCCTTAATATTTTATCTGATTTATCTACTCCCAGTATCCTTCAAGAGAATCCTGAATTCCCAAAGAATATTATCAATGAAATATTTTAGTGAAAACTCAAATCATGATTCAAGTCCAACAGGGACTTGGTATAAAACTCCCAACAGGTATTGATTCAGGTTATCACCAGCAAAAGATGGATTCAAAAATTCTTATCACAGCACATTAACATAAGTGCTTATCCTTTTTTTTAAAAGTCAGATAGTCATTAAACAGTTCTTTAATACCACTCATTTCTCAAGAAGGGGAGGCAAGCAGCCACTGTTGTACTTTAGCATTATTTAAACACAAAATATCTGATTGCCTGAATTTTCCAATTTTTTAAGCTTACTGTGTAGACACAACCTTATAAAATGCTTAGTTGTAGATCAAGACAGAGATAACCTGCTAGTTCTGATTAACATGCCAACCTTAAGATGGTGCCATCCTTCGGTTCCATACCTCAACAAGTCCCTGCAATATCCTCACAAAGATGACACACCCATAATGCACTCTGGCTGCTGACGGGATGAGCATATTCAGAGTTGAGGTAAGAAGTATGGCAGCTCCAAAAACCCTGAAAAAGAAAAGAAGTTAATAGATCTAAATATCTCAGGTCACGTTAATTTTTAAAAAATTTTAAGGAACATTGTTTTTTCTAAAAGAATAAAATGTGTTCTGGACTTGATTGGCTAGCCACTACAAATAAAGACTGTGACTATCTTGAAATGTTATATTATTGAAGCACAAGAAATAAGAGAAAGATTCAAGAAATCCAGTTATATTTACCTGTATTTCTTTTCTTCATGAATCTAAGCAAAAATTGCAATTTTTAACAAATCACTGTATATGTTTTTGGTTTATATCTCAATCTACAATATAAGTTGCATATGGGCAAGAGGATTTTTTTCAGATAGACTGTTGTATCCCCAATACAGCACAGTGTCTGACACATAGTAGATATTAACTGAAAATTTGTCAAAAAATAATAAATGCTTGAATGTCTCACATTATACAACTATTTGCAACTTCCTTAGAAGCTGCATATACATAAAAATTTTATGAATGTAACTACATTTTAAATGCCCCAAGAAATCTCATGATCAGATCCAACAGCACATGTATTTATAGTGAAAATAACTATTACGTAACATTTTTTTTCTATCTTTTTTGTGCTAGTGGGGATATTGTCTGAGGCATACTTCTAGTTTCCTACATACACATAATGATTCAGAAAAGAATTGCTGGCCCTGTGGTGCTCACATCTTCATGCATCTACAAGCTAAAATTCCACTCTGTTTTCAACATATCTTCCATAATTTTTATACTAAGTAAAAAAAAATGTTCCCTTAACTGGGTAGCTTTAGAAGTATTCTCTTACAGAGAAGTATGAGGACACACCATCTCTAATGAGCTAATTTGTGTGTCCTGTGCAAGTTTTCTCTCTCTTTTTTTCTGTTTATTTATTTTTTATAGAGAGACAGACAGACAGAACATGAGCAGGGGAGAGAGAGAGGGAGAAACAGAATCTGAAGCAGGCTCCAGGCTCTGAGCTGTCACCACAAAGCCCAATGCAGGGCTTGAACTCACAAACCATGAGGTGGTGACCTGAACCAAAGTCAGATGCTTAACCGACTGAGGCTTCCTGTGCAAGTTTTCTCAAGTCAACCATCAAACCTTCAATTCAGTGAAGATTGTCGCCTCATAGAAACTTTGATTCTTCCATGGGGCACATGTAAGTGTAAGAGTCAAAGCCTGGAGTTTCTGAAAGGGGCCTTAATCATTATTAATCAGCTCCTAAAATTTGAGAAATGACTTTATGAAAGGCTGAAGGGATGAGCTGTTTTTCTATGAATCATCAGTCAGGTCAAATACTTTTGTTTACTTCATGTAACCTAATATCAGCCTGTCCTCAGTGGCTTTTCAGGAGGTAAATATCCTGTTTCATTCTTCCTCTCTGCTGTTTGCTGAATAGGTATCTTTAGGTTTGAGTCAAAGAATGACTTATTTCCTAAATGTCTGTCACAAAAGAGGAATTTTCTATTTCTAAAAATGATTACTGTCATTAAAACTTCTGCCAAACATGGATTTAATTTTTCGGGAAAGACATGCATAAAATAAGAGTCCAAAATTGTTATAAAAATTGATTTAAAATGTATTTTCATTGATTATTACCTTTCATTTTAAAGAATTTTAACCTCTCTTAAAAACGCAGTCCAAATGTTGTTGTATGTAAATCCCAAGACATTTAGGAGGTTTCCTTTAAGACTGATAGGAAACAGGAGGAAAATGTATAGGGCATGTTTCCTGGACCTAGTGGTCAGTGGTGCATGTTTCCAAAGGCCGGTCTGATGAACACGTTTCTATTGTCCTGGATGTGTGAATGTTTTCCTGTGTAACAGAGAGGAAGAAGCCAGGAAGGGCAGATGACCCTGAAGTTTTGGTCACATGGGTAGGCTGACTAGGTACTGCCGGTCTCCTGCTGCTGTATCCTTCTATAGTTGTATCTCACTTTGCTTATTATCACCAATACTAAAGAGATTGACCCTGCTTCAAGCTTTAAAGATAATGAGAATCAGAGCTACATAATGCAACAGGATCTTTGAAAGTGTTTGTATGAGTTATGCATCCACCCCATTTAGCTCTTCAAAAGAATCCCTTCAAATTGTTGTCCATGAACCAGCTGCAACAGAATTCCCTGGAGTGCTTATTAAAAATGCAGATTTTTCACACCAGAGTTTTCAAATCAGACTGTGCTGGGAGTGAAGCCTGAAAGTCTGTGTTTTAGTAAGAAATCCAGGTGATAATTTTGCATGCTAAGTTTGTCCAAAAAAAAAATCACCATAAGGTGTATATCCAGGCTTATCTAATATGTGTGTCTTCTTTTCCAATAATTTTTTGAAAGAATGATGCATGAAGTTTATTTTCTATGGATATAACTTTTAACCATCACTTTCTCCTCATTTGAAGTGTTTTAAAATATGGCTGTCTCTAGACATGTCAGAGAGAGATGACTTCTATCCATTCTGTAGCTCAGGATTTCTCAACCTCCACACTACTGATATTTCTGGATATATGCTTTTTGTTTTGGAAAGCTGTCTGTGCATTGTATGATATTTAGCAGCACCCATGGTCTCTATGCACTAGATGGAGTAGTAGTTACCCCCAAGTTGTAACAACAAAATATGTCTACAAAAATTGCAAAATGTCCCTTGGAGGACAAAAATCACCAAGCAGTAGAAATGAATCAATTATGTGCTGTTCATTAAGTGTCCATTATAATTAGACCTAAATCTAATAAATGCTTCCTCAACTTGCAAAACACCAAGCTAACACTTCACATGCCATAAAATCTCCACAACCACTTAACAACCAATATCATTGGTTGCTGTATATTATTATATTATTATATTATAATATGCCCATTTTATGGATGAATAAACTAAGCTTCAGATAAGTGAAATCAGTTGTCCACGTCGCTAACCAGTTCCAAGTGGAAGAACCCTGGTTCAAATCTAGTCTGTCTGATTCCAAAGCCAGTGGGTTTTACCACTAGGACTTTCATCTGATTATGCATACATGTAGTTAGCAATGTGTTTCAGGATTCTAATTGTAAATTTAAATAGTAATCTTCACAAAGCTACTTGAACCCACCATACTATTCCTGAAATAAAACACGAATAGATCACTTTCAAAGTTTACTTCCCATTCTCGCCCTGAAGAGTGCTTCTAATCATATAATCATGTGACATGTTTAAATGCTTCCTACTTGCAAATTCCTAGATTCTTTTAACTATCCCCTTTTCATTATGAGTTGCTATTGGATCATAAAAGTGCACTGACTTTTTTTCTATTTAAAAATGAAATCCACCAGACTTTTCAGAACCTCAAATTCTTTTTTAAATTTTACCTAATTGTTATCCAAATCAATATCCAAGTACTTACAAATCTGCTTATCAAAATTCTTGCCCCATATGGGAAGCTTTCACCCTTTCTCTTCCTGTGCTACACACAGCTGAAATTAAAGCAGCCACTTCATTCAACATTCATTTATGCATTCACACTCCAATTCTTTGTGAGACTGTATTCAGAATAGGGTACTGTGCTGAGGAGGAAAAGGAGCTAAACCTTACAGAACAATTACTGTACTCTCTCTACCTACATTAATTCATTTAATCTTCACCTCGCTGAGTCACACTTTCTTCTCATTTTACAAATAGGAAAATGGAGACAAGAATTGCAGAAGATAAAAGCAAGCAGCAGAGTGGAGATTGGAATCTAAGGCTCTCTGAAGTAAAAATCTGTGCTCTTTCACCAATATGGTGCTACTAGGCACTCGGGAGAAAATATAAGGATGATTCTTGGTGCATTAGGAGAAGAAGAAGAGAAGTAGCAAGCAACAGCTTAAGCCAAAGCTCATAACAGGCATACAAATGAAAAGCAAAAGAGGGAAATTTCTATTCCAGTTTGGGTGACCAAGAAGCAAGCCTTTCATAGGGATACTTTCAGGTTGGGCCTTGGAAGATGAATGTTAAAAGGAGAAGGAGGAGGAGGGGAGATGGAGGAGGAGGAGAAGCAGAAGGAGGAGGTAGAGGAAATTCCAAAAAGAGGAAATGGATCAGAAAAAGTTCAAAATCATGGAAGAGATTTCACTATATATCAGAAACTAGGTCAGTATTTAAAATGGCTGGACATGGTGGCACCCTGTACCTGAGCAAGAGAAATAATATCAAGGCTGAGATTTTGAACAAGGAATTAGTAAGGAGGGTGTAAGGAAATGCAGACTGAACAAGGAGGGGAAGAGCAGAGTCTATAAATCCATGACATCTTGGAGATGATGTAGCTTAAAGTGATTATAGAAGATAACCAATGATCAAGCCCTTAAAGTGAAGTAAACACAAAAGCTGATTGGCATTAAGGGGCAAGGGATCATTAAGGCCAGTAAGACATACAGGGATCCAGACCCAGGTAAATAGGTAAGATGATGGATTGTAGAGAAGCAAGATGCCAAAGTCACTAGTGGTGGTAGAAGGGGACACAGTGACATAAACATGATACAAAAAATTTTATAAGACTCTAGTTTTGTCATTTAATAACTGTGTGACTGGAAAGTTATTTAACTTCTCTGGATGTCTGATTTCTTGTCTATAAAAAAGGGCAGAGCTGTGTAATGGTCAAAAGCACAGATTCTAAGGCTAGATTGCCTGGGTTTGAAGTTCATTTCTGTCATGTGTTACTTGAGTAATCTTGAGCTATTTATTTAACTGACTATGCTTCACTCCTTGTCTACAAAATGAGGACACTAGCAGAACCTATGTGCTATTATAATTAAAGCACCCAGAAGAATTTCTGGCATATCCTAAGCATTTAAGGGGTATTAAGATCTGTACCAAGATGATATTAATATATTACATGTCACAAGAGTCTTGTGAGACTAAAAATAATGCACTTAAAAGGCTTAGGCTGGTGCCTGGCACATAAAAATAAATTCATAAATGTGAGTCAGTTAAGTAAAAATAATAAGAAATAGCCAATGGTTATTGAGTTGTTAGTATGTGTCAGTCACTGTTCTAGATTCTCATTGTAAACTAACCATAATATCAGAAAGCTGCTACTGCTATCCTTATTTCACAAATAGAATAACTACGTGCAAGTGAGTTTAAATAACTTGCTATAGTCACATAGATATAAGTGGAGAATATGGTTTATATTTACTCAGTCTGTTTGTAGATCCTAGATGCTTAACTGCTAAATTCCATGTACTTTAATAGCAGCAGAATGAATACTTACACTATTCTGGTAGAACCAGATAAAATAACAACAATTTTGAAAGACAAAAACTTGCTGAAGAATGGATGATAGCAACAGTGAGGAGTAAAAATGAATTCTACTCCTGTCCTAAGTTGTTACAAAGTCGTTAAATTGAGACCCTTATTTAGGGAGAGTTTTGTCTTTTTATGAGCAAAGTCTAGGTTTTAAAAGAGAAATGGAAGAAATAGAACTAAATATGGAATTGAAGTTCTAGAGTATGAAATAGTGATTTTTAGATTTCATCATTCATGATGATCATCACCTTACCAGGCTTGTTCAAACACAGATTGCTGAGTGCCAGAGCTTTGGGTTCAGTAAGTTTCTTTGGGTCCTAAGAATTTGCATTTCTTTTTATTTAATTTTTAATGCTTTATTTATTTTTGAAAGAGAGAAAGAGAGACAGTATGCGCAGGAGAGGGTCAGAGAGAGAGGGAGACACAGAATCGAAAGACAGGCTCCAGGCTCTGAGCTGTCAGCACAAAACCCGACGCGGGGCTCAAATCCACGAACCGTGAGATCATGACCTGAGCTGAAGCCGGACACTTAACCAACTAGCCACTTAGATGCATTTCTAACTAGTTCCCAGGTGATACTGATGTTACTTTTCCTGCCTTGAGAATCATTAGTTTAGCAGGACTAGGCTAGATGTTCCTCTAAGACATCACAAAAAGGACACATCTGGGACAGAGGTGCAGACAAGCCTAAAATGGACAGTGGTAGACATAGCTAGAAAAGGAGGGTTGCCTTTAATGATAGAGATGAGTGGCAAGAATGGAATGGAAATGCCTGCAGAAAGAGACAATATCCCTCACAAAACATAAATTGTAATTTGATGGTTGGATCAAGACCAAAAGTGAGGTTCTCTGGCCTAATTTTGACTCTCCTCCACTGGCCAAAGCAACTGAGCAGCTGCCACATTTTTCTTGGGGACATATAAAGAGCATGACATAATACTAAGAATAAAAGCTGCAGTTACGGTGTGTGAATTCAAATTCCAACTCTAATTTCTTTCTAGGTACAACCTTGGACAAGTTATTACTTAAATTCTCTAAGCCTCACTTTTTCCATTTGTAAAATGGAAATAATAAGTTTTCATACTTCAAAGGACTATCAAGAAGATTAAATAAGTCAATAATGAAAGGGGACAGTGCCTGGCTCATAGTGTGTGTGTGGTTTATACACATCACCATCATTGTACAGGAATTTCCCAACATTCAATAGAGTTTCCAGAGAATTGATATTCTTTGCCCCCCCTTTTTTCTTACCAGAATGATTTTGCCCTAGTTAAATAGTATTATTTTTATAACAATGGACTCAAATGTCATCTTCAGATTCTAGCAGCTTAAAGTACATGAAGACATATACTGAAAATTCTCTCTCCCATTCTGAAGGCATACAGAATTGATTGAACTGCGTCAACCTCTCAGTCTGTGCCTCAATAGACCATCTAAAATATCTGGCAGGAAACAAAACAATTTTTATAATGTAAAGCATCGTTTAAAGGAATTATACCTGTCTTGGTAACTCTCCACCCTATCCCTAATAAATACCCACCAGATACACACACACACACACACACACACACACACACACACACCCCTCTTTTTTCAGCTAATCTCCTCTCAGATATTTCTCAAGCACTGTGGATTGCTTTCATAAGACTTAACTCAAGAGACCACGTGTTCCCTTACACCCTGCATTATTTGTGTCTCTTGCAGAAAACAGTCAGGGTCCTTATTTCACTTCTTCAACCCCCATGATACTAGCAGAATGATTTGTATATGATATGCTCTTAAAAAATGACCATTCGGTTACTTTTATAGAAAGACTCTAAAAAGAAGGCAATGATAATTTCCGTTCCTGAGATGTATGTGTGTGATAACAGATTCTTCTTTGAACCTTTGTTACCCCAATATCTTTTTCAATCAACTGACCATTTATATGTTCTTGAGCTTTTAGTAGGCATGAACTGCTATTCTGGGTATCCTAATAATCCTAGGAAGCTGAGTTACTCTCATAGAATAACTGTAGGATGGCAGTTATGAATTAGAATTTAGAGTATTCCTGTGGATAAATCCTCACTTGAGATAGTTGCTGAGTTCAAGTATGTGGCCCAGACTGGCCTCATCCTTAAGTCTTCTAAATAAAACTGTAGAATCTCCTGAAACCAACTGCCATTATACTTTCTGTTTATCACAGCATCCTCATCAGCCTTTGAAACCACTCTTTCTAAAGCTCTGCCTTTATAATTAAATTAGGTGGTGATGCTTCAGAGATGGCATATTGTAGTCTTGAAGAATCCCACCATTTGTCAATATTTAAGGTCTTTGTGTATATTGTATTGTGCCTGATAGTCATTAGTTTTGTTTGGCCTGATGTTACAAAAACACACATAAGCACTGAATATATGTTTGATATCTCAACAGAAGGAAATAGACTATCCATTTAATATTCATGTGAGTTTCATGATCTCTAGCACTGGTTTCAACTTTGACACATAGTTGCATATCATAGCACTGCTGCCCTGAAACAGTTTCCACCATAATAGGATTTCCAGGTTTATCTTCTGATTAGAAGACTTGTCTAAAAACCAAAACCATGCCCCAAAAATGCTTTAAATTATTCCACAGCCATATTCTTTCCTATGGACCTAGCCCAGCACTAAGTAATACAGTGAAATTTTTAAGTCACTGTTAAAGAAAAATATTTTAAAGAACACACAGTAAAGGTATTTAACAGGAGAAATGTGTTTGGAAAACAAGCACATCCTTTGGAATCAGACATACTGGGGTTGATACCTCAGCTCTTCCTCTTACCAGCTAGTGATATTTGAGGAAATAACAACCATCCTGTGTTCAGTTCTCTTATCAGTAACACAAGTGTTAAGAATGTCTGCCTTCCAGAGTGGCTCTATGAGGAAGAAAGATCATGCGTATAAAAAGTAACACGTGTATGTAGTATTCTATTCAATGTTAATTTCATCTGCCTCCTGAAATGGGGAACTAAGGTAATTACAAAAACAATTTATAACCCATATCCTCTCTCTTACTACCCCAATAAATGTACTATTTAAGGAGAGATAGAAACTTTATCCCTGAATGATCTACTTTACATTGATTGAAAAGCTTTTCTGATATTCACTCAGCCCTCTCCATTGTGAATAGAGTGTCTCCTCTATGTTTCCAGTCAGTTGGGCTGGCTTTATTTTTCCCCACATGAATCTAAAAGCTAGATTTCTAGATTCTTTTTAACACAGGGAAAGAGAAGGCTGTCCTCTACTCCATCATATAAATTAAGCAATTGTATTACTGCTTGACTTCAGTAGGCCTATGCTGCTTTTCAGGTTCATTTTCACAAATTATTTTTGTCTTTTGAAATTTCATTGTGGGTGTTTTCAGGGATATTTTCAATGTTTCTCAATAGGTCAAGTGCTAAATTTAATGACGTCAAATAATAGCATAGTTTACGTAAGAATGTTTTAATGAATGGTGATTATAGAATAGAAATGTAAGATTCTATTCAATATAGGTAACCAATTACACATTTGTAAAAATTAAGCTGATTTCTGATTTATATTTTCAGGTTTCTTTTGTTTTGTTGTTTGCTTTATAACCCATGTCAGTTCAGAAATTCACTTACGGTCTGATCCACCATTCATTCCAAGTAAAGGTGAATAATGTATAGGCAAATAAATATTGTGCTTTCCATCAAAAAACATTGTCTAGAAATAAATTTCCCCAAATAAACATGTTTTCCATTTTTAAAGTATTATTTTACTTTCTGAATTGCAAATCTAGGTTCTCCAGAATATCAGGCAGTATTTATATCAAAAAATATAATATTAGGTAACATATTCATGTCAGTACTACACCTAAAAAATAAACCATCATTGAAAATTCTGGCAAATTTAAAAAAAATGTTTTCTGCAATAAACTTCACTGAACAAATAATCAAGCCATAAAGTTATTAAATAGATAAATATTGCCAAACTTCAAATTCCATACAGCAAGCTGAATCTCAACTAGCATATTTCATTTTGCCTAAAGTCCTTCTCCTTATAATTGACAGCTAAAGTCCTACCTGAAAAACCCACTCGAGTGTGAATATGTCAGAGATAGGCATCAGTAATGGGGCCAGGAAAAAAAAAAGAAAGAAATGAAATGAAATGAAAAATGAAAATGAAAGAAAGAAATGAAAAATCTGAACATTTCAATGCCTTAAGAACAGGATTAGAAACTGATGGTTGCTCTCTATTTCTTGCAGAACATCATTATAACCTCTGTGAAATAAAATAAGGGCCATTTGCTTATTAAGATTGCTTTTCAAAATGATAAACCACTTGAAAGCTATTTAAAATTATTGTCTTCCTCATGATTTCCCCTGCAGCAAATGACACACTAAAATGAATTCAATTTGCCTTTTTTCAAGTTAAATCCTAATTTCTACTTGTTTTTCTTGTACTTGTTACACAATACACACACACGCACGCGCGCGGTCACACGCACACGTTTCTTTGTATTCCAGTGTGAAATGATTATATTCTCTTACACTGAATAATTTTAAGAACATTGGTGTGTGTGTGTGTGTGAGCACACACGTGTGTGCATGTATGCGTGGTCGGAGGTTCTATATTACTAAACAGATTCCCCAAACTGAGAAGCATATAGTATCTTTGATACAGAAATGTTAGGAAAAGCTAATCCAATTGCTGAAAACGTGCATCACCCCCTGCATGATGATTAACATTCAGTGTGGGCCAGAGCGAGTTAGCTGTGAATCCTCAGTCATATTATTGCTCTCTTCCCCCCACCCACAAACACCCTCACCTACCAAGCCCACCCCACAAGGATTTTCCCGGAAGAGGCAACAGGAACACTGGTGACCTGTCACTCCTGCAGATGCTATCCATTTTCCCTGAATCAATCAATCCATTTCCATTTGGGCAGTGGCTTGTCCCTTAACAGGGAACTAGTGTTCCTCACCCCAGGTGTGGCACTAATCCTCTCCTAGAGGGTCTGTAGGAATAGACTGATTCAGGCTGTTTAATCTATTTAATCTAATCAAATCAGGGCTCAGGCGCCTCCCTTTGTCACATCTGATGCCCTGGTCCCATATTTAAAAAGGAATACACAAGCACAAGCCAGCCCTCTGGGTCCCTTGGTACATCATTAAGTTGTAAAAATGACTTCATCACTCATGACAGAGAAATGAGACAGCCTCAACAGTGGCATATGGCAGCGGGAGAATCATTGTACCAGCTGCCCACCTGACTCTCTCCTCCCTCAAAATCACATCCCTCCCCTCTAGAGGCTGCCTCTGCACTGCAATACGTTGGATGTGGCAGACGCAGGGGAAGCCAGAGCTAGTAAAGGGTGAGAGGCGAGAATAGAAGGAAAGAAAAGCTCGTGTCAGCAAACCACGTGCAAGCCCTTAGGGACTTCTCCCCCTCTCAACCCATATATTTATCTTGTGCAAAGGGAATTTTCTTTTGTCAGAAAAAGGAAGGTCTCTTCCGTGCCGTCCCAGACACATAACCTAGAGAGCCCACAATGGGAAGGTGGCGAGATGCTTGATTGGTTGCTAAATGAGTGAAACAGAGTCACCTCTGGCCCTAAAGGACTGGATAATGATAAACCATTTCTACCACAGTAGGACGGTGGTTTCTTGCAGCAGCCTTACGTTCATAGTCTGAATTATTTTCTTACACAAAAGGAGTTTGCAGATGTTTCTCACTGGAAGGGTTAATGAATCCCTGCCTGCAATAGAGGTTGCAATGGATAGGTAAGTAGAGAAGTAAAAATGATGATGGATGATAGGGAGAGAGAGAGAGTATGTTTGTGTATGTGTTTGGTAATGACGCTTAAGAATTTATTTCCAAGGCTTATTCCAGTAAATAAAGTACATCTTCATTGTTTTATTTCTGTGAAGGAAAAAAATAACACCAGTAAAACTGTTCCTTTCTGGGCTTAAAACATGAAGATGGTGCATCTAAAATGTCTTCACTCCTCTCTTTCTGAAAATCCCTCTCACACGAGAATTTTTCAGAATCAAGCAAGTCAGAGTATTTACCTAAAGCATATCATATTTCATTTTTATAATTGTAATTTCAACATTCAGTAACAGTTTTAAAATCTATGCATTTGAATTTGTAGGTTTTTCAGTATAAACCTCTCTCTCTCTCTCTCTTTTTTATATTAGTGGTATGAATTAAGTTGTATCAGTCAAAATCCCAAAGAAAAATCCCTTCCTTTTTGCAGACAAAAGGTCTGAAGTACCCCATCCCTCCCCCCACTAACATTCATGCTCAAACCTCTATAATCTTGCAAGAGCCCACAGGCCAAAGAGCTAGGCAGGGAAAAAATGTTCTAAATACTACGTTTTCTCCTATAGAAAAATCACAATTTGTTCAAGTCATTACCAAGTTTGAATTTTGTCTTTTGCAAAGAAAAGAACAGAATCATTCGTGTTGTAGCCCAATTCTCTGGGAGTCTGTACATACACACAGAAAAATACAGTATGTTTCTCCTACCACCAAAACCTAAGGATCCCTTGGGACTGCTAAAGGCTTCTCTTTCTAATTCTTGGATTTCTGTCCTGGATTTGGGGCATGATAGATGGTAGGCACTCACTGAGCGAGCAGACGGCTCAGCTTGCTGCTGAAAATGAACTTTGTGGTGAAGCACATGGTATCAGGCAGAGGGGTTAAATTTCAGTGTAGAGACAGCCTTCAGTCATGCATTCCTGGACACCTGAGTTTTAGTCCCAGTCTCTCTGTAATCTTGGGCAAGTCACCATCTTCCTGATTCTCTATTTCCTTTCCTGGTCTCTAAACCATAAGATTAGATTAGATGAATTTTATCCCACTTTAAGTGGGCTCTTTCTGTTAGTTGAAGTCCACTGTTCAATCTCTTATTCAAATAGCAAAGGGCAAGTTAGAAACAAAGTGTTACACCAGAATTAAACAATTTTTAAATAAAGGATAGGAGTAGGGGCAAATAAACTGTAACTTTCAACAGAGAAGTCTACCCTCAAACTCAAATGGATTTCTCTAAGTGTATTTAAAATGCCTGATTAGCATTCAAAGACTGAACGCACTGAATTACTAGCACCTTCTATACCATTGACTGAAAAGCTTTTTTAAGACAGTCTTTCAAATGAGATGTAAGGCATTTTCAGTGAATAATAATTTTAGCTGTAAATAATGTGTATGGAAAAATAATTTTAAAGGTAGAAATCTAACAGGTGGAAAGATGCATTTTATCACATATAAAATAATCCTTTTGCATTACTAATGTTTAAGACAGATTTAAACACAAGTAATACTGAATGGCCATAAGACATTATGTATTCTTTCATTCTCTTCTGAAGTCAGGACATTATTAATAATAAATGAAAACAGCCAACAATTATCAAGAGGACCGGCACTTCTAAGAACATTACACGTATTCTCTTAGTTAGTGGTCATGATACTCATATCAGGTAAGTATTTTGATTAATCCCCTTTTACAGAAGTATAAACTGAAGTTCAGAGTTGTTGAATAATGTTTTATGTTGTTCAGTTATTAAATAGTACATTCAGGAGTCTAAACCCACATGTTTTGTGCTTAGAACCTGTATCTTAACCACTATGTCATACAAGAGGTATGCCTTTTTTTTTTAATCCTATCTAACAAGTATCCATCATGGGCCATGCACTCTATGAAATGCTAGGGATATAGCAGTGAGAAATACATGGACACAACAGACTGCTTTCATGGAGCTTACATTTTAGTGGAGAAAACAAACAGATAAACAAGTAAAATACTGGTATGATCACTGGCAATAAGTGCTCTATAAAGAACCAAATCAGCCCTGGAAGATCAAGGACAGGAGCAGGATAGGGAAAACTTTTAAATAGGTTTAAATAATATTGCCCCTAGACAGAAAGAACAGCCTTTGTAAGAAGACAACATTGCCCATGAAAAACATAACGTTGACATGAACATAAATCTGGCCATCTTTGGTTACGCCTTTGGCCAAAATTCTGTTGTTTCTCCTGTTAAGTACTTGCCTGGGTTCCTCGCCAGTCCAAATACAAGATAAAAAATAATCCTTAGCAATTCCACCTTTGTAATTATCTGGATTACTGCAAGACCATGTCTAGACTGTTTAAAGGTAACATGAATTTGTTCCTAATGCATTTTTATCCCTGTAGTAAATATGTTCTCATCTAAAAACACCACAGATTGTATAAAGATTCTTCCTTGGCTTCCTCACCCCAAAGCCCTCTGTGGAGGTGACTAAATTCTCCTACCCATGATGTGTATATAGCTCTTTAAGACAAGACAAAGGAAAAAATGATGCAAGAGTCCTCCTCTGGGACTGAGATTTCTCTCCCCTTGACACCCCTGGCTTTGTCTCTCAATGAGGAGGAAAGCAGGAATTTAGACCAGAAAAGGGACCAAGAATCTGTATTCTGACCCAGCCTGCTGCTCCTTTTGTTTAAAGCACAAAATGGAGAGGCAAAATCACTGCTGTGTGTTTTTCATTGAGAAATTTGCAAGGGGGCGTAACCAGGAGCTCTTCTCCCTAGAGAACCAATCTCCACCCACCTCAGTTCCTCTGCTCTAGTCTGGCTTAAGACTGTGATGACAAACACCTTTCAAAGGGAGCTTCTTTTATACCTACAGAGAAAGGACTCTGTCCCCAGCATCCCACCCAAGGGGAATCTTGTTCTACTATTAGATGATCTATAGGGAGAGGCTTACATGAATGGGCACAGGATATCTGTAGGTGGAAAACTGGTTTTGCTGTGTTGTTTTGTTTTTGTTTTTGAAAAGGGATCATCATAGGAAATGTACATCTTTCAAACCAATTATTAAAATCTTGCAGATTTTGTGTTTAAAAAAAACCTTCCAAGATAAAATTCTATGTAGCATATATAGGACTACTTGGACATTTACCAACATATTAACAATTGGGTCTCTGTGATTAAATTATTTATTATTTTTACTATATTTTCTTTCTTATATATTTTTATTACTTAGTATACAGTACTTTTATCTTGAGAAAAGGAAATGTTATTTCTTTTAGACCTGTTTTCACAGAAACCTTCCACTGTATTTATAATGTTTTGTTATATTTTTTTAATGAAGCCAATAGGTCAAAATCCTAAGATCTGATAAGGAAGTTAGTCTGCATTTTCTATGTGCTTGTAATATTTTACAATAAATTTTAACTTAGTTTCCTCAGTCTTGGAGAACATAAGACATTGAAAACATTATGAAAATATTATGCTTCTCTTCTTTGATATATATTTCAAATCCAAATATGACTTCTAAAGTTCACAATTTTTTCCTTTAAGGAAAATCTACCAGTAAATTAGGACTTGAGTCAGCATTAGTCTTTAACAAACACAAATGATAGCAATAGCTAGCCTTTTTTTTTTTTTTTTAACCAGGAAAACCTGTTTACTGACCTCCTGGTGTTACAAAGAGGGAAAGCTGGGGCATCCCTGGTGTTTTTTCCTGGCAGGAAAATGTTAGCATTTTAACCATTGGCAAGCTGAAGATTTTGACTCTGAAAAAAAACTTAAAGGCACAGTTATTATAGTTTCATTTCACATTATACTGAGTTTCCTGTATCTTGTTTGTGTGTGTGTGTGTGATTTCTTGATTGTTTTTCTGCTGAAGTGAAAATACTTATATATGTACATTTGGATTATCTTTCTGGGAAGCTTATATTGTTTTAGAAAAAATTTAGAGGAAAAAAGATTCAAGACATTATGTATTAGAGATATGAAAGCCAAAAATGTAATATACTCACTACTACATCACTAGTACTATTTAAGAACATATTATCTTTAATTCGATTTATAGCATCTACAGAATTGGGTTTTCTAAATAGTTGATGATTTTCATTTTATGCTGATTCTTTTTTTAAAAGAATAGTTTGTCTCCTGTTGGGGCTGAATATTGACCACTGTGTTATCCGGGCAAAGATGATATTCAAAAGGTACTATTCCTAATCTTTTGCACTCTTCTTTTGACATTTTGAAGAATTGTTCAAAATCTGGTCCAAGGATTGTTAAATCTAAAATAAATTTCTAAGAATTCTTTCCGAGGCTCTGGAGAAGACTGAAAAATCTTAGGCAGGAAGTCACTAGTGGTGAATGGGATTGGAGGTGACAAAAGCCACTGGAAGAGGCGTGGGAGACTTTACTGAGAAATGAGGAGGGACCAGTTTACAAAAGCAAAGAGATCAAGACTAGAGAGGTGCCCAGTTCAAGATTTCTTCCCCAGAAAATCTGACTTTGGAGGGGAAGGAGAAAGGTCATAGATACAAGTCAGAAGAAAGACCTAAAGTCTTGGAATACTTGGAAACGTATTTTCTCAGAGTGCATGCGTTCTTTGTCAGTTTTCCAATTTAGACTTAGGAAGCACTTGATTTTATTTATCTTAATACACACAAGGAATCATATAGACCTGCCTCCCATCCGCCAGTGGCCAGGTAGTGTTCCTTGACATCCCTAACCTTATCAGTCCTTATGCCCCATATTTTGCAGTGTCTCGGCAGGTGACCCCGACAGCATTCCTGGAGCAAACGCTAGGAGCTCAACTGCAGCCACCGCTGCTTTGCAGGAGGCCGCGGGACACAGCTGAGCGCCCGCCCCACGCCCGCCCCTATTCACTGTAGCTCATTAACAGGTGGAATCGGACCCCCGGCACCGCCTGCCTCCATAGAAACAAATCCTTCAGAC
Organism: Helogale parvula; assembly: GCA_004023845.1. Taxonomy (NCBI): domain Eukaryota; kingdom Metazoa; phylum Chordata; class Mammalia; order Carnivora; family Herpestidae; genus Helogale; species Helogale parvula. The sequence continues at coordinate 156,327 of PJEM01003413.1, read as the reverse complement.
CCAGAGCACCATCTGGGCGGGCTCGGAGGCCCGGCGTTCGATGCGCCCTGCCTGGAGGTCAGCACCACAGGGAGCCGGGCACCCGAGAGACGCCCTGCCGAAAGCTCAGCACGTGACGCCCTCCCCAACACACTCGCCTTTGTGCACCCAGCCGCTCAGTCCCGGAGCGGTCACTCCCTGCCTGGCCTCAGCTCCTACCAGGCCTTAGGGCACGTCGACCATTTGTCGAAAAGTTGGCTCTGCCAGGGCAGAGAGGAAGCGGCAAATAGCGCCCAGCCTCGCGATCCCAAATCCTTTTGGGTGCCTAATTCTGGAAGCAGGCACCAACAGTTCCAGCCCCTAGAGATGAGGTGCGAGCGGACCAGGAGACCTCGCCCAAGAGTTCCAGTCCCCGCGGGGCTGTGGTCCCTGCCCCCAGCCTCTGATGTCCCTTCTGAGGGCACTAGGCATCACTACCCCCAGTCCTGGGGGGGGGGGGGGCACGGGGGGCGCGTTACCTGTTGGCTGCCAGCCGAGATGCGATGTAGCCGCCCGGAATTTGGGTGATGATGTAGCCCCAAAAGAAGGAACCGTGGATCATCCCCACAGTTTCTGGGTCCCAGTTGAATTTGGCTTTCTATGCGGGGGGAGGGGGGAGAACAGGGTGGAGGAAAAAAGGAGAATCAGTGTTTGGGCTGCAAACTCACCTTCAGGAGCCCTCAATCCCCGGGGTACTCCCTGCATTCTGGGGGTGGAGGTGCCTGAACTTTCGTTTTCTAACAAAATTGAATCTATACCTTCATATAGAGAAGAAATGCTTCTTTTAGCTGAAAACCGTGCTCATTTGAAATGTATTGTAATTAACGGCGAAGTGGTCTCTCTGGCTTTGCTCCCCAACTACAGATCTGATCGCCTCCATGAAGGACGAGTCTTCCAGCTTCCAGTTGTGAAAATTAGAACTCCCCAGAAAGAGATTCCACCTGCTGGCTGGGGACAGAGACCCCTGACGGGAGTCCGTTTAACCAACAACGCCAGCCAGTTCTAAAGCAGTAGAGGAGTCTCTTCCGGAATGAAATCCCACCGGGGAAATTCTGAGGAAGGAAGGTGGGGGGGCTGGGGATGGAAAGTGAGGAGGTCGGAGGAACTGCAGGAAAGGATGCTCTAGGCAAAACGGGGTTGGGCGTAGCCGGGAAAGATTTGGGGTAAACTAGGGAAGTGAGGAGGAGAATTTCCTCTGGGTGGTGGGAAAAACTAGAGAGGGGTGTGTCTGAAGGTCAAGGCCTAACTCCGCCCTCACCAGGCTGGGTGAACCTTAAAGTATCTACATCAGAAAAGCGGAGGAACGATAATCCCTCTCGAGGAATTGAGAATCCTTTTGCTCTCTTTGAGTAGTGTTTTGAAACTAAATGTGCTTTGCCGGGTCTCTGGGAATACTGGGGACCAGAGGCGCTCACAGCTTCTCATCCACAGTGAGTTCCCGAATTTCTCCCCGCCCCCCTCCAACCTTGGCTCTGCCTTGCTAATGGTTGCTCAGATCCCAGAACTGGAACTCTAGACCCACGGGTTTCAGTGACTTTGACATTGACCTTCCTCTCCCTAGGCGTCACCCCCACACAACCATCAGGAGATTACGGGACTGGATGGCCGGTGATCTCAAGGCACTCCTGAGCTGCTGCTTTCCTCTCCACCAGTTAGGTGGACAGCTCCTAAAGGCCCTTCGGTGGACACTGCCGAAATGCTCACAGTCGATTTGATTTCGTTTTGTTTCATTTTTATTATTAAGACTGTTTGGCAAGAATTGGAGGAAATCGGGGAGACATTATCACTGATATGCTGCCTACTCCTTCCTCCGAGTGAAAGAAAAATATTTCGATTTAAATTTAGCGTACATTATTAAGCACCAACTTCTGGTGTGGAGTCACTCTTGACAAAAATCTAGTGAGTAGATGCTATTTTCCACTTTGCAGGTGAGAAAAGGAAGGCCCAGAGAGCCGGAAGCGAAAAGGGAGGCCCCAAGGCTGTCGCGGTCTATGCCTAGTTTAGAAAGGCAGTGCCAGCAGGGGCTGACTAGCCTCCAGGTCTCCTTTTTCAGTGGGGGAATGGAGCTCAAACAGGTGAGGCGGCTTTGCGAACCCACACGGCCAGCGGCTGCCCACCTCCTTGATGACCTTGCCCCCTCGGTGGATGGTGCTGTTGTTGACCATGTCCACGATGGCCACGCCCAGGTTGCAGCGGATGCCGAAGGAGATGCAAAAGCCGAGGCCGCTCATGATGGCGATGATGTATCGGCGCGGCAGGCCGAAGCAGGTGCAGTCGCACAGCGGAGCCTTTTTCTCAGGCACCTCCAGGGGCTTCCCATCCTCCGTCAGCTCGATGGTCTCCCCAGTGTCTTGCTTCTTCTCCAGCACCCTGCGCGGCAGAGCGGGGGAAAGGCAAGGACGCGACGCGTTAGGCACCTCCGACGCCGGCCCATCCCAGTTCCCAGGACCTGTCAGGGCTGGGGGTGGGGGGAGCTGCCTCGCACGGCTCCTTCAGGTGCTAGGGCGCCACCAGGCTTCGGGACCTCCCCGGCTCTCCAGCCTCCTGCTAGCCCCCCTCCCTGCCGCAGCATCTTTTCAACTTTAATGCCGTCTGGCCCGCGGCACCCAACCCGCATTCCCTCGGGATCCACCCCGCAACGCTTAGTTGGACACTGGCAGCTGGGGCCTAACTTTCTCCGAAGATCGGTAGTTTGTGAGAGAACGGGTTCCAGGAACGGCGCCTAGTCAGCCACTGTGTAGACTTCTCCCACCTGCAGTGCTTTACGCCCCGGGCGAAGGGAGTTTTATCCAGCCACCAGCTTCCCGAGGACCGATCCTCTGCAGGCTAGCCCAGCTGAGCCCTGTACCCGCACTACCCTTTCCTTCCCAGCTTAAGTTGAAGCTTTCCGGGTAAAAGACGCGCAATCCTGCCTCCTGGCTGAGCGCGGGGACCCCCAGGGACTAAGGCCGCTCTTGACCGGTGCCCACGCGGAGAAGGTCTTGTGAATGCTCTCTGAGAGTGTCACGCACGCATCCATGGCCCATTCCTCCAGTGCCAGGGTGCCTGTTCAACGTTTACTCTCCTGTTACACATCGTACTTTCTTTTCCTTGTGACTCGAGTTTGAAACAAAGGCCTCCGCAGCATATGGCCGACACCTAAGCTTCCTACTGCCAGAACATGAATAATTAATTATTCACAATCTTGCGTCATTACTATCTCGGTTACAAACACTGAAAAATGTCATGGGCACATTTCCAAAGACGTAAAATGCGACTTCCAGATACACAGACGTACCCAAATCAACTCTGGTAAGATGTTCCACACCACAGTAGATCTCAAATTTATGCTTTGTTTTGTGTGTGGTTTTTTTTTTTTAATTTGCATAGTATTTCACAAGATTTCACCCATATAATTCAATTCCTTTTCGGTTTTCGTCCTTGAGGGGAGGAGGAAGGAGAAGGGGGAAGCGGAGAGATGGAATGGTTTTACTAAAAGCTGAGGGTGTTGTTCTAGTCCACAATATATCTGTGAAATGTCTATTTAAAAAAAAAAAAAGGAGAGAATGAATGTGAACAGTACATTCACCGTGGACTCCTGAGATGAATTCTTTCGATATTTAAACAAAGAACCTCTCCGTTTACAATTTGCAGATGCTTTTCAAGCCACTGTATAGTTTATTTTTCTGTGTGCCCTTTTAAATGATATATTCACACAAATTATTTTCATACACGGGAGTAAAGCAAATGAAATTTTAAGATCAATTCCAAGAATACACAGGTTGGGAGCTGACTGCCAAGCAATTTGAGGCTTCCAGGAAAAAAAAGTCAGACTTCCAAATTTTACAAAATACCACCTGACAAATAAGTCATAAATGATTTTGCCACTATGTTAATTCTGATTTTTAAAGTTCAATCCCAAAGTCAGAACTCATGGCAATTTATTCTGGGAGAAAAAATTCAACTAATGTGATTGTTCCTTTTTACACTGGCTTCATATGCTGACATTAGACTCTGCACCTGAACTCCCCACCTGATGGCAGTTGAGCTGGGAAAGAACAGCTTTTTTCCAGGGCAGCTGCGGGACTGCAGGGCCCTTGCGGTATCTACTGCCGCATAGGTGCATGATGGTGCCTACATGAAGCCCACCAGAGCTGAAGAGATTTAGAAAATTAGGAAGTGCATTGGTTATTTTCTCTACATTTTCTCCACACTTCTAAAGGCTTCATTTTCCCAAACATGAAAATTAGCACTCTCTTGGAACCATGTATCCTTCTGTTTCCGCCCTCTCTTATTGATTTTACTCATAATATTAAGGAAAGTGTATTCATATAATATTCTTAAAATGATTTAAAGTTGTAAAATTTTCAGCAAAATTAGTACATTGATGACAGGGAGGATAAAAAATTAAATCATTTCTGCTGCTTTCAAAGTCATGTTGCTGGTTATTATTATGCTTTTTCTTATAAATACTGTGACATTTGCCATGCAAGAAATAGACTTCTGGGAGAAGTCAAATAATTAAAACATATATACATTGTTTTAGATTCTGATAGAGGAGCTGCTTCAGCTATTAATTATTGATATATTTTTATTCTTCCTCCTTCAGAAGAGAAGGAAGATTCCACTGGGAGATTCTCTACTTGAGTGGTTTTAAAGCTGAGATCTAAATTTCTTTCTGTCATTACTCTTTGGAATTTCTTGGTTAATTTCTTTGAGGGTTGTATTTTTTAAATTCATTTGTCTGCATTAAAGGAATTTGTTGTCACTATGAGCACCAAAAGAAAGATTCTTTGAACAGGTGCTGGTCATTTTTCAGTTATAAAGAAGGTAAATCCCAGGTAGGAAAGAATGAGAATCTGCAGGTACCAAAGCAAAAACCACACACACACACACACACACACACAGCACACAGGTTCATTTAGTGCACGTTCCTGAATAAATAAGCAGGTTTCCAGAGCAGCCCCGCTAGAGCAATGAGCAACAACAACAACAAAAAAAGACTTTCTGATCATATTACAATCTCTCAAAGCAACCAGGGTTTATGGAAATAGCCCTGCAGATTTTTTTTTCATGCTAAGCCCCAGGCATATATGGGTTTGCTTTCTCTTACCTGTAGATCTGGCCAAGGGATTTTCCAGCAAAATTCTTTAGCCCCTCTTTTCCTGGGGTCAAAATCCTTTGTTTTACCGACTCCATTCTTGCAAAGACTGGTGTAGGCTCTTGCCAGATTTAAATAGTGATCGCTATGAAAGGCGAGAGTTGCGCATATTGTCTTAATCGTTTAAGGTAGTTGTGGGCTTTTTCTTCTCAGCAGAACGGTATTGGTGTGCCTCCAGCAAGAGTGTGAGTGAGAGAGAGGAGGGAATGAGAAAGAGAATACAACAGAATAGCTGCATGCAACCCACGGGTTTCCTAATAGGAGAGTTGGTAGACACAATCAGAAAGTCTCATTGGAAGGGGAGGATCCGGTGGCAAAGGGCGCACGCACTGCCATGGTATTTGGGCGGGTGCAGATGAGTCCTTGTCCTGGAAGTCAGTCCACTGAAAAACAATGCAAATTCCCGATTTTGAAAACCTTATTGCTGTCAAATCTTCTGGCTTTTAAACGGAAGGACGGAAATATCACAGAACCTTTGTGTAAAAGGAAAGTCAGAAGAATAGTATTATTTTTTTAATGGTGTCTTTGCTGTAGGGAGCAGAGCACTTCCAAAACTCATGGGAGCATCTGAGGTCTCAGGTGAGCAATGCTGATGTTAGTTTTTCCTCCTTGACTATGATCTCCTATCACGCCGGCGCAACTCTGCTCTGCAGTAGTGTCGAATTAAGATGGAGAAAGCTTGCTGCTCTTTGAGGACGTGAGTAAATAACAGATACACAGTTCTGATTTGGGCAGCGTCAGGGAAGATTTTTTTCAGCGCGGCTGACAGCGCTCCTCAGGGGGCGTTTCGGCAGAATTGTTCAGCACCACGGACAGAGTAAGTTTCCGGAAAAGGGAAAGCTGCTTTTGGCTGGCCAGGTTGCCAACTTTCTGGGGGAGCTGGGTGGGTGCCCTGACCAAAGACCATTCTGGGGATCATCAGGAACGGTTGCTATGAAAACCAAGTGGAAGTATGTCATCATCGCCTGAGTTTGCAGGGAGAATGGTGCCTTGACTCTTCAAGGGAGGAAGACTTTATTAAAAATTGACAAGTTACTTCTAGTTTCCTACGTTTTGCCCAGCACGCTACCGCCAGCTCTAACAATGTTGCAGGGAAGGAAGATTACAACATATTTCACATGTTTATGGAATTCTGGGGCACTTGGGCTCACTTGGATATAAAGCATATGTACACAGAATACATAATTATATTGTTCATGTGTTGTGTTTTAATTCCTGATAGGAAGGAAAGAAGGAAGGAAGGAAGGAAGGAAGGAAGGAAGGAAGGAAGGAAGGAAGGAAGGAAGGAAGGAAAGAAAAGGAAGGAAGGAAGGAAGGAAAGAAAGAGAAAGAAAAACAAAATGAAAATAAAAAAGAAGAAAGCGGAAAGAAAGGAAGGAGGGGAGAGAAAGAGAAAAGATGAGCTACAACCTTAGTGCCCTTGGTTAAATAAAATATAGGCAGTTTAATATAAATTCCTTGGAATTTTATGATTCTTTGCTTAACTAGTTTACAGCACACAATGAGAATATCAATATACTGACAAAATTTGTGGTGGTATCTTATGCTTGTCAACAAATTAGTATCAATATTTCCATGATTTATTTGAAATTGCTTACATTCCTTTAAAATGTGCTATTTTTCCTTATGCCATCTTCCCCTAAAGCAGAATTATGGAAAGACATTCATGCAAGATTTTTGTTTTCATATACATAGGTATAGCATCAATGGATCTACTTCATTAAGCAAAGCAAGAAAGCTATGCTAGCTTAGTGTTAATTATTAATGCATTTAACATGAACTGCAAACCTCTTAGATGCAACTCAGCCAAGTGATTACAAAACTGACTGCCCTTGAGTCACATTGCCAAGGTCAAAATCTTTAGATTTTATTTAAGCCAACAGGGGGAGTAGATTTTTCTTAGGGATTTTGGTACCAAGTCTCAAAAGTATGGATATAGATACAGAATCATGTAAGACTCTTCCCTGAATATGCCAAATAATACAATGGATCTGTGTACACTAAATGGATAGCCAAAAAAATTATCAAGATAGCTAAAGCCAGCTGTCATTATTAAATTTGATAGTTATAATATTATATTTCATTATGAATTATAATGAAGAAAAGAACACTAGAGGCATCTTTTATTTTTATAAACATGTATTAAAATATATATCCCTATAAAACAGTGGACCAGATTTTTCTTAAACTCCAGAATGCCTTAAAATAGTATCTATCCCCAAAGATGATCAAGTATAAGAAGAGGGGGGAAAAAAACCTACCAACCTACCTCCTTCCAAATAAAAGATTCAAGTTAATTAGGAATTTACTCATCTAGGGTGCTTTTGAAAATATTTATGTTTTTCAAATCTTTAGTGACCAAGCTCAATAGACCAAATTCATTTAAGGATATCCATGATTCTGAATTCTGGGAGGTGATGTGAAAAATATAAGTTAAATAAATATCTGTGAAGCTAGGAAGGTGATATAAAATTGATTCTCCTCAGCACTCCTACTTACATTTCATCCTCAAATAACTGGAGACCTAAACTACCAATAAACCTAATTGCTAACTCTGAACTATAGATTATCTGTGGCAGCACCAAGCAATATAAACCCAATGAAAACATTGTTTCTAGAGTAAAATAATTACATTCACATTTATTGAAATGAATGTCATCTGGCTCTTCCATTCTCTTGATAGCAGGGCAAGTACTTGAATCAGAATTGTAGCTAATATTGATTTACTCATTCTAAAAATACTCATTTAGTGCCAAGAATTGCACTGGGTTCTGAGAATATTCCCAGAAAGATCTCACAAGCTATGGGAAATAGACACATAAATACAATTACAAATAATTATGGATGAAATTGGACAAGAAAATAACCCAGCCTGGGAGTGAAACTACATAGAAAAGAACCTAGAAAATGATGTTTCGTTGTCTGTCTTAATACTTTAAGGGAAACTTAGCTCTGTGAAGATGATGGCAGCCTCGAGAAATTAGTTGAGGAGGAGCGAGGAGGGGCGGTGGTACTTGGAAAGCATCCCAGCCAGAGGGGACATCTTGAGCAGTCATAAACAAGGGAAAAATATTGCATGTGGAAAATTACAAGAATTGTTACTAAGCCACCTGAGACCAAAGAATGCCATTTAGGCTTTTCTTAAATTGATAGCTCCCAATAGAAGAAACAAATACCCAGACACTATTTACATATCCAATAGATTTTCTTCGTGTGTGATCCCCAAATTCAAACACTGAACATGTACTTTTGTAAACTTAAGATCACCAGATTTATCTTTATGCAAAAATATTAATAGTTACATATATGGTTTTAATTTAGTGATATGGAAAAGACTTGCTCTTTGTGGACACCTCCCTTACCTCCTCACTCCTTTACCTCACTTACCTCTCCCATCCTCTTCCACCCAATTTTAACAGTGGTTTAAATGGAATTATTAGACAAGTCTTACTACAGAAGAATTGTCCCCTCTATCCAAGCACTCTTAAAAATAAAAGATTTCAGGGTGCCTGGGTGGCTCAGACAGTTAAGCAAGGGACTCTTGGTTTTGGCTCAGGTCAAGATCTCATGGTTCCTGAGTTTGAGCCCCACATTGGGCTCTGTGCTGACAGCACAGAGCCTGCTTGGGATTATCTCTCTCTCTCTCCTTCTCTCTGACCCTGCCCCCCCACCTTAAAATAAATAAACTATTAAAAAGTTATTAAACATAAAAGATTTCATTGAATTTATTAATGTGTGTAGCATATTACAAATTACAAATGACTTTGATATACACGATCTCATTTGTTCCTTATATTCTTCAGACTAAACTAATTTTATTCCCATTTTATTGAGGAGAAAAATTTGACTTAATGAATTGCCTGAAGACATGCAAACAGTGATGAAGAAGGAGCATGAGTTAGTGTAGTTTCTTGCAATTTAAGGAAACACAGATTCTGGGGGCACCTGGGTGGCTCAGTCAGGTGAGAGTCTGACTTTGGCTCAGGTCATGATCTTGCCATTCCCAAGTTCTGGCCCCCGCACTGGGCTCTGTGCTGACAGCTCAGAGCCTGGAACCTGCTTCAGATTCTGTGTCTCCTTCTCTCTCTTTGCCCCTCCCTGCTCTTGGTCTGTCTGTCTGTCTGTCTCTCTCTCTCTCTAAAATAAATAAACATTAAAAAAACACAGATTGTGATTCAGTAGGTCTAAAATGGAGCTCAAGATTCAGCAGTTTTAACAAGTTTTCAGGGCCACTTGCTCATAAATCATACCTTGAATATTTGCAGTGTAGAGTATGAAAGGGAAAATCAGTTGACCTGAGTTTGGGTCTTGATTCTGCAGATTATCATCCTTATAACTTTTTAAATGTTCATTTATTTTTGAAAGAGAGAGAGAGAGAGAGAGAGAACGAGCAAGCAGGGGAGGGGCAGAGAGAGGGAGACACAGAATCCTAAGCAGGCTCCAGGCTCTGAGCACAGATCCTGACACAGGTCTCAAACACATGAACCATGAGATCATGACCTGAGCTGAAGTCAGACACTTAAATGACTGAGCCACCCAGGTGACCCTCATCCTTGTAATTTTTAATTAATTATTTAACTTAATAAATTTCAGTTTCTTGCATGTGTAAATGAAGGCTTATAGTAAGTGGTTTCTATTATACCTTCTACTTGTAAAATTGTATGACTTTTTCATTAATTTATTCATTGATGTAAAGCCACATTTCCCTTGTTTATTCCACCATAAGATTGTTCTATTGTATTTCAGCTAAATGGTTAATAAAGAAAAGAGAAAAATGCCAACACTATGGAAAACTGCGGTTCTTTCTGAAAGTTGTATCTTCTTACATATTTAAAGAATAAATTTATTGCTTGTTTTACTCTGATTGGTATTTTTATATACAATTATTTAAATGATTGTCTTTAAAGTATTCTTTGAAATTTATAGAAGATATTACCCAATAACAATGTGTAGGTTTGTATTTTTTTATATCCTCGTGAGAGAATACTTTTGAGAGATCCTTTAAATGACTTGCAAATGTTGCCCTCTGGTGGAAGGATATACAATTATTTTAGAAGCAATTGTAGTCCTTAATTATGTAATTAAAACTGTTTCCTTTTTCTCTTTCTCTGAATCTCTCTCTCTCAACTCCCTTTCTCTCATATTCTCTCTCTCTCCCCCTCTCTTTTCAGTACTTGTTAAATTAATATATACAACTAAAAATATGAAGTTACTTTTGTGCACAATATATTTGCAATTGCCTGAGCAAGTATACAGGTCTTTAGAAATAAGTTGATTGTGTAAGAATCAGTTAACCAAAGAGTTATTGTAAGGAAATTTAAATCTATTAAGATTTATACATGGCATAGTAATCACACAGTGTGTAAATGAGTTAAAGTGTCTAATCCCAATAGAATGAATTGCGATAATAATTTTCTAAATATTTTGAAATAGTAATATAAGTTTGATAAGTTTCCTTCCCAATCACCAAAAAAAAAATATTTTAGATGCTATTCATAAATTTTTGCTAGAGCACTTCCAAGGAAAATTTATTTCAAAATATTCTTCAAGATGTCTAATTCTGAGGCTATCTTAAAGGCAACTTTTTCTATTTATTTTTTTTTCAACAAATACTCATTTAACAGATAACTTGCATGTCTGATGGGCTAGGCCCTTTTCTGCAATATAGTAACCCAATGAAGTCAGCATCATAGTTTTTATAATAGGTGTAGGGAGTATATATTCCTAAAGAAAAAGGTGCTTTGAAAAGCTTTTTTGTTTTTAACAGTATCACTTATTATTTGACTTGAATTCCTAAATCAACATTCACTCTAATAATTACACACATCTTTCAGGTTGAGGCTATACAAATAAGCTCTAGGATTCATCTGTGACTTGTTTCTTATCAAGGCTTCTTAAGTGGACAGTTTTTAGTTCAGCTTTATTTGACTTTACTTTGTGGTGTTAGCCTCAGAGACATTTCCAAGAAATCATGATTATACAATTTCTTGAGTGCCAGAGGTAGAAGATATAATTTAGTTTGTCTTTTCCACATCTGTGTACATAGCCCAATATGCTGCACTGCTATATTTAGAGGCTTAGTATAAAATATCTTTTTATTTCCCTGTCTGATTAAAAAACTAGAAGCTGTAAGTTTTAAATAAAGCAACTTGTAATCTTAAATATAGATTTTAGTTACCAAAAATATATGTGTATAATCGTTGATTCAATGTGTTCTTCTTTTGGTGTGCATTTTACCCTGTATAATTTACCACTGGAAAGATTTATACATCTTATTCCAGTACTTTCTTTCTATACTCAGAGAAAAAATTCTTACTCACTACACATCATTAAGTCTTAGGAAAATCCAAGTTTAAAGTAAATGGAGACCAAGTTGTTCTAACGCCCAAAAAGTATTTCTAATTTTGAATTCCATACTATAGAACTAAAGTAATGTGAAAAATTATAGAAGGACTTTTAATTCTCTTTAAACTCTCAAAAATATTTTCTTAAAGTAAATGTGTGATTGCATAATGGAATTTTGGGAGAAATTAAGCCAGACAAGAGATGCAACTTGTAAAGAGAATAAAAGAAATAAGCACTTCAATATGAAGAAGACCAAGGCAGAGATCACCATGACTCAAGATATTTTACAGATAAATAAAGAGATCGAGAGATGAGTGATATGTAACATTCTTAGAGTCTGATGAAATCTTACTAATTGAAATGTCTTTTTTTCTCTTTTTGGGTCCTATAGGGATCCTATTTAAAAATTTTCATGAGCCTAGGTTACTGATGCCCTCTCTTTGAATAGCATTTGTTTGTCATTCTAGATTGTGGAATATTATCTTCCTTGAAGAACGGCATCTAACATTGATATCTTCTACTTGTCTGCAAACATCTGGATATTTTTTGTTTAAATAATTCACATTTTCTAAGTTACTTAAGCCATTAGAGGCAGAAGGTAGGGGAATTTCACCTCTAGAACATTTAGCGTGACATTTTCCAAAACAAAGATATGAATGAGTACATAGTTTTTAATAAGACAAAATATTTAAAACACAGAATATTTCATTGTGTAAGCATCCCTATCGCAAATTTGGAGAAGAAAAAAACAGCAATAACAGTAGCAACAGAAATGTAATGAATACAGTGGCGGGTACTTTTCTAATCACTGCCCTCTAGTGGTAAAAAAGGAAAAAAGATTTCTTTGAGTTAAAAACGCTAAAGCATGCTGATTTAAAATATTTTAAAATCTGATCAAACCACACCTGAAACCTACTCTCTAACTAGATTGACTAACCAAAACTTTGAGTCACTGAGTTCCTTTTAACTAATATTTAAGCCAGTTTGAACTGGGGGTTTTATTACTTCTTACTGAGAGAATCCCAATTTGTCACCTTAAAACTACTTCATAGATAGATAAATGGATGAATAGGAAAAAAAAGATGAATAGATAGATTCGAGGTCTAGATATAAATCAAAAACACTGGAATGCGAGAAGAGTCATATAAAAGTAATTATAGAACAACATATTAGAAAGGCAGAATTGGATAAGACAAAAGAAAGCCTTGGGTTTGAAGTTAATTCCATTACATTTTTATTCAACATTTCTACGTTGTGATTATGAGCTAGGTCTTTTGCTGGATAGCAGGGAAATGGAAAAATGGAAAAATAACAGACAGATCTTGCTCTCAGAAAACTCAGATTTTAATTAAAAAGTTGTATTTTTTCCCTATAAATAACCGGGGTAACATACTTAGAAGCTTAAACCAGGCAGGGATGTGGGAAACTATGGAGGGAAGATGGAGGCAGCCTTCTCAGTTCAGAAAACAACTGGGGCGCCTGGGTGGCTCAATCGGTTAAGCATCCGACTTTGGCTCAGGTCATGATCTCACAGTTTGTGGGTTGGAGCCCCATGTTGGGCTCTGTGCTGGCAGCTTGGAGCCTGTAGCTTGCTTCGGATTCTGTGTCTTCTTCTCTTTCTGCCCCTCCCCTGCTCTCTCTCTGTCTCAAAAATAAATAAACATTTAAAAATACGATATTGCAATAGTGTGTCAGCTAATGAAATATTTTAAAATTAGTCTTCTTTCCCATAGTATGATCTAGCTGTTACTAAAAATAATAGCAGCTAATATTAACATGTTTAAAAGACTGTAATTATTTTTACTTTTCTTTTTTCGCTGTTTTTCTGTTAATTTCCTCTTTTTCACTCTGTCTTAGACTCTTAGACTCTTTCTTCAAACAGCTAGTGGTCATCAGTGGTCCACTTGTGCTCAAGAGTAAGGCGCTGTGGGTCTGGGGCTTACCAACTGAGCTCCACACACGAAAACTCACCCCTTCAGTTGTGGGCTCTGGATTGCAACAATATGTCTTTTTTCTTGCTTCCCATGAGCTTCTCTATAGAGGAGTCTTTCATGATTTGTCCTAAAGAAGATTACACATCTGGCAACCAGTATTCTAGAAGCTGAGTAGAGAAAGGGGGTAGAGATAGTCTCGCTATTCAGTATGCAAACTTTCATTCCCCTCTCAATTTTTATAAGGCATCTCATCTCAGATCTCAGCTGTGCCTGCCTTCATTGAGGCACAATTCATCCTGCAGGGCTAAATATCCGTATTCTGCATAGGTGAGGTATATTTGCCTATATGTACAGGCTGAGGTAGGTAAATGCTCTTTATACGAAATTGCAGCAAACACCCCTAGGCCCACAGTCCTGCTTTCAGAGTTACCTGGTCACGCCAATTCCCAAGGTTTTTCCAGAGTTTGTGCATGAGTCAGATTGCCTCCTGTTGGCTTCCTAGGGAAAGGCATTTAAATTTCATCTTTCCCCACTATCTAGACTGCTTTCCACTTGTCCCTCAGCTTTCCATCTTCTCAAATCTTGTTAACATCCTCTAAATAATCATCTTTCATTCTCTTTATCCTTGGACACCTTTAAAAAATGCTTTACTATCATTTCCGAAACGTCCTAGGAAAAAGTGGACATAAGCTATATGTTCAATCATTCAGACTTAAGTGTAAACAGTGTCCATTTATAGTTTTTAAAAAACTCAATTGAAAACTTATGCCCACATAAGAACCTCCACATGGATGTTTATAGCAGCTTTATTTATAATTGCCAAAACTTGGAAGCAACTGAGATGTCTCTCAGTGGGCGAATGGATCACTAAACTGTGATACTTTCAGACTACAGAGTATTATTCAGAACTTACAGAAGAAATGAATTATCAAGCCATGCAAACACTTGGAGGCACTTTAAATGCATATTACTAAGTGAAAGGAGCAAGTCTGGAAAAACCACATACTGTATGATCCTGATTATATGACAATCTGGAAAAGGCCAAATTATGAAGAGAGTGTAAAGATTAGGTTGCCAGGGCTTGTGGGGGGTGCAGGGCAAGAAGGGGAGAGATGAATAGGTGGATTGCGGAAGATTTTTCGGGCAGTAGAGATATCATACCATACTCATGGATAAATATCATTATACATTTGTCTGAATGCACAGAATTTACAACAGCAAGAGTCAACCCTAATATAAAATACAGACTTCATGTGATTATGAGGTGTCCATGTAGGTCCATTATAATAAATGTACCCCTTTAGTTGGGGTTGTTGATATCAGCTGTGGGGCATGGGGGCATATACAAGATCTCTGTATTTTTCCCTCAATTTTGCTATGACCCTTAAACTTCTCTTTTAAAAAAATAGGTCTTAATATTTTTAAAGAGACTATAGTCTCTTTCAAGTACACCTTGAAACAGGTCTCATGTTTCTTTGGTTCAGGGATGGAAAAAACATAACATATTTATTATAGAAAAAAATCTAATATTTCAACTTATACCATTCTGATCAAGGTTAGCTGAATCCTCCCTAGTGAAGTCTGTCTCTCCACTTTCATCTTAACAAATCTCATTCTTGCTCTATGTACACCATGAACACGGTGTAACACAAGTTACACAATTGTGTTTTTGTCTTAGGGACTATTCACTGTCTCACTATCATATTATCTTTTTTTAATTCTCTTCATTAGAGACATATCACGACCAACAGCTATTTTGTTTAACTTTCTGCTTACGCTCTGTGTTTTAGTTTCCTATTCCTACTGTAACAAGTGAACATAAGCTTAGTGGCTTAAAACAGCACAAATGTATTATCTTAGAGCTCCGTAGCTGGAAGTCTGATACACGTGAAAAGATCAAACTCAAGGTGTTAGGAGAACGGCATTCTTCCAGACACTATAGGGCAGAATGCATTTCTTGTCTTCTCTAGCTTCCAGAAGAAAACATATTCACAGACTCTGTGAATTTTGATGAGAACATCTTTCAACTGGCCTGTCAGAGTATCCACTGGCTCTTAGTTTTGTGTTTTGTTGTACCTTTCTAATCCAGCTAGAGAAAACTCCTAAATAGCAGGAACTGTACCTGTTTTCTTTTTCTTTTTTTCTTTCTTTCTTTTTTTTTTTTTTTTTTTGGTGCCTGTTTTATTTTCAATTCTATTCTTGACATCTAAATTCCTCTAGCTACAAAGAAGGTCCTCAATAGGTTTTTTGTGGTTCTTATTATCTATTGTTTTCTTTAAACATGTTTAGATTCAGTCAACCATATTTTTATTTTTCTGTATTAGAGCCTATGGAAGAAGAGCATAAGACCACACAATGGCTGTCTGTATCCATTCAGTGGCCTACAGACCAGTCCCCGGTGGCAGTCTGAACACTCCAGTCCTCACTAGGGAACTGCTGGATAGGCACAGAGGGCACCCGGATGCCTCAGATTTTGGGTTGAGTAGCAGTAAACTTAGGAGTTGGAGCAGTACACTCACCCTGAACTTTCTCCTTGGTCATAGCCTTTTCAGCAACAACTTAATCTTCCTTTCCAATCTCTTCAGGATCCCTGTAGAAGTAGGGATCAGGCATAACCTCCCATGAGTTCCTACAGGGGACCACACATACTTGGAACTTCCTGGGTCAGCTTTCACCACATCAGACCCTCTGTTGTTGCACAGAATGGCATGTCCACATAGTGCGGAGGGTAGTCTACATTGCATAGAGTGATGTAGACAAGTTAACACGCACATGTCTTTGAGAGGCTGGTGGCTATCCTTGGGATCAGTAACCATCAGATGATGTGGCTCCTGGGAGGCTTCCTGGATTTAGTTTGTGAAGTTCCAGAAGCCAAGCAGCCAAGAGTAAGAGGGGCTGTGGTAGCAGCAGCAAACTTCAGCACATCCCCCTGGCCAGTATTTCTGGAGGATGTAACACTGACATCAGCCAGATTTTCAATGGCAACAATGGCATGAGCCATTGGCAGATGCTGCTTCCAGGTCCTCTGCAGATTTATGACACAGATGCCATCAAATCATATCACGAATTTCTTTCTGTAGATTATGGTTATAGGAGCCACTTATGTGGGCTCCTGCTGCAAGAAACTTGAGGACATCCTTCTTCACTTGAAAGATATCTGGGCTCCAGACATTTTGAGCATTTCCCTTTAGGTGAGGACGGAAACCCAGGATATCGCCATATTAGACAAAGCGCTGTTTGGATAGAACATAAATATTCAACAGGTATTTTTGAATAAATGTGTAAATGATGTTTGAACTTAGACTTGTTTTCTGAGGAATGTGAATGGAGTCCGCTCTCTCTTGTGAGATGGCTTCCAAATGGATCCTTAGTCACTAGTCTTTCCTGGTCTCGACCCCATTTTTCACACTCCTATGGGATTTATCTGCCTGAAGCAACACTCAGAGCTTTCCACCTGTTTTAGCAAAAATTTTCAGAACTTCGATTTCTTTCAAAAATTATTTCACAGTTTTTCCTGACATTTGCTCATTAGTCAATAGCTGGTCTGAATCTGCCATTCTAAACTGATTTCCCAATTTTCCTTTTTAGTGTTCTACACATTCCAACAAATTGAAGCCTGCTATTACCCACAAAAGCCCCACTCCCTGCTCTTCTGGCTGTATGCTTACTACCACTCACCCACAACTCCATTTCCCTTACCTCCATTCACCAGGGCCCAGCACAGCTCCTCATTCCACACCCAGATCAAATGCATGCTCTTAAATGAAGTTCCTTCCTTTCTCCCCTGACTGGAAAGTGAGATCCAGCCCTTTATTTATTGGAAGAAATAAACAATCAAAGAGAAGGCAATTAACCCTCATCAAGCCTCAGGACTCCTGGGTGGCTCTGTGGGTTATACGTCCGACTTTAGCTCAGGTCATGATCTCTCTCTGTGAGATCTTGCAGTCTGTGAGTAAGAGTCCTGCATAGGGCTCTGTGCTGACAGCTCCAAGCCTGGAACCTGCTTCAGATTCTGTGTCTCTCTCTCTCTCTGCCTCTCCCCCACTCATACTCTGTCTCCCTCTCTCTCTCAAAAATAAACATTAAAAAATTTTTTCTAATTTCATCAAGTCTCAGTTTCATTATTTGTCAAATGGAATGAGCCATACCTGTCTTTTGCAAGTTAAATAATTAATGTAAGCCATATCTCACAGCACCTGGCACATAAAAGTAATTATTAATATGATGATGATGATGTTGATGATGATGATGATTTATCTAAAATTCTTATACGAAATGTCATTTTCAACCCTGCAGTCTTTTGAAAATGCAGTTCATATTTGCATTATGTGCATTTCCCATAACTCTTGTCAGAAAAGCAAACAATAGACAATATTGAATAAATACATACTTCTAAGCTTTATCACTAGGTTCTACTTGTGGCAAAGGGACTGTATAAGTTTCCTAGGCTTGTCATAACAAATTACCACATACTGGGTAGCTTAAAATTACACACATTTATTCTCTCACAGTTTAGGAAGCTAGAAGTCCAAATTCAAGGTGTCAGCAGTATTGGATCCTTCTGTGAGGAAGAAATCATCTCATGTCTGTCTCCTAGCTTCTAGTAGTTGGTGACAATCCTTGTACTCTTAGCCTGTAGATGGGTTATTCCAATCTCTGCTGCTGTCTTCCCAGTGCTTTCTTCTCTATGTCTCTGTGTCCTCTCTTCTCACGAAGACTTTGGTCACGGGATTTAGGGCCCACCCTAAAGTTAGAATGATTCATCTTAAGGCCCCAAAGTGGTCACAGTCTGAGATTCAGGTAGACCTGAGATCAGAGGAGATACTATTCATTTATTACAAGTATATCCAAGTCTCCTTCTTTTTTATCACAAATTCTAGAACTACACTGCACTGGCCCAGACGTTCTTCTTTATGGGATGTGTGGCTTGGATACACTACTTAGCTATGCCAAGTTTCATTTTCTGCATAACTGAAATAAGGATAAGAATAATAATATGTATCTGAAAGACTGTGTGAATTAAAAGAAATAATCCTTACAAAGGGCTTAGTATAGCCTGCTTGTCATTAATCAATCAATAAATGCTTCCTTTTTATTTTACTTATTTTTTTAGTTTTACAGAGCATATCTCTCTTCCTGGAAAGCTCACCCACCTTGCCACTTTTTACCTAACTTCTAAACATTCGTGTCTCAGAGTAAGGTTTACTTCCATGGGGAAGCATTCTCTGACATCCTCAATGGAATCTAATAGTCCTCCTTTTTTCAGACCTTATTACAATCTTATAATGATTAACTATTACAAACAATAATTGAATGCACTTTAGGGAATTAACGTTTGATAGCTGGCTCCCCTTGGAGGTATCTGCTCCACAGAGACAAGAATTCTGTCTAGTTTGAGAGGGACTCAGATTGCCTGGTATGAAGACCTGGCCCCCTCACTCTTCCTCCTTGGCCAAGCTCCTCCATCTGCCCAAGTGTTTCCTCACATGAAATAATAATAATTACCTCAAGCAATTGTTGTAAGATTTAAATGAGATCCTGTATGTAAAACACATAGCTCACATGTTAGATGCTTAAAAATTGCTAATCAGTAATTTTTTTCAGCTCCTGGCATTTAGTTGGTTAAATGAAAGAATGAGCTATGAGCCAGCTTATGGATCAAATCTAGGAATACAATCTGTGCCACAGAATAGTGTGGCAATTCAATTGTTTCCAGTGACCTTGTCTTCATTAGAGATTTTCTCCAACCAAAGGAGCTAGAAAGCCCAAGGGAAAAGCTGTCTAACACCAGTGCCCTCAAATAATTTCCTCTCTTATAGCCTTTACAATCCCATTTAGAGCCAGAATTTAAAAAAAAGAAAAGAGAAAGGTTCAGAGAATCCAATTTCTTTCCAGCCCTAGGGTGGTCTTCCAGAGGTGGAGCAAGGCTACTAGAAGGGCAGCGAAGAGCTCAGGCTCCGGCAAGCCTACAACCCCGTTCCTTATCAGGTGAAGGGAGGCTGGAGGCAAAAACGCTTTAGTGTCAGGAGGAGCAGAAACCCGTCAGGACTTCACAGCTTTTAACATGCTTCTCTATAGTCTAGGAAAACAGCAACAACAACAGCAATGCTGTGTGAACACAAAAAGGCAGCTCTAACGTTTTAAATAAGAAAATTCACCATCCTGAGAAGAAATTGGCATTCCTAAATGGAGATGTCCATTGCAGAGCAGGCAGGGTTAGTTCTGCCTGTCCTTGACAGCAGTAGAGGCGCTCCGGTGGCACAGCTTTGCCATCAGACTGGCCTGGTTTAAAACTCTGATGGAAATGTCACTTTTTTTTTTTTAAGTGAGTCATGAATCACACAGGTTTTCAATCTACTTTTTAGGGGCTGACAGTTTGATGGCTGAAGTCATTTCTATTTCTTTAAATAGAGGGAGCTGAAACAATGACAATTCTTTTTGCTGAGACAGGTAATTTTAGAACTTGAAGATTATTTAGTCATTTTCCAACTTTTCATTAAAGTTTATTTTTATATACTGACCTGAAATGCTAAGATCTTTCTAAATTCAAGTATTAATTCTGTTAGCTTTTTTGCATATTTGTTAAGTTGTTCTACATACACAATCATGCCACTGATAAATACAGTTTTTTATTTCTTTTCCAATTTCTATGCCCTTTATTTCTTTTCTTTTGACTTATACACGGATTAGGATCTTCAGCACAATGCTGAATAGAAGTAGATTAAAAAAAAACCCTAGTTTTGTGCTCAAAATTTTTCCTACGTTGGACTTTAGTGTAGTTTTTTGTTGTTGCCCTTTATCAAGCTGTAAAAATTCTCTTTTGTTACAAGTGTGCTGAGTGCTTTTCTCATGAATAGGTGTTGAATTGTCACTTTTTTCCCTCCAAAATTTCAAGTAACATGATTGCCTGATTTTTCTCCTTTAGTTTTCAAAATGTGGCCAATTTATTTCGATTAACTATTGAATATGAAACCAAATTTGCTTTGCCCCTTTGGGATAAACACCATTTGGTCTAACATCAATTTAAAGATTTTTGTGTTTATCATCACGAGGAATACGCTCTTGTGCTTTTATTTTCTCATAATATTTCCTTTTGATTTGGTATCAGAGTAACGTTGGACTCGTAAGATGAGTTGGAAGCAGACTCTCCTTTAAGTCCTTGGGTGGATGGATAGATAGATGATAGATAGATAGATGATAGATAGATACTAGAGATATTAGCCAATATAAGGTCAGTAACCAATAATTTAATCATCTTCAGCATTTTTGCATCTGTTTCTGTTGACTAGTATGACTTCTTACTATGGATCATAGTTTCCCACTTCATTACATGTCTGGTAATTTTTTATTACATGCTAAGCATTGTAAATGTTACACTGTTGAATATCTAGATTTTTCCCTTCTTCCTTTAAAAAATGTTTTTGAAATGCAGTTATATTATTATATAATCCATCTGATTCTTTCATAAGTTATTTTTAAGCATTGTTAAATTGGCTTATGAGTAGCTTGTAATCTAGGGCTAATTTAAATCTGTCTCACACAAGACAGCTCTAAAGTGTTACACTAAGGTGTGACTTTTCTAGGATATCTACTGATTGTCACAGGTGTTCACAAATTTTTTACACTATATATAGAACTCTGCTATCTCTCATGCCAATATGAGCTTTGAGAATTGTTCAGTTTGCAGTTGTCTTGTAACTATTTGCCTGATCTCACGCACAACTTTGAAATTGGCACCAGAATCAAGGGAGTTCCTTTGCAGATTTCTGAAACTCCTTCTCCTCTGTAAATCATTCATTTCCAGTAGTACATCCTGCAAATGTCAGCCTCCAAACTCCTTGAACCCATCTGTCACCTCCACTCAATAAGCCAGGCCCTGCTTGGGCTTCCTTTTCCTATTATTCAGCTGTGAAAGTGCTTCCTGGTGGACAGCCCAAGTGACGGGAGAGTTGTCTTCATTCCTTCCCCTTCTCTCAAGAAGTCCAAGCCAGTGAAGTCTAGTTTACTGTTTGCAGACAAGTCAAGGACCAGTTACTCTGATATGCCAGAAGCAGAAGTGTACCTTATAGGGTCTTAATAATATGTGAGTATTATATTGGAATTTAATACTCACATGTATGAGTCCTCTAGCACAAGGTCATAATGGTGGTGTTGATAATTACTGTTCTCCCTCACCTGCCCACCTTTCAGGTTGCAGTAGCAATTAATCAATGTTTAGCAAATTATTTAATCATCATATATCTGTGAATGTACTAAAAATCACTGAATTGTACACTTAAATGACTGAACTGCATAGTATGTATTTATATTTCAATAAAGCTGTTTTTATAAAAGAAATGCATTTGTCTTCCATCTCTGCAAACCAAGATCTAAGCGTAGAGGTGTCACCCATAGTTTTTTCAGTGCATAGAAAAAAAAACATTCTTAGTTTTCTATTTTAAAAAAATCTTCAGCAAGAATGGAATTAAACTGGTAAAAGGCAAAGTAGGACAAGTGGGAAATCTCACTGCTTTGGAGGATCATGACAAAAAGACGAAATCAGAAGGAGGAAAGCATATAAATTTGAAATGAATTTCAATTTCCTCTTCCTAGGCTTCAGTCCAGAGAGGACTATGTATCCTAATAGGATGAATGGATGTAAGCAGATGCCACTGGTAAGCCCACCATTGTTCTTCACTCCACTAGTGTTTACCTGCGGCTTCTGTGGACAGTTTCGATATTGTTGGCATTCCACTACAAATGCCTACATCCCTTTCCCATTTTACAGAATGATATTTCCAGTCCCAGGAGTGTACTTGGCTTGCAGGGGCAGGTAAAACTTCATAAGAGCTCTTTCCTTGTTTTTTTTTTTTTTAATGTTTATTATTGAAACAGAGAGAAACAGAGCATGAGCGGGGGAGGGGCAGAGAGAGAGGGAGACACAGAATCCAAAGCAGGCTCCGGGCTCTGAGCTGTCAGCACAGAGCCCGACCCAGGGCTGTAACCCACAAACCATGAGATCATGACCTGAGCTCAAGTCCGACGCTTAACCAACTGAGCCACCCAGGTCCGCCTCATAAGAGTTATTTCTAGAAGCAACCTTTAATCAATGAGCAATGGGAGTTGGTAGAGAAAGACCCCATCTCATCCCTCCCTCAGGGTAAGAATTCTGAGCTTTGTTTTCAACAATCTCTCTGAGGATTCTCAGCGAGGCTGAACTCCCACGTCCCATAATGGTAGCCCACTGATAAACACATGCTTTATCCCCCGTCTTATCTTCCCACTCTCTAGAATCACATCCTAAAGACCAACGTCACCCAATCCTTATTGCATTCTCCGCAACAAGTAGGGAAACACAAAGCAGGAAGTGCCTCGGGTTGGAGCCTCCAAAAGGAAACTAGGAAGTTATATAGAGGACCCTGCCCTCATATGGACCAGCCCAACATAACAAAGAGTGGATGGGCGTGATCAGACAGAGCGTCTGGTTGTCCTCTTCAAGCCTCCCTCCTTTTTTGTGTATAGCGGATCCTAAACTGAGAATCTGGGAAGCTGCCATGTGCGCCCTGGGAAGGCTGAGGGCACTATGCACAGAGGTCAGCGGGCGCCTGGGCCAGGGGGCTAGATGGGCGCTATGACAGAAACTGAGATGCCGTTCGACGTGTATTATCCGAGCCGATATCACAGGTCTGCTTGCCATAGGAAGCCGCCAGTGCTCCCAGGGGCCAGATTTGCGAGGGTTATTTGCCAAAGAACAGTGGAAAGCAGCACACACACTCCAAAATCAGTGCGAGACCAGACTCTTCTCCCATGCCACATTTCCTTCCACGAATAAACTGGGATACGGTTTTTGCTGTAGAAACAAGAGGGGAGGCAGGCCTGAGAGACTGAATATTTTTATCCAGGAATTATTGAGACTCACCTGAAGTACTGTTTACTTCTTTGGATCCAACTAACTTGGAAACTGGGTATTGGTTAAAAATCATATTTCTCCTTGCTACCAGCAGGTGGCGATCAAGCTAAGAGTAATTATAGACAAAAATCATATTCTTGTTGCTTATCTCAGCTTCTAATGTGAGTCAAATTGTGAACTCAACTGTATAAAATGAAAATACTGTTTTGCAGAATCTCTATATTAGTTTTAATAAAAAGACTGTGTTATATCCCATAATGTTAAATCATTTAATCTTTACTAACTACTTTCAGGTTACTGCCAATTTTTGCCTCTCATAAAGAGTGAATTATATTATTACATTATTTCTCCAATAGAAAGAATATACTTGAATTATCAACTTCCTACACAAATTTCTCTCTCTGCAGTTTACAAGTTTTTCTTTTGTTATTTCTGTAACATAAATGTCCAGAGTTAAATTGCTGGTCAGACAGTTAGTAGTTTGTTGTTGTTTTCTACTGTTGTGAAAAACTTCAGACATATGCCAAAATGAAAGAACAGCTCTTAAAACACATATATCCTCACACCTATTAATCTTGTTTTACTTATATCTCCTCCCATTCAACCTCCCCTCCCCCATCAAGGATTATTTTGAAGGATATAATCATTGTCATTCTACCCACAAATATTTAGGAAGTTTCTCTAAAGGATAGATAGCCTCAAAATTATAGCAATTATATCATTATTATGCCATATTATCCATTTTGGCATGAAAAAAGTAGTTTTCTTAACATTTTTATTACAAATGGGAAATGGGTTTTGTCAAATGCTTTTTCTGCATCTATTGATATGATTGTGTCATTTTTCTTCATTAGCCTGTTGACCTGATGTGATGGATTAACTAATTAATTTGTGAAGACTGAACCAGTCTGGCATTCCTGGGACGAGTCCCACTTGCTCGTGGTGTACAATGCTTTTATATATTGTTGGATTTAATATCTTCTTGAGAATTTTTACAACCATGATCAGGAGAGATATTGCTTGCATCCTAATTTTCCTGTAATTTGCCACGTACTTACTGGCTACTTGAAGATTCTTTTCATATTGTGTGTTCAAGCCTCTTGACCATTTTCAATATCAGGTTGTCTGTCTTTCTCTTATAAATTTGTAGCAGTTTCCCAAAATATTCTGGATATGTCTTTGTCAGAAATATATGTTGTAACTATCTTTTCCCATTCATGGTGATAATTTCCATTTTTCTCTTTTTTAGTGATGTATAATATTCACAAAATACAGTGAACCAATAGGTACCACTTAATGAATTCACAGTTATGTACACACTTGTGTAACCACAACCACAACCACAACCACGGGTGTTCTCTGTATCTACCTGTGTAACCACAACTCGGATGAAAATAGAACACATTTTCAGCAGCACAGGAAGTTCCTTCATGCATTCTCCCAAATGCCAGCTCCCCGCAAAAGTGACCATTATTCTGACCTTTCCTTCACAGCTTCATTTTACCATATTTTTAAACTTTGCATACATCGTAAAACATGTCCATTAGACATGCAAGTGTACTCCTTTCCGTTGGGCTTCTTTTAAGCTCTGTGAAATCTAATCGATAATACTGCATGATTTCATTGTTGTTAGTATTCTATTTAATTAATATATCACGACTCGATTCTCCATTACATGGTAGATTTTCAGATTGTAGCTAGTTTGGAATACAATGAATAAAACTGTTGTTGGTATATTTTACATGTCTTTTGATGGATATAAGTATTTAAAACTTGTTCAGGGGTGCCTGGGTGGCTCAGTCGGTTAAGCATCCAACTTCGGCTTAGGTCATGATCTCATGGTTTGTGGGTTCGAGCCCCGCATCGGGCTCTGTGCTGACAACTCAGAGCCTGGAGCCGGCTTCAGATTCTGTGTCTCCCTCTCTCTCTGCGCCCCCCCCCCCAATTTATGCTCTGTTTCTCTCTGTATCAATAATAAATAAACATCAAAAAATTTAAAAATAAATAAATAAATAAAATAAAAATTGTTCAGTCATACGGTAAGTCATAGGGTAATGCTTGGATTTAGTGGCTCATGCTGAACAATTTTCAAAGTGTTGGTACTAATTTTCAGTCCTGTCAGCAAAGAGGAGAATTCCACTTGCTCCTCCCCCTCCTAACGCTTGTATTACCAGTCATTTCATGTCTGCTGTCAGTTAGGGGCGTCCGGGCATTTCCGGCATTTCTCTTATGACCATCGATGTCGTTTACCTTTCCATAGTTTATTTGTAATTTGGACTTCTTTTGTAAAATGTCTGTTTACAGTCTTTGTCCACTCTTAAAATAAGGCTTTTTTTAATTTCACTTACAGAAATTATTTATATATTCTGGGTAAGAATCATTTTGGAACTACTTTCTCTTTATCTGTGGCATGTATTTTCACATTCTTAGTGTTTTTTATTGAATAGAATTTCTTAATTTTAAAGAAGTTAATGTATCTATCATTTCTTTAATGGTTATAGTTTTGCCTCGCCCAAGTCATGAAGATATTCTCCTGATTTTCGTAATTTGTGATTTCTTTTTTTCTTGATCATTTCTTCCAAGGCATTTATCAATTTTGTTTGCTCTTTCAAAGAACAGACTTTTCTCTTTGTTAATTTTCTCTATTGTATGGTTGCTTTCTATTTAACGTTTACTATATGCTCTTTTCTCCATTCTTTAGGTTTATGTTGCTTAGTTTCTTCCTATATATTTGGGATAGACACTTAAGTGAGTTTTAGAATTTTGTCTAATGTATGCATTACAATCCAGATTTTTTTTCTTAAAACAGTGGTTTAACTGCCTCCACAAATCATGAAATGTCAATATTTTCATTTTAAAATGTTATCTAGGGGCGTCTGGGTGATTCAGTTGGTTAAGCGTCTGACTTCAGCTCAGATCATGATCTCTCAGTTCTTGTGTTCAAGCCCCATGTTGGGCTCTGTGCTGACAGCTCAGAGCCTGGAGTCTGCTTCAGATTCTGTCTCCCTCTCTCTGCCCCTCCCCCACTCACACTGTGTGTGTGTGTGTGTGTGTGTGTGTGTGTGTGTGTGTCTCCCAAACATAAACAAACATAAACATTTTTAAAAAATTAATAAAAGTGTTATTGAGATTTTTCCCCTAATCCAGATGGCACTGAGAACTGTGTTGCTTAATTTCCAGATATTTTAAAAGTTTCCTCAAAGAGAAAAATCACCATAAACCCAGCCTACCTCTCCTAGACACAGATTTTTAAAGGCTGCAAATCCCCCTTTGGTTTGTAATTTTCTGATATTTTCAATTTTTAAAGCATTTTACCCAATTTTTCTGGCTGTTCTCAAGAGTTTCAATGATCTGGGGAAAAAAACCAGGCTATTGTTACTGGAAGTGTAATTTCTTGTTGCTGATTATAAAAGGGGTGCATCTAACATGTTCCCATTAATAAACGTTTTCTGTAAGTTTTTTCATTAATTTCTCCCTTTAAATTCATTTTCCTTCCTTTTCCTTTCTTTTTTGTTTATATTGCCATTCTCTAACTTCTCTGGATGCTTAGCCTAGTTTTTCCTTTGTTCTTTCTGAATAGCCAAATGAAGGCTATACATTTCCCCTGAAAGAAACTGGCAAAACGGGGCCTCTGGGTGTCTCAGTCATTAAGCCTCATAACCACTTGGTTCTTGGGTTCGAAGTCTGCCTTGGGTTCTGCAGGGACAGTGCCGAGCCTACTTTGGATTCTCTTTCTCTCCATCTCACTGCCCCTCTCCCCTACTCCCCGCAAAGGGCCTCTCTCTCTCTCTCAAAAATAAACTTAAAAAAAAAAAAAGAAAAAGGAAGTGGGGCACCTGGATGGCTCACTGGGTTAGGTGTCCGATTCTTGATCTTGGCTCAGGTCATGATGTCACCGTTTGTGCGTTCGAGCCCTACATCTGGCTCTCTGCTGATGGCTGGAAGCCTGCGTGGGATTCTGTCTCTCCCCTCTGTCCCTCCTCTGCTTGTATGTGCTCTCTCTCACTCTGTCTTAAAATAAATAAACTTAAAAAAATGGAGCCCATGAGAAGTATTTAGTGTACTCACAAAATGTGAGCTGCATAGTACTTTTTGTTCCATGTAATCAGAATGATCTTCTAAAATATATTTTGATAAATTGTTGGATCCATAAGTTATTTAAAAATCTGTCACATAATTTTCTAGTTACCTTATTATAGTTTTCCAGTTTCCCTTTATCGTAAACAGAGAAAATTACCTTCTGATTGACATTTTCTAGGTTTCTTCTTTTAATGTCCTTGTATTTGGTCAGATTTTGTGAATGTGTAGAATGTTCTTGAAAAGAGATTCTTATTCTTAGTTATTGAATAAAACATTTTATGAAGGCAGATTGGCTCTATTCTTTAATCACGCTGTTTAAATGATCAATTAATTATCATTTATTAATTTTGTGAAGTTTTGTTTGTACGGTAGTTTTAGTTATGCTAGAGCTATATTTCCCAGATTTTTCCCCCTCTTACAGGGTGTTAGGTTCTAGTCGCAAGAGGCAAATGTAAGTGAAACAGCAGCTAATTCTTTGCAGCCAAATATATGAAGGACACTCAGGCAGGGCTCCTCTTGGCTCTAGCTTGTCCTCACCCTTTCCCACTTTGCGTCCAGATCTTCCTGATGAGCAGCGAAGCTTTGAGGCAAACTTTAAGAAGTAAGTAGCTATACAGAAGCAACAGCTTTCCACAGACTTCCTCATGCGCCTTCCTGCCTCGTCTCATTTCTGCTCTTGAATATCCGTATGTGCTCCAATTTTCCCGCCATGGCAGTGTTTTAGGAGAGGGGACTGGTGCCTTTCTCTGAGCCTTCAAATCTCCCTTCCAGACCATGACTTCCCAACTTCTCCCAGTTTCAAAGGCCAATTTACTGAAACAAATCCTTTATTCTACAACATTCACAGTTTTGCTGTCCTGATTAAATCCTGAAAATCTGTTTATTCTTTCAACTTAGAATGTGTCTTTCACACATAGAATGTGATGTATTCATTTTAATCTCTGGCCAGCATATACTTTTATTTTCTTGAATATGTTAGTAAAAACAAATATATCTCTTTTACTCTCTCTCTCTTTTTTTTAAAATTAAATAGAAACTACAGCTGTAGGGCTCTTAGGGTATAAGATTTCAGTTACCTCTACACACTGCAGAATTAGAACAGTTCTACAAACTTGGAAATCCTGAGTCCACATGCACTGACATAATTCCCTGATGGTTTGGAATGATAAGTTTGAGGGTTATTACAAAAAAAAAATGCTTTAAGCTAGGAATTTGGCATTCTTAGGAATTATTCAATTCTTATACCCACCAAAACATAACTTAGATTTTTTTTAATTAAAAAAAATTTTTTTGAGAGAGAATGCATGTGAACAGGGGTGGGGTAGGAGAGAATCTCAAGTAGGCCTCATGCCCAGTGCAGAGCCCATTGCAGAACTCAATCTTAACCTGGGCAGAAATCCAGAGTCGGTTGCTTAACTGACTGAGCCACTAGGTGCCACTGGGAGATTTTCTTAAAAGATCCTCTCCCAAAGACTGAGCTCTGGGACAAGACCCAGGGATATGCATTTCACACAAATAGCCCAGATACTTCCCATACAGGTGGCTGTAGGGTGTGTGTGTGTGTGTGTGTGTGTGTGCGCGCGTGTGTGTATGTTTTCAGAAAGATGGGTAGGAAATAATCAGAATCTATCTCAACATACTATTTTTCTCCGTGGGGCCCTCTATGCACCTTTATCACCTCTCAAAAAAGAAAAAATAAACAAAACAACAAAAGTACCTTTTTCTCCAAATTTTTGGGACCATCCAGCCTCTTACTTAAGGAATTTGCATCTCTAAATGTGAAAAAGATGGAATTTTGTGAAGTAAACATTTTACATGTAATGCATTTTAATGTTTCTCAACAAAAATAAGACTTAAAAATCTCTTAGGGCACTCAAACTCAGAAGAATCATATCAATGTTTTACTGGAAGAATAAACTTGAGTTCAGGTCGAAGTATTTATTCACTGCATGAGTTTGAATCTCTTGAGATTTATGTATATGCTACCGAAGAGCAACTTTCCCTGCATACCTCCATAACCACCTCCTTGGGGGAGGAGAACAATGGACAAAAGGAAAGAAAAAGGAGTACCCATTTTCTTGGCTAACACCATAGCACAAAATCACTGACAGGGAAGATAGGCTGTCCAATATGAGGGGAGGGGAGATGGATGCAGGTATCTCATATACTTTGAACCATACTATTCTTCGTAATATTCTCATGAATTTTTACATAATGCTGGAATAGCTGGCATACTTGAATTATCATACATAAAGCAGAAGAGTAAAAACCTGTCTAGAAAAAGAATAATGTAATAGTGATAATCACAGTGGCAGACTTCAAAGCCTAACCAACGGTACTTCTGGCAATGCCATGTTCCCCACTAACATTCTTTGATAACATACTAACTATTGCTAATTAAAAACAACTACTGGGGCACCTGGATGGCTCAGTCGGTTGGGCATCCGACTTCAGCTCAGTTCATGATTTCATGGTTCGTGGTTTGGGCCCCACATCAGGTTTTGTGTTGAGAGTTCAGAGCCTGGAGCCTGCTTTGGATTCTGTGTCTCCCTCTCTCTGCCCT
Source organism: Helogale parvula (assembly GCA_004023845.1). Classification (NCBI taxonomy): domain Eukaryota; kingdom Metazoa; phylum Chordata; class Mammalia; order Carnivora; family Herpestidae; genus Helogale; species Helogale parvula. The sequence continues at coordinate 126,358 of PJEM01003413.1, read as the reverse complement.
TCCCCTGCTCACGTTCTGTCTCTCTCTGTTTCAAAAATAAATAAACATTAAAATAAAAAGAAAACTGGGGCGCCTGGGTGGCTCAATTGGTTAAGCATCTGACTTTGGCTCAGGTCATGATCTCACAGTTCCTGGGTTCGAGCCCCATGTCGGGCTCTGTGCTGACAGGTGGCTCAGAGCCTGGAGTCTGCTTCAGATTCTGCATCTCCCTCTCTCTCTGACCCTCCCCTGCTCACACTGTCTCTGTCTCTCAAAAAAATAAATAAAAAAGCATAAAAAAACAACTATTATAGAGAGGTTCTTTCAAAACAAATAGATTCTCCTTTTGAATGAGCAATACAAACTCTTCACTCTAAACTGGAGTCCATCAACAGAGATTCAGGGCTACTCATAGCAACTGACGTTACACAATCACTTTGGAATCCAAGTTTTACTCTCGACACCTAGTAGTTTTCAGCTTGAAACTTCTTTGGCTTTTCTCTCAACCTCACTGAGATGGCTTAGGTGGGACATGCCTGTCACTACCCACAGCTGCACTAGGCTGCCTCACCATGGAAGCATGCAAGGCTTCATAACGAGAGAACACTTTCTCTCCTTCGTCCTCTGCCCCTCCTCTTCCTTATCATCTTCTTTCTATCTTCTCCTTGATAAGCTCAATGGCTTAGTTGAGAGAAGAATGTTAAAGCCAGGAGGAATCATGAGATGCAACAAAAATTAGACAGCAGCCCATATTATTAAGATACTCCCTTCTGATGGATTCCTCTAAAATAAATGTTTTGAGGTGGATTTTGCTTCTTGTGTGCAAAGAAAAACTGACGAAGGAAAGGATTAGAGATGACATTTGAAAAGAGCTAAGCAATTTTTTTGGCTTTTGCATTTAAAATTATTTCAAATAAAATCTCAAACATTTCCTGGAACATTTCTGAAAAGAAAAATAAAGTTGGGAGTTTGATCAGATGATAAAAACATCAGCCATCCTGATAAATCTCAACCTACACTTGGTAGTCTCTAAATTTATCCCTCCATTAGTAACACAATGGTCCTACCAATCATTGAAACTACTGTATTCAAATGATTTCCTCTCTTGCTGGTTTCTCCATACATTCTAGAAGCCCAACACTTGAGTTGACTTTAAGATTGCAGTGTACAGATAATTTTGCGAGTTAAATTTCTTTATTTATCTTAACACTCTGGATCTATAAATACTGCTAAGCCATACAAACTAAAACTTATATCCAAGAAGCCAATTTCCACACTCTTCCTTATTTTTATTAGCACCTAGGAAGAAAACAATACATATGGGCCGTGCACAAGGGACAACACTGTAATAACACAGAATTTGGTTTGACAAGCCAAAGATATTGCATCTGTGGCTTATTTCATAGTAACATTGACTGGTGTTCTCAAGCAAAATATATGTCTCCTCCTCATATGAAATCATTTTTTCAGTAATGAGATCATTTTAAATTACACAAAAATGTTTTAAAAATCTACCCAGTGAATGACAAATCATTACTGCCGATTTTGGGGTAACTGTCTCATGGTTTTATAAAATTCATTATCCTCATTTCTAAATGCTTAATATTGACTATTAATTAATACCACCTGCCATATACTTAATATTGGCAATTCCACAAAAATGTATTAGTATCCAATAATGAAACACTACTTAAAAAGAATCTTGTGATAAAGCCTCTTCTTTTGTATACAGTTAAAAAAACACCATTCTTTTCAAACTGAAGTGTAATTTTAAGCCATGGATGGAAATACTATATAACTTAACTGGATCTCGCAGTCTATAGTGTTAAAAATATGTATGAAATATTTTTTAAGAGAAAAAAGAACAGGTGTACCTGTGCCAGAGGTTTTTTTTCACTTGGCTATAAAATCCATCACCCCCTTCCTACCTGGTTGATCTACTTTTGGTGTTAAACTCTGTGACTGATGTTAAATCGACAATTTCTCTAAAACAAGCTCGCATTTGAGATGTTACATCACGTCAGATAACAGTACAACCACTTCTTGTGTGTCAAAGGCATCGGGACAAGGCACTGAGGACTGTATGGGGCGATGTGTCAATAGAAAACAGTATAAACCCATTAGAGGATTCGAGATTGCTTTAAACAGAGAAATCAAATTTCATAAACAACTTGTACCCAACTTATATAAAGAGATAATGCACAAACAGGCTTCATGATGCAACATACACCTTGTAGAAGAAAAATGAGTTTTAAAAATAATTCAACAAACTAATCAATATTGTCTTGTGTTTAACTACTAAGAAGACACATTTACTTCTCTACAATATCATTCATTTACTTGAAGAACTCAAGCAACCTAACAACTTCTTAACGCTGTTTTCCAGATAAGATAATCCAACCTTGAAACTGCTATTACCAAAATGTTGTCTTTAAAGAACTGAGATGTTAGACTTTTGTTGAAACCCAAATGTTGTCTCTTTAAAAATCAATTCTGTATTGACCTGTTAGGGCTATCTGGGATTCTGATGGAAGCTTAACTTATTGAGGGTGATTTCAGGAAAAAACTCCTGCCATAATATTTTCTCAATGATTTTAATGTGTGAGTTTCCTTAAGTCATCTGATTTGGGGTTTTCATTCACATGGTCTAAGATGGCAGGATATATAAGGCTCAGCAGGCCTCTTCACTTTTCTCCATGTCCCAACATGTTTCTTGATGGGAAGAAGTTATAAAACAACCCAGTAGAAGACCATGAAAGTGTGCAGATGCACTGGAACATGATGGGACAGCCCAAGTCGTGTTTAATTCTAAACTGCAACATTCCATGATTCTCCACTATTCTGACTCGATACGCACTTTTAACAATCATTTATAGAACTCCAGAAAACAATATCTGGGGAGGGCTCAGTCAATGAAGAAGACAAGCAGTATTATTCCAACCTCATAAAGTTGGTCTCTGTAAATGTGTACAGAAAACTCTGAATTAAAAAAGGAGGAGGAGGAGGGGGCAGGGTGAATCTGAAACTGACACGTGGCTTCTGGCCTCTGGCCCAAAACCCAAGGGAAACTGTGCAGCCTAACAGGCAACCAGGGCTTGTTCAGTATGTTGATTAGACTGTCGATTTAGCCAGTTGTGCTTTGTTTTCCTGAATCAGGACTTCTTTGGCAAGTTCACTTGAATTAGCTCTCAAGTTCTCTTTTAATTTGTTAAGCTCAAAGTCATGGAGAATCTTGATAGTCATTAACTTTTCTCGCTTGATTCTCTCCAGGACATCTTTTGGAACATCAGGGATCATCCAGGCCAACAAAAATTTAACTAAAAACACAACATGCTGGAGGAAAAAGAAAATCAAGAACACTATTAGAATTGTCAAATGTTCAGCAGGAAATTCTTACAAACCACTTCAATCATTCAATAAACTGTGCTCAACACAGAAGTATGAGGTCAAGCCAAAAGTTATGGTCCTTGTCCCAAAACTTTCCCAGAAAGACAAACATTAAGCAAATAAATATATACTAAAATGTGTAATTACAGGCATTTCAGTTGATCATGGTTGCTGAATATACTTTTTATCTGTGCTCACTCCTGAAAACCCAACAAAATATTTGTAAAGGAATTTTTAAAAATGGTATAACTCACAAAGACCAAAAAAAAAAAAAAAAAGGAGGAAATAGTAGTAACAGATGCCAGAGATTGAAAACAGGTGGCACTTAAACTTGCAATCGGTGATATAATGATGGTAAAAACCAACAAGACAAAAGCCAACTTTGTTTTAGATCTTTAATAAATCTCAGAAAAAGCTTAGATGCCTAAGGACTTGGAGAGCATACCTGTGGGTGGAGTTGAAAACAAGAGGATTAGCTAAAATTTGGTATAAGGAGGAGCAGGTGAATTTTCAGGACCTCTCTCCCACCCTCATCCAGGTACTACTTCTCTTCAACCTCACCCTGGCAGAAAGGAATTCAGCAAGGCTGAGTAATTTACTTTCTGCAGAAATCAAAACAGAAAGCTGTGAACTCAGGAGAACCAGAGACAGCAGAGGATGGAGAAGTGGCACCACACTGAAAACATGGCCACTAAATGACATTCAGTGAATCCTAAGATCCCTAGTCTTCTGTCTTGTGCAGCTCTCAGAACACAGGTAGCCATAAAATAGTTCAAGAGAAAAGAGTTCGGAGGATTTTCCACAGACGGTAACCAGTTTGTGAAATTAGAATGGCAGATATCAAATTTTGTAGGTTTCAAATGAAAAGGTCCTCTCACTAACTCGTCACCCTACAGCGAAACCCACCAAGTGACATTCTTCCCCCGTGCACACAAAGCTTATAATCCGCTCTCATTTATTCATTCTTAAGTATGAGCAGGTTGGCAAGAATCACCAATTATGTAAGAAAGTCTCTGACATAAAAGAAAAAGATTGAAACAGACAAGAGGCAACAGAAATAATGAAGGAACAAAAGAACAGAACAAAAAGACAAAAACAGAAGACCATCATTTATAGGAGAGAAAATAAACATTAGGAATTTCAAAACAGGAAGTAGAACACCTGAGTAACATAAGTTCCAGAAAGAAGAGAGGAAAGAAGGAAATAATAAATAAATAAATAAGTACAAGCAAGTTTTCTCAACTTGAAGGGTATGTTTTCAGATTTACAGGGCCCAGCAAAGTGTCCAGAAAAATGAATATTTTCCAATGACAACAAACTGCATTGTGATGTTTCATAAGAGAAGGACTAGTGAGAGAATCCTTAAAGCTTATTTATGTAATAAAAGATAATAAACAAAGACTGGGGAATTGGAATAGTATTGTATTTTATAACAACATTGAAGCTGACAGAAAATCGACCAATGTCTCCAAAAATACCAGGAATGCCTGGAGCCTGGGTGGCTCAGTCAGTTAAGGAGCCAACTCTTGTTTTGGCTTGGTCACCATTACAGTCACGGGATTGAGCCCCATATCAGGCTCCACGTTGTGAGAGTACAGCCTGTTTGGGATTCAGTCTCCCTCTTTCTCTGCACCTCCCATACGTGTGTGCCTTCTCTTTCTCTCTCTCAAATAATAAATACATTTTTTAAAAAGTGTCAGGAATACCTGACAGGGTATCTCCCTGTGTGAGACAGGGAAAACAACTTTCAGTTCTTGAATTCAATACCACTTAGTCATCTGTGCAGAAAGAAAAGAAATTTTCAATATTCAAGGTCTCAAAAATTGACCACCCATAATATTCATCTGAAAATTACTGAAAAATGTACTTTGTCTAAATAAGCTAGTAAACCAAGATGGGAGAAACGTAGACTGCAGATAATATAGCATTCAATACAGGAGTTGATGAAGAAGTCCCAGGATGATGGTGAGTCAGAGCTCACCAGATTAAAAACTGGTCATCAGAACTGGGATGATTAAAAACATTAATAATAAATAAACAAAACTCTAAAATCAAAAAACCTCCTGCTGCAACTGACCAGACTAAATGGTGATCTAAACCGATGATGGAAAATATGGGAATGAAACAGTGATAAAGTCAGAAAGAACTGAGAGAAAGAGAAGAAAAACATGGTGAGGGATACATAAAAGACTGCTCTTTTTTTTTAATTTTAAATGGTTTTTATTTATTTTTGAGAGATAGAGATAGAGAGAGTGTGAGCAGGGAAGGGTCAGAGAGAGAGGGAGAGACAGATTCTGAAGACCGGCTCCAGGCTCTGAGCTAGCTGTCAGCACAGAGTCCAATGCGGGGCTCAAACCCACGAACTGTGAGATCATGACCTGAGTCGAATTCGGATGCTTAACCGACTGAGCCACCCAGGCACCCCAAGACTGCTCTCTTTTTTAACATGTAGAATTTGTGTTGCTTGCATTAGACTTGTCTATTATTAGATTTCACGGCAGAGTGATAAAATGCCTCACCTCTATTTCTCTCTCCCTTATTGGCCTTCCCATTTTATGATGTAGAACACTCAATATGTAACTTACCCAAATCCCCCCTCTGTATTTGTTTTCTTTAATGCATGCCTTATATCCATAACAAGACTGGAGAGTCCACAAAGGGGGAAACTGCTCAGTGGACAGAGCAGAGACTTGGGAGTGATACAGCTGGCAATGAAATGCATCTCCAAGATTAGGTGACTATATTTTTTTAATGTTTATTTTTGAGACAGAGAGAGACAGAGCATGAGTGGGGTGGGGCAGAGAGAGAGGGAGACACAGAATCTGAAGCAGGCTCCAAGCTGTGAGCTGTCAGCACAGAGGCCGACCCAGGGTTCGAACTCACAGACCACAAGATCATGACCTGAGCCGAAGTCAGATGCTTACCTGACTGAGCCACCCAGGTGCCCCTAGCCAATTATCTTTAAACCCACTAATAATTCTGATGAATCTCAGATTCATTTTTCAAAAGTCACTAATGAAGTCGAAATTACAGGATTATTATTATAGCGTTTTGGATCAGTATATAATAGATACTCAATAATATCAGTGAGTTCTCTGTCCTTTTATTGACCTTGAGAGAAGAGGCCATATTTTTTATCCTTTTTTTAATGTCACCTTGATATCTTCAACAATAGTAGGTGAACAGGGGCACCTGGGTGGCTCAGTTGGTTAAACAACAGTAGGTGAATCATAGGCAACCCACTGTACTGAAAAATATCCCTAAGTTGCTTTTAGGACAACAAATACTTCTTTCAAAATAATTTACTGAGATAATACTAATTTTCTGCTGAGTAGGCACCTTTAGAAACCTGAAGCGAGAGGACAGGTAACTGGAATGCAAGGTAAGAGAGGCTTACTTCCATAACGATGATGAAGGTCATCTTGGCAGCAAGGACGTGCCAGTACTGCATATTATGAAAATATTTCTGGTCATGATCAGGTGGATATCTGTAATCTCTGTACCTGAGAAACAGAAGTAAATGCCAAAAATAAATTTAGCTATGATTTCAAATAGAGACCTAGCATAATTTCTTATTATTTCCCTTGACACTCTTATTTGACTACAAAAGTTAAGTCAGAGGAAGATAACCACTCTTATGAAATGTTTCTTTTTGAAACAGATAAATATTTTTTGGTACAGATAAAAATTACGGCCACATGTTACTTATATTTAGTCTGGTGTAGCAGAAGACAGAAGTGAAACTTCTCTCTTGCCCTTCAAAGTCAAATTTCTCAAAAATGTTAGCAAAACATTCCCCCTCTTTCTACCTTTAAAGCAGTTCTATGGACCACTTCCCTGAAACGCACTGTCTCCTATCATTAAACTGAAGAAACACGCTAATCCTCATCCTTTTGATCTTTTGACAACAGGACTTGACATTGTTGACCATTTCTATTTTTTTGAAACTCTATTTTCTTTTGGCGTATTTGACACTGCATTGTTTTCGTTTGCTTTACTATTCTTCTGGACTTTTCTTAGTGCTCAACCTTGGGAGCTTATTGTTTCCTACAAAGTTGCTAGATATTGATGTTCTTCAAAGATTTAGTCCAACTAGGAAGTGATGAAATTAAAAAAAAACTGACACACAGCCATGCTCTTACACAGTATACTACTATTCTTCTATATGCAAATTTAAAATATAACAATGGTTTTTGTCTACCTGTGTGTCTATCAACCTTTTGCTGTTTCTTTGTTGGAATCCTGGAAGGAGTAGCTAGCTTAAGGTTTAAGTGGTCTATATATATGTGTGTACATATATGTATGTGGTCTATATAGGTATATATGTGTGTATATATGATATATGTGTATACATACATACCTATACATGTGTGTATAGACATTTATGCCATATATATTTATTATATAAAATCTTTAAGTCATAGAATAAAACGACCCTCACAGTACATGAGACGCTGAATGTGGAAATATGTTCACAAATCTAATTTCATGCTTTCTACATGAAAGAAACCATTTAAGTGGGATGGATGACAAACATCATATTATTTCTCCCTTTCTCACGCTATCTCTTTTTAAGGACACATAGTTACATTCAAGTAGGCTAAATGCATATATAATATGATCATGCTGTATGATCTACAGATATTACATTTTGGGATCAAGAAGCATTTGTTGGTCAGAACTCTTTTCAATAAATTAAAAAAATAAGAAACAACTCAAAATTGCTATTATCTTTACCCATAATATTCTTTTACTCTTAGATATACTATGTTTCCAAATCTGATTCATATGATGAGTGAATTCCAAAATTGATGCACTTTACCCAGAATTTTTATTGCTCCAAATAAATCCTTTACATTGTAAGACAGGAAGAAAATGGAGAATTTAAAAAATGCGTTTAAAAAGCAAAATTAAAAGCTAAGAACATAAGAGGGAACCTGCAAGTGGTGAAGTCTCGTTTCTCCCAAGGCGCAGTGTGGTTTGGAAAATCGGCTATCAGGAATGTTGACAGGCTGTCATTGACATATCCTTTCATGGGCGCCGCGGCATCCTTTGAGTAGGCATAGTAGTAAACTAAACGGGGAATGATGTCCGAGGTAAATGCAACAATAAAAGCCTAAAGGACAAAGGAAGAAGGAGATCTTGAGCTAATAATTTCATTTTGAGAATATGTGATTTGCATATTTTTCAGTTCCGTATGGATGTAAATGATTAAAATGCCATTACAAACCATGTTAATATATGAGCCTTTGGCCTAAAACATGAAATAGGCCTTTGAAAACACATGATTAGTATTCCAAGACTTTACAGCTAGAAAGTGGCTAAGTTGAAAAATGAACCTAAATGTATCTAGCTCCAAAAACCATGCTTTTTCCACATGCCTTGTTATTTCTTCCATGTATTTCACAGCATAGTTCTATGGTCCTTAGCCAAATTCACTCGGCTGAATCAACTCAAGCTAGGACAGTGTGTGTGTCTGTGTTGGTGCGAGTTTGTGCACATGCACGTACTAATATGTGATTGGTGGGAAGCAATGGAGAGATAGTAGACCATGTGATGGTAAATTTCCCAAAGTGCAGTGCAATTAAGCTCAGTATTTAATTCTGTGGGAATGGTATCTTCCCATCCTTACCTACGTTCTGAAGTAGTATAAATAGCATGTTTCTTTTAGGTTAGGTAAGTCCATTTAAAACCATCTGGTTCTGCCATGTACATTTTTAATGTAGAGTTTAAAAAACTTTTACTTACATACTTCATTATTTAGTTAGTTATGTTTATTTATTTTTGATAGAGAGACAGAGCATCAGTGGGGTAGGGCAAAGAGAGGAAGACAGAATATGAAGTAGGCTCCAGGCTCTGAGCTGTCCACACAGAACCCAATGAGGGGCTCAAACTCATGAACCATGAGATCAAGACCTGAGCCCAAGTCAGTTGACTGAGCCACCGAGGTGCCCCTAAAAACTTTTAATATTACTTCTATAGCTACTGGTCCATTCAGGTTTTCTATTACTTACTGAATAAACTTTGGCAATTTTTATTTTCTAAAAAGGTGACAATTTCAAATAGATTTTGAAATTTATTTGAGTAAAGGCAAATATAACCATCTCATAATTTTCTTACCTGTATCTTGTAACTCTTTTTTTCTTACTTGAAATTGTCAGAGTTTGGCTTGTTTTATATGTCTTTTCAATGAACCAGTTCTTGATTCATGTAGGAAGTATACTGCTTATTTATTTTCTAATTTAATTATTTCTGGTTGCATCTGTATTCTTTCTTAATACTTTTTGTTGATTAGCATTATGTTTTTCTTTAGTTTCTGACATGCTTAGCTCAGTCTTATTTTTTAATAATAAAAGCATTCACGGGTGTCAGGGTGGCTCAGACAGTTAAGTGTCCAACTCTTGAATTCGGCTCAGTTCATGATCTCATGGTTTGTGAGATTGAGCCCAGCATTGGTCTGTGCACTGATAGGACAGAGTCCCGATCTCTCTGCCCCTCCCCTGTTCCCACACACATGCTCTCAATCCCTCTCTCTCTCTCAAAATGAACTTAAAACAGTAATAAAAGCATTTGTTGCTATGAATTTTTCTGAACTGGTTTTATCTAATTCCTATGGTTTTCATTTTACTTAAGCTCTCTTTATAATTTGAATTTTGCTTCCCTTTTATGCATAAAAATAAATAAAGCTTACTTAGAAGTGTGTATGTTAGGTGGATACATTTTTAAAATTATCTTTATTATTGACTTCAATTTTTATACCATTATTATATCTAAATATATATTATAAAATTTCTGCTTTGGAGAATTTAGTTTCATTACCATTTAAAATTTTTTTTTAATATTTATTTTTGAGAGTCAGAGTGCAAGTCGGGGAGGGGCAGAGAGAATGGGAAAAGGAGACACAAAATCTGAGGCAGGCTGCAGGCTCTGAGTGGTCAGCACAGAGCCCAATACAGGACTCAAACCTGTGAACTGTGAGATCATGACCTGATCCAAAGTCGGACATAACAGATTGAGCCACACAGGCAACCCTCATTATCACTTTTTAATAAGTGTTCCATAAACATAACATGTAAATGTTGTATGTTCTCTATTTGTACTATACAACTCCATGTATAAGCAAGCTTTAATTGTGTTATTCAAATCTTTTATACCATTACATATTTTCTGTCTACTCTGTCACATGCTATGAGATTATATCATGGTATTTTAAGGACAGTGGTTTTACAGTTTTCTCTGTATTTCTAAGAGTTTGCATGTCATAAATTTCTCTATGTTGTTTACTGCATAAAAGTGTAGGGATGATTTCTCATTATGGACTGTCATCATGATGAAATCAACATAAATAAAGGTTGAGTTAAGCATCATTCACATCTCCCCATCCCCAAGAAAACAAAATAAAATACGAAGCCATGCAACCAAAATAGGTCCACTTACATTAGTTGCGACAGAAAGGACAGCCATTCCATAAAGAATGTCTTGCCAAACACCGATGCTATGAGCTTTAGCAGCTACCGGTCTTCTGTACTGAGTTGTAAGTTTCCAGGCATCCACTCGGATCTCTATAATATTATTCAAGAGAGCAAGAAGAGGAGCCAAAGGAAAAGAGGCCACAAATAATGTGACAAATCCAAATTGGATAACTGTAAGGAAAAAAAATAGTGAACTCATTATTGTGGAAGAGAAAAAGGGAAATGTCCTGCCCAATTCCTGCAGCTTACTGACTCCAGGCCTCTTTCTGTCTATCCACTCCTTCCTCCTCATTGGAAGCTTAGGGACTTATTTGCTTCTAGAATAGAAAGGAGAAACTGAGCATGTATAGCTCAGTTCTGTCCTGGCTATTTCTTTTGACATCTGCTTGTCTGAAGCAAGCATTTCTTCTTGTTAGATGAGAGATTCTCTTTATTCTTCTTAAAACATAGCCTTTTATTTCAGGGCTATGTTTAAGTCTCTGCTGGCAAGCCTTTACACTGGTATTGGCACATTCCTGGGGTAATCAAGTTTTTCTGTCTTGCTAAATCTGTGAGATCAGGGAAAATGACCAATTCATTTGTACACTTCCAAGAGCCAGCATGTGTTGAGTGTATAAATATACTCAACTATAAGCCTTATGAATGACACATTGTTTAAAGTTTGTTAAGGTCCTGATCCTCTATACTATCTTGACATCTTTTTAAATACATTTTATTCTCTTTTCTCATTAAGACTTAGCACCTTTGTAAATTAGCTTCTCTTCCCATTGTTTTTGTTTGTTTCCAACAAGGATTAAGGTACAAGAATCCAATCACCTGGCAGTTTGGGCTTCCCATATGAACGAAAAATGTATCAAGAGACACAGGAATGGCTTTCCACTAAAGGGAGAAGAAAAGACTCTTCCACTAGTCCTCTATTTTTTAGATGAATTGCAAGTTTCTGGATATCAGCTTTTCTCACAAGAACTTCTCAAAAAAATCAGCCTTGCCCTTTACTAAATCAACTGAACACCTATACTGAACTAAGAGACAGAAAATTCAAAGGAAGTGTTATGTAGAAACAGTTTGAATTTTCTGGGTTCAAATCCCAGGTTTTTATGTAAAATCTTTCAGCCCACAGCTGAAAATGAGCCTATCCAAATTTCAGTATCCTCTAAAACGTAATACAGGGAATAATGACTCCTCTGCAGAATGTTTCAAGATTTGGGATAATGTTCATTGAACATTCAGAATAAACTAACTCTTGGCTGAGTCTCAATAAATGGTAGTTAATTTTCTCATGAAACCTTGATTTCATTTCTTAATGTTTTTTATTTATTTTTGAGAGACACAGAGAGACAGCACGAGCAGGGGAGGGTCAGAGAGAGAGGGAGACACAGAATCTGAAGCAGGCTCCAGGCTCTGAGCTAGCTGTCGGCACAGAGCCTGACACGGGGCTCGAACCCACAAACCGGGAGATCATGACCTGAGCCGAAGCCAGAAGCTGGATGCTTAACCAACTGAGCCACCCAGGTGCCCCTTAATTTCATTTTTTAAAATTTCAGTGATAATCCCTAATGCATCCATGCACAAATGCATTTGATACTTCCACAATTATTTAAAAATTATAGCCTCATCATCCGTAAAGCAAAGAGTGCTCAATTTTACAGTCAGCTATGTGAAATAGACTTCTCTCAATTTAAATGTCTTAAATTTACCTATTTCAATCCAGGTATCAAGTATGTATCACAGTGAAGAATCAGTAAAAATTTCAGGTCATTTTTTCATTCTAACAACATGGGACTGGAGAGTAAGTGAAGAATATTATTCCATCAGAGAAGCAGAGAAGGTAACTTGAGAGGAAACACTCAAGTAGACTTTACAAGTCATCTTCATCAATCTTCTCTCCTAAAATTTCACCTCAAAATCTCTTCTCTGTTCAATCCTTAGCATTTTTTATGCATTTCTTGTGTTCAGTTTGAGCATCCCTTGCACAACTGTTTTTTGCCTGCTTCTTTTCAGCCTGAAGTGAAGGACTTACACTAAATGTATGTCAGACTCTGGGAACGTCTTTTGACTTCTTCTCTCTCTGGTCTGTCAGTGTGGCATGTGGAGACCAATGCAAGCTAATCTGAGATAGGAATTTAAAAGTAGGGGTGCCTGGGTGGCTCAGTTGGTTGAGTGTCCGACTTCGGCTCAGGTCATGATCTTGCAGTTCGTGGGTTCGAGCCCTGGATCAGGCTCTGTGCTGACAGCTAGTTCAGAGCCTGGAGCCTGCTCCAGATTCTGTATCTCCCTCTCTCTCTGACCCTCCCCTGCTTGCTCTCTCTCTTTCTCTCTCTCTCAAAAATAAATAAAACATTAAAAAATTTTTTTAAGTAATCCATACTTTATGTGGTTCAACAATCTTAACATTCAATTGATAGGAAAACCATCTCTACCATTGGTGTTTTGAAACTAAATTTCATTCTGCATTCTATTTGGTGAGGAATATAAATACCCAACCAATCTTTTCCATATCCATCCATGTGGCCTTTAACCTACCACCCAATGATTTATTGGACACCTACCATGTGCAAGTCAGGAAGAAATATAAAAAGCTGGAAAAACACTTACTTTACTCAGCCTGAGTCTATGTTTCAAGTGGTTAAAACTCACCTGTTTCTAAGTACTCATAAAATAGCCCAAGAGATCCAAAAGTTTCAAGGTCATGATCCTGCTCCCATCGACTGTATAGCTTTTCGGAATTGGTCCGAGCTTTTCGACGTCTCCACCAATTCAGAACCAGACTGTTGGAGGTGATAAAAGTAAATACATGTTTATAATTTAAAAGATAGGGGTCAGAGAATAAGGATGTTAGATCTAGAAGTTGGCAGTAGGACAGGGTAAGCAACTTAAGATACAGAGCAAGGAGAGATATGACTATAATTAAAATTGAAATAAAAATCTAGAGTTCTTTTCACAACATACGCTGCAGTCAAAGTTTTTTATTGGGGTGATAAAGAAAATAAGACAACCCTGACTCCCCCTATGGAAATATATTTACTCAGAGACAGTTCTGCTAAAGAGCATGTGGACAAGAGGGTCACCATTGGACCATTTTTTTCCTATTTAATTTATTAACCTTTATGTTGTCATGAAGGATGCTCAAGGAAATGAGAACTTGGTTACAAGAGAAAATATATGACAAAGGAAACATAGACGCTTATCTAATATGTGAAAATAAATGCAATAATCCCAAAGTATTACTCAACTAAATTCCATACTGCCTAAAAAATAATATATCATGATTATGTTAGATTACTTTAAGGAACAAAAAGGCTTTTTTATTAGAAAATAAATCAATGTAATAAGTCACATTAGCAGATTTAAGGAGAAAATATAAGATCATGTTGACAAATACAGAAAAATTCATTTGATACATTTCAAGCACCTATCAAAACTATATATGATAGAAAAGTATGAAAAGAAGGAAATTACTTCAATTGGATCAAAAGCATCTACCACAGTCCTGGGGCAAATATCATTCTGAATAAGGAAAAGTCACAGCAAAGGAAACAACTAACAAACCAAAAGACAGCCTACTGAATAGGAGAGGGTATGCAAATGGCATGTCCAATAAGGAATAAAAATATAAGAATATGTTTTTTTATTTTGGGGTAGGAAAGGATTTGTTAAATAAGACTTTAAAAATGCTAACCCATGAAAGAAATGTTTGGTGAATTTTAATGTATTAAAAGTATGTACTTTCATCTATCTATACCAGAGATGGCCTAGCGAGAGTGATTTAGCCCTCCCGGGTGCATTTGCAATGGCAGAGACATTTTTGGTTGTCACCACAAGGGACAGAGTGGGCTACTGGCACCCAGTATGTGTAGAGTCCAAGGATGCTGCTAAAGTTCTTCCAATGCAGAGGACAGCCCCCTACAACAAAGAATTATCTGGCCCCAAATGTCAGTAATGCTGGGGTTGAGAAAAATAAAGTGACAAAATTTATGTTGGGATAAAATGTATGCAGCACATATGACCAAAAACCAATCAAGTAAAAACACAGTAACTAGAAGTTATAAAGTAATCCTACAAATCAATTAGAAAAAAGATAAGCAGGTAGAAAAAAATGGTTAAACAACACCAGCAAGCATTTCATTGAAGAGGAAACACATATGGCTAAAAAAACTCATTCATGTTCTTAATCAGGGAAATCCAAACCAAGACAATACGAGGTATTATTTATACCTTCCCAATCTGCAAAATGTAACAAGACACTATGAAGAACCATAGCAAATGTATATTAAAATGAACACTTATATACGCTTATATTCAAACTGAAAGACAAAAAGGAAAAAGAATGATGAAAAGAGCACAGAACACCTGGGATTTCTGAGACAATATCAGAAAGACAGGTATACATGGCACTGGAGTCACAAAGAAAAGGGGATCACCCAGTTTGAAAAAGAAAAACTGGCAGGAATCCCCAATCCCCAAGTGCTCCTTTCTAGTTACTAACTCCTCAGTCCCCACATAGCAACCATTCTGTTGAATTTGATAATGATTACTTCCTTGCTTTCCTAAACATGGTTTTGCCATCTATGATCTATTTTCAGTTTTTGTTTTTTAAGATTTATTTAATTTTGAGAGAAGGAGAGCAAAAGCAGGGAATGGGCAGAGAGAGAGGAGGACAGAAGATCCGAGGCAGGCTCCACGCTGATAGCAGAGAGCCTGATGCAGCGCTCAAACTCATGAACCATGAGATCACGACCTGAGCCAAAGTCAGATGTTCAACTAACTGAACCACCCAGGTGCCCCCATTTTCAGTTAATTTTTAAATGAGGTGTGAAGTTTACGCCGAGCTTTGCTATTTTGCAAATAGAGGTCCAACTGTTTCAGCAGAAGTGATTGAGAAGACTGTTCTTTCTTCAATGAACTGCTTCTGTACCTTTGTCAAAAACAAAATAGCCACATTTGTGTAGGTTTATTTCTGCAATCTCTACTCTGTCCCACTGATGCATATATGTATTCCTTCACCAATCCCACCATCTTGACTCATATAGTTTTATAGTAAGCTTTAAAATTGAGCAGAGTGGGGCGTCTGGGTGGCTCAGTTGGTTAATTAAGCATCTGATTTCGGCTCAGGTCAGGCCCAATGTCGGGCTCTGTGCCGACAGCTCAGCACCTAGAATCTGTTTCAGATTCTGTGTCTCCCTCTCTCTCTGTCCCAGCCCCATTCATGCTCTGTCTCTCTCTCAAAAAAAAATAAACATTAAGAAAAATTAAAATTGAGCAGTGCAATTATTTCAACTTTATTCTTCTTTATCTGAATTGTTAGGCCTACATTCATAGAAACGTGGATGGACCTCAAGATGTCATGCTAAGTGAAATAAGGCAAAGAAGGACAGATACCATATGTTTTCACTCATAAGTGAACAGAAGAAACTTAGCAAAGGACCATGGGGAGGGGAAGGGGGAAAAATAGTTGGGGAGAGGGAGGGAGGCAAATCATGAGAGACTCTTAAATACTGAGAACAAACTGAGGGTTGATGGGGGTAGGGGAGAGGGGAAGGGGGGGTGATGGGCATGGAAGAGGGCACTTGTTGGGATGAGCACTGGGTGTTACATGGAAACCAACTTGACAATAAAATATAAAAGAGAAAATAAAAGAATTGTTTGGCCTATTTTAGTTCCTTTACCCTCCATATCAATTTTAGAATCTGCTTATCTCTAAGTATAGATATTCTGCTGATGTTTTGATTGGAATAAAAAAAATCTATATTTCGATTTGGAGAATAACTAGCATCTTTACCTATTTGAGTCTTCCAATCTGTGAACGCATTTCCCTCCAGATAATTTTTTCCCCACCAGGATCTGTAGTTTTAAGCATACACATCTCATATATTTTTAAAATTTATCTCAAAGTATTTCATTTTTTTTGGTGCTTACTCTTTCTGTTCTGATCAATGATTCTTACTTCCATACTTTCATTTTGTGCTCTTTTCTTGCTCAAATACACCTTTCAGCAGTTTTTCCATTAAGGGTCTTTAAGTGTAAATTCTTGTTTTTATGTCTAAAAGTGTCTTTATTTCACTTGCATTTTATAAAATAGTTAAACTGTTTCTAGAAATCCAAGGTGTGCATTGATTTTATTCCAAATCTTTAAACTACTCTACTGTCTTCTGTATCTAGTGCTAGGAGTAAGTAGATGACATTCCTTTTTTCTTTTGAAAGATTTTTTTATGAATATATTTTTTAACATTTTATTTATTTTTGAGAGACAAATAGAGCATGAATGGGGGAGGGGAAGAGAGAGGGAGACATAGAATCTGCAGCAGGCTCCAGGCTCTGAGCTGTCAGCACAGAGCCCAACACACGGTTTGAACCACTGAACCATCAGATCATGACCTGAGCCGAAGTCAGATGCTTAACCGACTGAGCAACTCAGGCACCTGCCTTCTGAAAGACTTTAAGATTGTTTAGTTCTTAGGTTCTGGAGTTTCACCATAATATACCTGGGTATGAACTTAAATTTACCTTACTTCATACTCCAAATTTGTTCTCATTTCTGAAACTCATGTTTTCCTTCAGTTTTGGAAAATTTTCAGCAGTTTCCTAGTCAAAGAATTTTTTCCTCTACCATTATTCAATTCTCTTTTCGTGGAACTACTACTAAGTTGATATGGATGCCTCCTAATATAGCCTCTTGTCACTTTAATTTTTTAAATCTCATTGTCCCTCTACTGCGTTTGGATAATGTGTATATTTCTCAATACTGTTTTTTAATTCATTAATTCACTCTTCAATTGTGTCCAGTCTGCAATTGATGTCACCTATTGTACTCTTTATTTAAAGAGTATATTTATGCATAATTGATTCTCTTTCCTGTTAATTTATTCTTGTTTCATTTATATCTGTTTTTATCTAAATTTTTTCCTGATCCTTCTAAATGACAGCATTATTTCCCTCTAGCTTTGCCAGAAGCTTCTAGCTAGAGGAAGTTCACTTTCTAAAAATTGATTTTCTTAGCTGTCTCTGTAGCATTAAGTTTTATCATAAATTTTGGAATTTTTATTTTTATAGGCTTAATTTTACTTGCTTCTTTTTTCTTTTACTTCCCTGTGTGCCTGTCTCCTTTCCTCTCTGTGTTTGGTTTAGGGGTTATCCCCATTCTGCCCTCTGGATTCCTAGTTTAGAGCTAGGACTTAAAATAGCAGCTTAGCGTTATTTATCTGGGGTAACTGGGATGCGGTACATCGAATCCTGTTTGAAAAGATAGGTCTATGTTTTTCGTTTGTCAGCACATGAAAGAGCCCCAGGAGTGCTACAGAACTGTGGGAAGAAGTGGGAGCAAAAGAGGAGGGTGTTCTGAACCTTCTTTTATGAAGAAGGGAGAATAAGCCAATCCCTAACTTCAAGTACAAAGGTTAAGCCCTAGTCTTAAGTGGGGCACTTTAGTCCACTTGATAGTGTAGGTGCTAACCTTGACCCTGCCATTTCCTAATTAAGAGCCCTGCGAGATTATAGGCTTATGATTCTTTCTCTTTTTATCCATGGAACTTTTCAACTTATATTTGAGATCAACTGTCATTTTTGTTTCTTCTCTTTATAATGTATTCATTATTGCTACGCTTTTGGTATAGGGAGCAATCCCTTCATATACTAAAACTTCATTCTTGACCAATTTTTGTGCCTAAGTGTGTCCATATCACATGGATATATATTTTTTTAAGTTTATTTATTTATCTGGAAGCGGAAGGAAGGGAAGAGAGAGAGAGAGGGAAAGAGAGAGAATCCCAAGAGAGAGAATACCAAGTTCCATGCTGTCAGTGCAGAGCCCAACATGGGGCTTGAACTCACAAACCATGAGATCATGACCTGAGTGGACATCAAGAATGGGACACTTAACTGACTGAGCCACCCAGATGCCCCTCACATAGATTATTTTTAACAGAGTTCAATTTTTAGTAATCTTGAGAAATAATATGCAACATACAAAATAATATATAGAGGATATAATATTTAGATTTCCCAATGGAATCTTCATAGGAGGATATAATACCTTTCCTTCTACTTCACTCAAGCAATAAAAATCTATATTTAAAGGCCTATATTACCTTAATGCATTACTGACTGTTGATTAAAAGTGAGTTTTTGTTATTGTTGTTGACTTAAGCATTTGCTAACAAAGATACCATGATAATCAAAGAATTCTATCTTCTTCCAGAGGAAATCTCTCATGGTTATTTGGGAAAAATTATAAGTCATACATACGGATAAATGGCTTCCTTAATGTTTCCGAAGATCTGTTTCCCAGTCATTATGATGGTCAGCTGGGCTGTCAATTCTACTAGACAGCCTCCAGGATCACACTAGTCAGAGGCAAAAAGAAAATAAGAGTGAATGATGAAAGATGGATTTTGCAAAAACAAACAAACAAACAAACAAACAAATCTCAAACCACAAGATTACAATCTGAAAATTTTGATGGGAATGGACATTAAAGGGGTACAAAAAGATATTTAGCTCAACAGTTTCCAGCATGTTCATTAACCAGTAACAATATGGCTGCATTAGATTCAGATTTCTGGGTCTTACTCTTAGAAGCCTCTGAATCTTTATATTTTAATTAGGCTAGAAGTTGTTATTTTCTCCACATGATTTAGATACACAGCCAAGGATGGAAACCACTGACTGGTCTAACTCTAGAACCCACTGTGGAGCCATTTTTGATATACTTGTAGATCACTATCATTCACCCTTTGCAGGAAGCCTTCAGGAATATAAAACTTACTTATCCTATTTTATAGTTCATATTTTACTACTCAACAACAGGCACAATATCAGTTCTTGCCCAAAAGGAATTGCAGAGTCTATCAGGTGACAGCAGGATTGTAAGACCAATTCTCTGTGGAGAGAGTTGGTGTCTTAGACTTCTCTTAAATCTTGATAAAATCTGAGTTGGTGCTGAACACACAAAAAGTAATTAGTTAATACTGAGTTACTAAAACCCCAGACCTTTCAAGAGAATTCCTACCTCTTCGCTTCTCCACACATTAAACAAATATGTGTATTTTCCGGGATAGCCCACGAACTTCCCTTTAAAAAAAGCTACGTAGAAGCAGGACGAGTAAAAATTTACAAACTGAAACAGGAACATTTTCAGGGTAAGACTGCTCTCATATTCCTGGTAAGTTCGAGGAATTTCTGTTAAGTAATAAAACACCAAGGTTAAATTATGCACCTTCCTGTTTCTCCTTCAGTCTGTATTCCCTGGGACACTATTTGTCATATTATCCAGAGACCCTGTTGAAAAGTGACCCAGTATTTGTTCTAACAGACTAACATTAAGATTTGTGCTTGGCTTTCTATTAGAGACTCTGTATTAATCTAATTGCTGGAGAAGGCTAGGAAGCAGTCATTACTATGTTTAGATGGGTAAAATACTTGCCTGGAGTCACACAGACAGAATATGGGATTCAAACTCATAGACTGGAGAGGCTTATACTTGCTTCCTTGTATATCACATATCCTGTAAACATATCAGGTCTCTCTCTTGTCTGTTTTCATTCAGGTTTAATCAAAGTAAAATCATATTAAGAGCAGAGGGTGACATCCAAACTAAATTTTGCTTTCATCTCTTGAGTTAAATGGTTATATCAATTTTGAAAATAATGTCATACAAATGGTGGTAATCATAATGCCTTTTCTCTCTCTTTATTTAAAATGCATGATCATGATCTATCATTTAATGAATCCCAAAGATAAAAAAATATATATTAGATTCTATTCACACCATAGAGAAGCATCAGGAGGTGTAAAGAGTCAGGGAGCATGTTTTTCTGAGTTGGTGATGTCCCGACAGCATGCGCTTATCCAGACAAACTGATGACAGCTTCCACAATACTGAAATAGTATTATTTCTAAAGACACAGATAATTCCCCCATATTCCTAAAAAATCTCTAATATAAACATAAGTAATTTTTCTCACTGAAAACTGTGATTTTTTAGATGCTTTGTTTTTAAGTGCTACCTGATAGATATATTTTTGTTGTTATTAGCAGGAAAAAAAGCAGTAAAATTGACAAAGAACTACAAATTTGAGGATAGCATTTAATATAAGTTGCTTCCTAATGTGTACTCCAGTGCCCAGGGAATACTGTGCTCTTTCTGGTCACTGGTGGGCACAGTGACGGTGTCCTGACTTAGAGGAGGGAGCTGAGCACACAGAGGAAAAGCTGAGGCCTGGAGTGGGGTCTCTGATCTCCTTTCCAACTTGCTGGGGGCAATACCAGAAACCACTGTGCTCTGCACTCCTCTCCAGGACTAAATCTCCACTTCAGCTGTCACCCCTTTACCATCCCTTATGGCTGTGGGAGAATTTTTAATCATTTAAAATGAGAATAATTCGGGGTCTAAGACATGGCAACTGAAAAGAAAAGCACTACATGTAAGATTGTTCTGTTTTTCCTACAATGGTTTTCAAAATCAAATACCTTCTATGGGATGCCTGGGTGGCTCAGTTGGGCTAAGCTCCCAACTTCGGATCAGGTCATGATCTCGTCGTTTGTGGGTTTGAGCCCCGCGTCAGGCTCTGTGCTGTTGGCTCAGAGCCTAGAGCCTGCTTTGGATTCTGTGTCTCCTCTCTCTCTTCCCTTCCCTACTCATGCTCTGTCTCTCTCCCCATCAAAAATAAAGAAACATTAAAAAAAATTTTTTTAAAGAATTTTCAAAATCAAATACCTTCTGAAAACCATGCACAGGAAATAAAACTTACCTGTGTCTTAAGGAAAGTGAGGATTCTACTTAAAATTCAACTAGCCCCCTCAAGGGAGGATTAAGACAAAAACAGTCAGAAAAAGATCTACGGAGTCCTAATTCTTCCATTTAGTTCTTTTTCTTACTTCCAATACAATGTGCCTAAATATGGTGGTTGGGGGTTCTGGGCACCAGCCTATGTGTCTACCTGTAGAACAAAATTGCTTTAGAACTTTCAAAACTGCCTTAAATATGAACTCCCCAGGGGATGATCCAAAGTGGATGGACAGCACTGGCGGGAACACTTTTTCAGTGTCACACAGATGATCTGGCCAGCTTACCCATTTTTGTAATCCACGCAGATATCTTTTCGTAAAAGAAATTCAAGATCAAGATGACGATAAAGTTTAAGCAGGATCCACTGAGTGAGGTAGCTATTTGGGGAGTGAGGAAACTTTTGACATGCTTAAAGGATGCTTCGCTTTCCATAAAGCTAGCAAACGTAGCAAAGACTGACAGGCGGTACACAATCACAGCTACCATACAGGCAATGACAAGAGACATCTGGAAAAGGGAAAGAAGGAATCGGTCACATGGTCTCTGTATCTCTGAGATGCGTATGCATCTTAAATGTACGAATCTCTTTTCCTTGTTACGTTATGGTTAGTGTCTCTGACTTGGAAAGCAGACCAAGCCAGGCTCCTCTCTCTCTCACCACAGGTGGTAGGAAAAGAACACTGGCAAGGAGAAAGGGCTGGAGATAAGACAAGACCTATAGTAGCAGCAGTTGGGTGAGCCTAAAACAGAAAAGTAGCCACTGCCCATTTTTTCAGGCCCATCCTCTACCAAGCACTGGAAAACTATCCAGAAGACCAAATCCTGCCTGTACACTTACTTATTCTTATATGATTCTTGAGTTTAAAAAAAACTTGTTTTGTTTTTGCTTTTTTCTTTTTAAAGGTTATAAGAAAAAACAAAGACACCAGAGGCTATTTGTACAAGGCCCACAAAGCCTAAAATACATCTGGCCTCTTTACAGACAACATTTGCCAACCTCTGCTCCAAACAGGTGGTGTGAAGACCATGTGCTTTCCCAACAGGAACACTGCTACAGCTTCTATTTCATTACCCCTCAGAATGCTGCCATTAGTGGTTCGATTTGCCTGGTGGTTGAGATATTTGTATAGATTCTGCGTAAATTTTAAACACTTTCCATATTGGAAAAACATAAAGATTTAGAGATGTCTTTATATCAATGATTGGAGTATTTGATTCTGAAAATTGAGTGACTGAACCAAGTTGAATGAATACTAGAAATAAAAGACAGAACAATCTTTCTGGGACCACACTCCATATTATTTCTCAAGTTGTGCCCTGAATTGATTATTGTCCCCCCCCCCATTTACTCTATCATTTCTCTTCAGTGCTATTATATCACCTAAGAAGGCATACATTTAAAACAGAAAAATCAATTCCTTTAACTAGAAATGTTAAAGGCAAAACATTATGGGATAACATGGACTGGGAAGGTTAAACTATAGTCTATAGCTGCTAATTATTTAGATTTCAACAATGCTCAGGAGGGAACATTGCTTCTTTTCCTAAAGTTAAGGGCCAGCTGTCAGAGGGCACAGATTTGGAGTGGAGGGCAGGAAATAAATTGTGGTGATGGAGGAATGAACCTGTCAGCTCAAAAGCATGGAGAAAACCTGACTCCCTCACAATGGGGCATGCTCATTAAATTCTTCAAACAGAAGTAATACTTTATTCTATTCATCTCAGCAAGAAAATAAATTTCAATAGTACATGCTTGTTTTTGTATTTTGTGTAGCTACTTTAAGTGGAGATAAAGATAAATTAATGATTTAAAAATAACACCAAATAGTCTGCAGTCAGACTATAAGCTTGTTATACTGTTCTGGTTTTAAGTTATCACCTAATTAATGAAGTGCTGGGAGAGGGGGAAGGACAGTCTCTAAGATGAGGCCTTGCTCTCGCCCCCAGCTCTTTCCCCCAAGGTTTTATTATGGCACATACACATAGCTCACACTTTATTTTATATAGGAGCTGTATTCAAGAGAAAGGGCTTGGGGAGGGAGCGGAAGGAGAGGGACTCGAGAGTCACTGCAGAGGAGACTGCTAGGATAACCCTGCTATGACTGCATGAGACATGAGAGCAGCTGTAAAGGAATGCTCACCCATAGCGTGACCGTAGCTCCAGATAAAAAGTACCATGGGAGGCGGCTATATAGAGGCATATAAGGTTCCATCTCCTGTAATTTGGAAGAAATCACAGCAAAATTCAAAATCTAGCTGCCCAGTTGGGACTCCAAATAGCAGTCAAAAGCACAAAATCCAGTGAGAGTAGAAACCTCCCCTGAAGAGCCCACTACAGCTCATGGAAGCTACATTCTAGCAGTGGTTCCTTCCCTTCAAGTAGAAGCCTTCATGACTTTTAGGTGAGAGATGTTATGAATATGACCCATAATGGATACACACTGTTTCCTCAGTGTTGAAATGGAGTGATCTTCAGGCTCCGTAGACAGGAAACAAAGTCAAAACCTGAGGGCTTCTGTTAAGTTGACATGCTTTAATGATATTACAGTTTTATTCTAATTGAATTGAATTGCACTGCATTGCTCTGTAATTGCTACGCATAATATTAAACAGGGTATATATATATATGTCACCATGTAGTAAAAGAATAGCTATCAGCAGAAATCTAAATTATGTCATCCTATCTAAAGGACAGAATTTTTAGGGAGGATTTTTACATCTTGAAGATTTTTAGGGAAGACTGAAAGTAAACAGAACTCAACCAGTAAAACAGCCATCCAAGAGCTCTATTGAACCCCCAGATGTGTGTGCATCTGCGCATATACGTGACTATACACAGTAGGCACAGGTGTCCAGTATGTATGTTTGTATGCATATTTGTTTGTGCACACGTGTGGGTGTCCGTGCATACAAGCACATGTTCCCAGCACAGACTCAAATGTGAGTGTTCTGGTGGTACTGAACCACTGAAGAAGCACAGCAATGGAGTCAAAAACCCCTTGATTTGGGGGCACGTGGGTGACTCGGTTAGACATCTGACTTGATCTCAGGTCATGATCTCACGGCTCGTGAGTTTGAGCCCCGCATTCCGCACAGAGCCTGAAGCATGCTTCGGATTCTGTGTCTCCCTCTCTCTCTGCCCCTTTCCCACTCATACTCTGTCTCTTTCTCTCAAAAATAAGCAAACATTAAAAAACTTAAACAAACAACATAAAAAAAAAACCTTGATTTCAAAACCATTAAGGTGGATAATTCACAGTGGATCAGTCCACACTGTTTTTTAGCCGGCTTCAAATGTAAACGTTCAGTACATATTTTTTTTTTTTTTGTCAGTTATTTTAGGCCTGCTTTTAGTTTCTTTTTTATAGCATAAAATACGAATAGACACACATCATATCATTATTAGGACAATGTCTCTTTTAATACATTTTCTTAATGTCATGCAGCCATCCAAGTTGTTAATGTATTTTCTGAGGTGTTTTTCCCCTTTGCTCATTTACTGAATTTTTTGTAATGCCTCAGTAAAAGTTAATGTGTTTAGTGAGTGCCTAAACTGTGAAAACAATTTCCAGTATTATACCACAAGAATAGTGTCCTGAACAAAGTAGGAACTTCTACTGAGGGGATTGTGTTAGAGACATATTCTATTCACCCTTTAATAGCATCAAGCAAAACAGGGATTATAGATTATGGAAAGGTAGGGACACTAAGAATATGCAGCCAAAAGTCTGGTCTTTAAAGGCAAAGTACTTTCCATTTTTCCATTAAAAACTAAAAAGAGTTACCAACAGGTCAAATGACTCAATCAACAACATATAGGTCATTTGCCAATTAAGGATCCCCAAATCCAGACGCTGCCACCAGACACTACTCCAATGATCTTCCCATTATAATAAACTGAAAAGGACTAGGTGAATAAAATGTGGTCTAATAAAACAATCACTCATAAGCCCACTAACTTATCACAATAATATTTTAATTTTTGCATATTAACTTAGTATCATATTCATGCATGTGTGTGTGCGTGTGTGTGTGTGTGTGTGTATGTGTGTTTATATACTAAGCCCACACAGCAGACACATTAGTTTCCATTTTCCTTTTACATCACTTATTACAAACCTATGTAATTTCATGACATGATGCCTTGTATTTGCTGCAAAATAATCTAGTTCCCGGGAGGAGCAACTGTAAATGAAACAAGATGGTCCGTGAATTAATATGAATTGAAACTGGGTGATGGGTCCATCCTGAGGTTCATTACACTTCTCTATCTACTTTTTTTGGTATATATTTGAAATACATATTAGAAACAACAAAAGAAGTTTATAAGGTTTATATGTTGGAGAATATTTTCAAGGCAAAGTAAAATACACGTAATTATTTGTGAGGCGTGTCCATTGAGATATGCCGCCCGTTTCGGTTTCCTAATTTACCTTAGTCACTGCATTTATTTTCCTGTGTTTGCACATGGCTTCAAATTCAGGTCTCAGCTGAAGCTGTTGCTGCTCCTCTTCAAAGTCCACCAGGTCCCACTCATATTCCATTCTGGCTTGTCGCTGTTTCCAAAACTCCAAAAACAATGTGACTGTAGGCAAAGAAATGTATAACTATAATCAAGAGATGAAGAACTCAAGTGAATAAAAATAACCTGGGGTTTCTCTCTACTTTAAATTAATTTTGGTTGAATGATGGTAACTGTGTCATTCTTCTGATGACAAAATTATAGAATTAGGAATGTTGCCTTAATGCTATGTAGAAACATTGAAACATTTTTCCTATATAAAAATTCAAGTTAATTTCTTAGCAATACTTGCAAGGAAAAAAAAATTCAGGCACATTACTCTCTTTTCATTCAGATAATCTGAAGGAATGTTTAAACTTAACTTTTTATTAACACCTCTGCTTTAAATTCTCTCTGCCCCTCCCCCACTCATGCTCTATCTCTGTCTCCTGTCTCTCTCTATACCTCAAAAATAAATAAACATTTAAAAGTTTCGAAAAATAATAATGGGGAAATTCAATAGCCCCATTTTCAACAATGGATAGATTATTCAGACAGAAAAATCAATAAGAAATCATTTGACTTAAATTACATGTTAGACCTGATAGGTTTAACAGACGCCTACAGCACTTTCCACCCAACAATGTCAGAATACACATTACTCTCAAGTGTGTATGGAATGTTCTCTAGGAAAGATCAATGTTAGGGTCAAAAAACAAGACTTAATAAATTTAACAAGTTTGAAATTGTATCAAGCATATTTTCCAACCACAATAGTAGCAAACTAGAAATCAATTACAAAACAAAAACTGGAAAATCCGCAAATATGTGGCAATTAAACAATATGATTCTTTGGTTAAATGTTTATTTATTTATTTAGAGAGGCAAGGAGGAGCAGAGAGAGGGAGAGAGAGAATCCTAAGTGGGCTCCAGGCTGTCAGCACAAAGCCCAACATGGAGCTCGATCCCACTAACCATGAAATCATGACCTGAGCTGAAATCAAGAGTCGGATGCTTAACTGCCTGCCCACCCAGGCGCCCCAAACAACATGCTTCTGAACAAGTAATGTCTCAAAAAGAACTCAAAAGAGAAACAAAAATATCTGGAGACAAATGAAAATAGAAATATGACATATCAACACTTACGGGCTGCATCAAAAGAAGTTCTAGAAGGCAAGTTCATACATACATGCATACATTAAGACATAAGAGAAAGCTCAAATAAACAACCTAACTTTAGACTACATGGAATTAGAAGAAAAAAAAAGAACTAAACACAAAGCTAATAGAATGAAGAAAATAACAAAGATCTGAGCACAAATAAATAAAATAGAGACTAAACAGACAATAGAAAGGATCAATGAAACTAAGAGCTGTTTTTCTTCCTCAAAAGATAAACAAATTAGATAAACCTTTATCTAGACTTACCAAGAAAAAAGAAAGAGTACTCAAATAAAAAAAAATTAGAAATGAAAGAGGAGTCATGACAACTGATACCACAGAAATACAAAGAATCCTAAAAGACTACTATAACAAGTATATGTCCACAGATTGGGTAAGCTAGAAGAAAATATAAATTCCTATAAACACACAACCTACCGAGGCTGAAGCATGAAGAAACAGAAATTCTGAACAGACAAATGACTAGCGAGGATCTTGCATCAGTAATCAAAAACCTCCCCACAAAGAAAAGCCCAGGAGAAGATGACTTCACTCGTGCATTCTACTAAACATTTAAAGAATTAATGTCAACCTTTCTCAAACTCTTGCCAAATATATAAAAGGAGGGAAGACTTCCAAACTCATTTTTTATGAAGCAGCATTACTCTGATACCAAAGCCAGACAAGAACATCACAAGAAAAGAAAATTACAGGCCAATATCCGTGATGAACACAGATGCAAAAAACCTGAATAAAATAGCAGCAAATCAAATTCAACAATACATGAAAAGGGTCATACACCATGATTAAGTAAAATTCATTCCAGGGATACAAGGATGGTTCCAAATGCACAATTAATCAATGTAGTATACCACAATAATAATAAAAGTGATTTTAAAAAATGCTTATGATCATCTCAACTGAGGCAGCAAAAGCATTTGGCAGAATTCATGATAAAAATTCTCAACAATATAAATATGGAGGGAATGTGCCTCAACACAGTAAAAGTCATATATGAGAAGATCACAGCTAGTTCATTCTCAGTGGTGAAAAGCTAAAAGCTTTTCCTTTATGACTAGGAACAAAACAAGGATGCCCATTCTTGCCATTTTTTTTTCAACAGAGTATGAAGGCCCTAGCCAGAGCAATCAGCCAAGAAAAAGAAATAAGGCATACAATTTAGAAAGGAAAAAATAAAACTGTCTCTATCTGCAGATGATATTAAATTAGGTATAGAAAGATTCCACCAAAAACAGAATAAAGGAATTCAGTAAAGTTTGAGGATAAAACTTACTATATAAAAACTAGTTGTTTCTATACACTAACCACAGACTATCAGAAAGAAATTAAGAAAACAATCCCATTTCTAATAGATTCAAAAGGAATAAAATATCTAGTAATAAGTTTAACTCAGGAAGTGAAAGATATGTACACTGAATACTATAAGATATTGATAAAAGAAACTCAAGAAGACACAACATTTAAATAGAAAGATATCCCATGCTTACAAACTACAAGAATTAATAAAAAAAAAAATGCCCATACTACCCAAGCAATCTTTAGATTCAATGCAATCTCCATCAAAATTCAAAGGACATTTTTCAGAGAAATAGAGCAAACAATACTAAAATTTGTATGGAACCATTAAAGACCTGGAATAGGCAGCGCAATCTTGAGTTTTCTCAAGATTCTTGTTCTTCTTTAAGAAGAAGCATCACACTTCCTGATTTCAAAGCTACAGTAATGACATTTTGTAATTTATATTACAAACCTGTAGTAATCAAAACAACAGGATATATCATAAAAACAGACACACAAACCTACAGATCATAATCAAGAGCCCAGATATAAACCTATGCATGTATGACAAACTAATATTTGACAAAGGAGCCAAGGATATTCAATGTGGGAAGGATCATTTCTTTGATAAACGATTTTGTGAAAACTAGATATTCATTTGCCAAAGAACAAAGCTAAATCCCTGTCTTAGACCATGTACCAAAATCAACTAAAAATAGATTACAGACTGGTTGAGCCTAAGATCTGAAAGCATAATACTCCTGGAAGAAAACCTAGTAGGTAAGCCCCTTGACATTGGTCAAAGCAATGATTTGCTGGATTTGACATAAAGGCTAAGGCAACAAAAGCAAAAATAAACAAGTAGGACTTATATCAAACTAGAAAGCACAGGAAAGAAAATCATTAACAAGATAAAAAGGCAACCTACAGAATGGGAGAAAATATTTGCAAATTATATATTTGATAAGTGGTTGATATCATTTTTTATATATCTAAAGAAATCATACACCTAAACAGCAAAAAAAAAAAAAATCTGATTTAAAAATGGTAACAGGAGGGTGCCTGGGTGGGGTAAGCATCCAAATTCAGCTCAGGTTATGATCTCATAATTCATGAGTTTGAGGCCCGAGTTGGGGTCTGTGCTGACAGCTCAGAGCCTGGAGGGTGCTTTGGATTCGGGGTCTCCCTCTCTCTCTGGCCCTCCTCAACAATAAATCAACATTAAAATATTTTTTTTAAAGGCAATTCTATTCTATTCTATACACACACACACATACACACACATATACACATATCCATCACCCTGGAAGGAGTCTCATCACTCATTTTTAGTAAAAATGTAGATTTAAGACTATGTATATCAGTTATGTAAAATTATATTAACACATATGCTCACAAACATGGAACAAAAGATTCTGAAAAACCACAGTCGTGATGTTTCTATTTCTAGTAATTTAACATTACCTTCTCCCTCCTTCTATATACTATTTTAATTTCCTATGATGAATATATATTTTCATTATGAACAAAAAGTTAAAAAAAATAAAAAGGATTTCCTATCTGCCACGACAGAGCACAGGAAGCATTATTTTCAGGTCTCAACTCCTTGAAGTAGTGTTACTCCTTGAACCTGGGATTTATTTTCTTCACATCTATTCTGTCAACTCATCCTTTGATTCAGCTTAATAACTTATTGGTGGTTGTACTAAAACAAATATCCCTAAAGCTCTGCTTTCCTGGAATTCAGCCACGAGCCTCAAAAACCAAAGGTAAACCAATTCACTCCTAAAGTAAACTTTTCTGAAAGAACGGATGGTAACACCTCTTCAAACTACTTCGTGTCTGGGTTTTCCACATAGGGCTGCATCTCTGGGATGAAGTATGAGGTTGGTGTTGGTAAACAATCTCTATCAAGGCAAACAACTGAAAACACTATATTTGCTGTGATTTGTGCACCTCTCATTCACTGCTGATGCCAAGTAATGAACAAGGAAAGATTTGGCAGCTACACGATGAAGATGTATCTGTACTTAACAGAGTCGGGATTATTACAGAACTGTTGGTAAGATTTCTCTATTCTTTGTTCTTTGAATCGAGGCTGCTCTCCTCAGAGCAAAGCAGCCAAGCAGAAGTGGTGGAAACCCATAAATCCCTCTGCTTCATGCACTTCCACAAATTCTGGTGTCTTTTCCCTGAATTGAGCTACCCTTGCTCCCTTGCCCAGTTTTTTCTCTTCCCTTGCCTAGTTTTTAAATGCATGTGTTTGTGATTGTTAAATAATTTTTTTTTATTGGAAGGAAAAAAATCTATTTCTTCCCAGAGTCCCCTGAAATTTGGGACATGTTTTAGAAGTCCTTAGGTTCCCTCCTGCTGAGTTACTCTTTATGTAAAATATTTTCCTCATTGATAGTAGGAACAAGATGAAATAAAAAAGTAAAAAGATGAAACACTGGGGACATTTCCAAAATTAAGAGGAATTCTACTTTATATGAAAGATTTTTAACAAATATAACTAGAAGCTGGACCAGAATTATATATAGGGAATTTGGACTCAAAATTTAACAGCCCTCAATTTTGTATCCATGATTCAATATCTTCCAGCCAGCAAATACTTAAGTGTATTCTCTTCTGAATTAAGTACTTATTGAGCTGGTTTTTCACTATAGCGCTGGGAGATGGTGTGAGCTGAATACATACAAAGTTTCAAAAATTATATTATCTCTCAGAGAAATAAACAGATGATGAATAAAGACCTTTTTTGGACTGAGGACCAAGGACTACAGACCACTGATGTAGACTCCGCCAGTGCACTGATGCTAGCCAGCAGACAAACAAAGATCCCAAGTCACCTTTGGTATATAAAGTATGCCATCTGTATATGCTATATGACCATATAACATATAACATGGAGAGAGTTGTTTTTTAAGTGACTATTTACTCACCCCAAATTCCCATGAATATTGCAAAGAACACTGTGGACTCGTTATCAAACAAATGGGAGATCTGCAAAAACAACAACATCACAAAGACTACTTAGTATCAAATGCAATACTAAAAGAGAGAAAGTCAAGTTTTTTCATCATACCACAATACATACATACCTTTGAAGCCAAACACGTTGTATTTAGTCTCCAATAATCACACACTAGATCACAGAGTGGGCACATGATAATCTGTCCTCCAATCTGAGGGTCACAGATTTCAGTGCTGCAGAGGGGACAGCAAAGTGATTTAAAAGTGATATGTTTTTAAGCAACAGAACAACTGTTTTTACAGCTTCTCAAATATGGCAGAACGGGGCAACAAAGAGGCAATTTCTATAGTAGGTCAAGTCATGCTTTGAGAAACATAAACTTTAGAACTGATCATTTACAGATTTTTGGTAAAGAACTGGGTCAGGGCAGCCCTACGTTTAGGTTTTTATCAGAAATATCAATTATCTGCTGCCATCAGGAAACATTCTGAATCAAATGCCCGGGGAATAACAACAGCAGTTTCAGTTAGTATAACATCAAGATGTTTTCTCTGTTTGGGCAATTCAGTTGCACTTACCTGCTTGAATTATTATGCATTGATAATAAGCCGTAAATGAAACAAGCTAAGCCAACTATCGCCGCAAAGGACAGCATTTCTGTGTAATATCCAAGAAAGACAAAATACATGCCAATTTTTTCTCCATAATAATTCCTATGAAAGAAGGGGAAAAGTAGTGTCAAAGTCTAGGAGAATGAGACGATCCAGAGAGCCTCACTTTTGTATTTAATGAGATGTGTATTCCTGGCTCCACTGCTTTCTAGCCCCGTTATTTTGGTAGAGTCACTAAACTCTCTGAACTTTGGTTTTCACATCATAAAATACAAGCTGATGCTCATCCAAAGAAGCGAGGCAAGGACTAAAAGAGTTAACACATATAAATAGGGAGTCAACTGAATGTTAGTTAAATTTTCATTCTGAAATAATAAGGTAATCTGAAAAGCTTCCAGAGTTTCAGGAGAGTTTAAATGTACTGAAATGAATTGTAAAATGTACTGCAATGTAACTTCTAGCTATTAACAAATCAAAATCACATTTATAATCTGCATGGAGTTTAACTTTCTCTTTCTAATACAGAAGAAGGTACTCTGACCACATTATGCAAGAGTGGTTATATGTATAAACTTTCATCTTCCTCCAATTTTGGATTTCTGCTAGATGTTTATAGAATTGTTATCTAAGTAGCAAACCAAGGAATTAAAAAGGGCTGCTTAATAAAAATTCCATAAAGGTACGCTGAAGTGGTTCAGTCAGTTAAGTGTCCAACTTCCGCTAAAGTCATGATCTCCCAATTCATGAGTTCAAGTTCTGTGTTGGCTCAGAGCCTGGAGCCAACCTCGGATTCTGTATGAGTGTCTCTCTGTGTCTCTCTCTTTCTTTCTCAAAAATAAATAAACATTAAAAAAAAGTTCCATAAAATATGCAATTCAGCTCTTGCTTTACAAAGAGGTGAAAAATTATAGCATTACTTGTCATAAATGTTCAAGTCTTACAACCAAGTTTTGTTTAGTTTTGTTTTGTTTGCTTTAATTTTAATTTTTTATTTTTTTTTCCAAGATTTTATGTAAATTCAAGGTAGTTAACATATGGTGTAATACTGGTTTCAGGAGTAGAATCCAGTGATTCATCACTTACATACAACACCCAGCGCTCATCCCAACAAGTGCTCTCCTCAATGTCCATCACCCATTTAGTCCATCCTCCACTCACCTCCCTTCCAGCAATGTTTGTTTTTCTGTATTTATGAATCTCTGATGGTTTGCCTCCCTCTCAGTTTTTATCTTATTTTTTTCTCTTTCCTTCCCCAATGTTCATCTGTTGTGTTTCTTAAATTTGACATATTTGTCTTTCTCTGACTAATTTATTTTAAACCAAGTCCTCCTTAAGAGATCTCTTAAGAGCCAGAGAACATAGTTTTCTCTGTCTCAGAAAAATCACATTAAAAAAAAATTAATCCTCTTAATTCATATAGAGCTCAGGTTACTAAATCCACAGTTACTAATTTCCATAGTTTCCAAGGTAGATGGATGTGATCCCTTTTGGCTTCTAAAAGCATGCTATATATAAATCTATTACATCATGTAATATTAAATTATAATTTCTATGCATGCTCAGAAAGAAGGCAACTGGGAACATAAAGTACATAAACTTACTTTCCTAATATTTAAGTATATTTTCATACTCAATACTGATTTTATTGAATCTCATATTCTTCAGTTTTCAAAATTCCTAATCTTTTCTGATTAAATAGGCTCTTTATGTTTACACCATCTCACATTCATTTAACTAATTAATAATATTTTTGCACTGTTGTTTTCTCTTGTGCCACTCCTCAAATCACTATAAATTTGAAATTAAATTATAATTCCATCATCTTTCCTTTTAATTTCCTACTCACAATTTCCTTAGCTTCACTTATACTTAGGATAAGTGAACACGTGTTTTCTTTTTTCTTTTTGTTTGCTAAAAAATACAGCAATTACTAAAATACTGAATAACATTAGACTTTTTTAATAAGGATAAAAATATTTGGTTTTGTGGAATTTACTATTTACCATATGTTTCCACTTGATGTTTTAAAAATTACAAAACCAATAATTTTTTTAAGTTAGAACATCAATATCACTGCTACAAATTTAACCTAAAAATTCTTTGGGAATTCATAAACTGGTTAAAACTGTATATTTCAACAACCTTATTTTTAAAGAACTACATTTTTCTCCCTTCCAAATGTCAAGAATCTTATTTCTTGAGAGTTTAAAAAAAGAAGTCTTTAAGAACTCCATACCTTTATTTGTATTAAAAAATTCTTTGAAATTTTCAGATGAGCAATTATTATTATATATGGAATTACAGAAATTATTTTACTAAACTATGGACTTGGAAAGCTTAATAATCACAGGTTAACAACTAACTCATCTCTTAAGAGTGTTAAAAAATCAAAAGATATACCTCAGATGTGTATTATGGTAAAAATGTACACAGTATGGAAATAACATTTAAGATGTTAAATTATCTCACTATTCACAACAATTATAATGAGAGAAACCTAATAACATGAGACAGTCTATAAAGACTCAGATATAAAGGATATTCTTTAAGTATAAGTACTTATTTTTAGAAAAATGTGCCTTATATTCACACTTAGAGTATTTCTTAGCCTGTCTGTCCTACTTACTAGACTTTGAACACATCTGTGGCCCTGTATCATCTAAATAGCATGTGACAGGTAAAAGACATTCATTGTTTGTGAGATCTTGTAAGAAAGCATTGGTCTAATATTGTATTTCTAAGACTTAGTCTGAGACAGAGCAAGTAATCAAAAGAATGATGATAAAATTTAACTGAATATAGGCTTGAGGAATGAACAAAAAATGCAAACATTTGAACTAGAGTGATGCATTGTTGTAGTGAGTTCATGGACATCTGAGACACTTAGCTGTTATATTTCATAGCATTTTAATAGCACCATTATATTCACTGTAAATATATTTATTCTAAGCTATTTACTATATGGGTATATATTAAGAATTAAGGCACTCAAAATAAAGGATATCAAAAGAAAAAATATAGAGAGCTCCTAAACTGGCAAGATAAAATAGAATCAGAGGGCATATAAAATTAAAGACTGATAATCCAATGATAGCAACCTTGGTATTCCCATCTTCTTCTTCAAAAATACAATCTAATACGACAAAATGATAAGTACCCAAAAGACAGCAAAACTATTTACAAATATTTGAATGTGGAACTTAAGTTTAGTGTAGAGGTAATATGAAATATGTGAAATCTAGAAAATCAGACTCCTGACTTGTAAATCTCTCTCTAGAAGTACCAGGGTGGCTCAGTCAGTTAAGTGTCTTAGTCTTCATTTTGGCTCAGGTCATGATCAAATCCTGCTTCAGGCTCTGCACTAAGCATGGAGCCTGCTAGCCTGTTTGGGATCCATTCTCTCTCTGTGTGTCTCTCTCTGTCTCTCTCTCTGTCTCTCTCTCACTTTCTCCCTCCTCCACATGTGTGTATGTGCACGCACTCTCTCAAACTTTTAAATAAATAATCTCTTTCTAGCATTCCCAAGTCATCATGTCTTCCTTCTTTTAAAAAAAAAATTCTTCCACATCCAATCATCCACTAAGTGCAATAAATTTTGTCACAAAAATCTTTTTCTGATCCATAGTCTCCTCTCTTTTCTATTAGCAGTACCCTGAAAATGACCTTCAGTACCGATCACTGAAAATTTGTAATAGCCTTCTTACTTCCCCGACGTCAGTCCTGCATCCCTCTCAACTGTCTTCCTTATTTCCAATGCAGTGATGGTTTTGAAGCAAAAACCTGAACCTTGCCCTCTTCCTCCTCCAAAGGTTTTATCCCTTCTTTTAGCAGAGTCCTATATGACATTGCTGATAAACTTCAGTTTCACCTGCTTTTACTTCTACATGAAGAACTAAATATGCAATGTTCTTTCTCAGCCAGTGTTCTGTACTTGTCTCTGCCTGAGACATTCTTACTCCCACTTGTTTGCTTAGCAACTTGCTGCTTATCTTTCAAGAGGCAGTTCGAGAAGCAGCGCTGTGAGACTTTCCCCGAGCTTGTCGTAAAGGTGGGTGCGTCTTCCTCTGTGCTGTTCTCCCATGAGTATCATTCTGTTACAATTCTACATTTCTATGTTTTCCTGGAAACATATTCATATTAGGAAGTCATGTTCTGATTATCTTTGTAGCCCTACTCTCTTGCTTGATATCCAGTAATGCTTAATAAATGTTCATTAAAGGAATCTGTGTGGGGCTCAGTCAGTTAAGTGTCCAAATCTTGATTTGGGTTCAGGTCATGATCTCAGTTTGTGGGTTCGAGCTCCATCCTGATGAAATGGAGCCAGCTTGGGATTCTCTCTCTCTCTCTGCCCCTCTCCTGCTCTCTCTTTCTCAAAAATAATAACTTCTAAAAAATAAAGGAATTTGTGCATTGTAGTCATGCATCTATGGACAATTCCTTTCTCTAAGGGTGTTTTTATTTTTATCTTCTTCCTATCAAGTGCCATCAAGTCTCTAAAACTTTTCCTAAAAGGCATAAAATCAACAAGGAGAAGAAATAAAACCACCCCTGCTACAGGCCTTCAGCATCATGACAAAGAACACCATGATCATCAAATTACCTATAGGTAAAGAAATAAAGCCGTATCCAACAGACCACCTGCTGCCACAAATCTGAGGAACCAAACAGCAGTGAAGATGATGCTTAAGAAAGTCTAATTAAAGAAAATGTAAAGTAAGGTGGAGACATTAGACAAACACCGACAAAATCCCCCCCAGGAG
Source organism: Helogale parvula (assembly GCA_004023845.1). NCBI lineage: Eukaryota > Metazoa > Chordata > Mammalia > Carnivora > Herpestidae > Helogale > Helogale parvula. Next base: position 89,431 of record PJEM01003413.1, on the reverse strand, counting down.
GGAAAACGACGTAACTAAATGTCGTAACACTGAACCTATCTGGGACATGGTGATTCACAGCATTGAGCAAAAGGAAGGGATCTGAAAATAAGCAAGCGTGGAAGTAGTAGTCTAAGAGAAGTGATATTTGGGGGGATAATCACATATAAAGGGTGGTACTTCTTAAAGGTGTTATAGTAAAGAGAAAGAAGTAAGAGAGGAAGTTAGGATCCTGTAGAAACAAGAGAAATACCACATGGTAAGCACAAGCCATCATCCATAAAAGAAGCTGCATGGAACAGTTCAGGACTAGCAGAAGAGTGCACTTGAACGCTAGAGACTCTGCGTGTGCATTAAATAGAGAGACAAAAGCCGACCGTAAACATACAAATCTATGTTACAAAAACTGAAAATGTTAAACGAGTAATTTCAGCTAATGAATAGTCTCCCAAAAGAACAAAAGAAATAGTGTAATAAAGCACTACAAATGAAATTAAATGTTCTCAAATAAAATTTGAAAATATAAGAAACTATCAGAAATAGAAAAATAACAAGTGGGGGGAAATGGAATAAATAGAGGAAACTCCATAAAGAGAGGAAAAAGTAAAATCACACAAGGTTATATCAAAATTGATGCTGAAATTACAAGGTATTCAAAAGAGAATAAAGGGAGAATTCAGTGAAAATCTAATAAAAGACAATAAGAAAAACAGCTACTAAAAGTATGAAAATGACATGGAGAAGTAAAAAGAATCTCAGAGAAATTGTTTGGTATGAAGACAGGCAAAAAAGACCAAACATACAAATAACTGAAATCCAAAGAAAATTAAAATACTGGAAAAGCACTAATGTTTTCAAACTATAACCCAAGAACATTTTCAGAAAGCACGCACACACACACACACACACACACACACACACACACACACACACCAAAAATAGAAGGTACGCACTAAAGGATCCAGTAGGAACCAGGAAAAATTGACTTAGAACAATCAACTCCAAAACATAATGTGTTAAAACAATCAGACTTTAAAACAAATAAACAAACAAACACTCAAAGCTTCCTAGCAAAATGATAAAGTAATGTCCAAGGACAAAATAAATTTCTACTTATGAGGACACGCTGTAAACATTCCACAAAGCAAGGACACACACTATCCACTACTATTTAAGATGTTCTGGAATTACTAGCCAACACAACTGAATGAAAGAAAATAACTGGAGACATAAGAATTGGTAAAGAAAAAGTAAACTATTTCTATTTATAAATGACATGGTGGGGCGCCTGGGTGGCTCAGTCAGTTAAGTGTCCAAGTCCTGATTTTGGCGCTGGTCATGATCTCAACGTCCTGAGATCAAGCCAGAGTGAGGCTCCAAGACAGACCTGAGTGGGATCTACTTAAGATTCTCTCTCTCCCTCCCTTCTGCCCCTCCTCCACTCACTCTCACACATGCACTCTCTGTCTCTCTCTCTCAAAAAAAAAAAAAAAAGACATGGAAATATATCTGGATAACCTTAAAGAGTCAATGATAAAACTAGTTCAATGAAAAATTCATTAAGGCATCAGAATATAAAATTATGATGCAAAAATTATAGCATTCAATATATAAATAACAAGTTAAATGACAGATTTTAAGAGAATACATAATTTATAAAGCAAAATAAAATAAAATACTTAGGATTATATTTAGGAAAGTTTCTTAATGTACACAAGGAAAAGTCTGTAACACTCTTGAAAAACCCAAAAGTATATTTAAACGAAGACTATCTTTTCCTTCACATGGCTTTTCCTTGATTAGAATAACTGAATTATAATCAAACTATGAGGCCAGCCTTAATTACATTATAAATTTAATTCCTTATCAATATCAATGATCTTTTTTTTTTAATAAAGCTGTAGACAAGTTGGTAATAGGTTTATATGGAGAAATAAACATGCAGAATGTACAAAGAAACACCGAGAGTAAAAGCTATGATGAGGTTTACCAGCCCAAACATACTAAAACATACTGGAGAGTAAAACATACTACAGCAAAAGTGCTATAATTAAAGCAGCCTGGGACTGATGCATGAGTAGCTAGCTAGATCAAAGGAATAAAACAGAACATTCAGAAATAAACTCAACTGCAGATAGAAATCTACCATAAGATGAAGTTAGTAAGAGGGTGCCTGAATGGTTCAGTAGGTTAAGCATCCAACTCTTTTTTTTTAATGTTTATTTATTTTTTGAGAGAGAGACAAAACTTTTTTTGAGGAGCGGCAGAGAGAGGGAGACAGAATCCAAAGCAGGCTCCAGGCTCGGATTTTCAGCACAGAGCCTGACTCGGGGCTCAAACTCACAAGTTGTGAGATCATGACCTGAGCCAAAGTCAGATGCTTGATTTTGGCTTAGGTCATGATCTCATGGTTTGTGAGGTTGAGCCCCAAGTCGGGCTCCACACTGACAATACAGCCTGCTTGGGATTCTCTCTCTCCCTCTCTCTGCCCCTCTCTCCCTCCCTCTCTCTCTCAAAATATGTTACTTTTTAAAAAAAAAAAACTTTTTAGGGACACCTGGGTGGCTCAGTTGGTTAAGCGTCTGGCTTCGGCTCAGGTCATGATCTCACGGTTTGTGGGTTCGAGCGCTGCATCAGGCTCTGTGCTGATAGCTTAGAGCCTGGAGCCTGCTTCAGATTCTGTGTCTCCCTCTCTCTGACCCTCCCCTGCTCATGCTGTCTCTCTCTGTCTCTCAAAAATAAATAAAAAACATAAAAAATAAAAAAACGTTTTTAAAAAAGAAAAACTTGAAGATACGAGGCACCTGGGTGATTCGGTTGAGCTTTGGACTTCGGCTCAAGTCAAAATCTCACAATTCGAGAGATCGAGCCCACTGCCATCAGGACAGAGCTTGCTTCAGGCCCTCTCTCCCCCTCTCTCTCTGCCCCTCTCATGCTCTGTCTCTCAAAAATAACACATTATTAAAAAAAAAAACTTGAAGATATAGATTATACTTCAAATTACTGCGACATCAATAAACTTCTTAATAAATGGTGTTGGGACAAGTAGATAAAAATTAGATATACTCCTCACACAATATGTAAGAAAAAACTTTAAATGGATCAGGAATCTAAACATTAAAATTGAAACTATTCAGGTAAAAAAAATGTAGGTGAAATCCTCTATAACTTGTATGTAAAAAGGCCTTGTCACTAAAACTCCTAATGTAAAAAAATTTTGATAAACTTGACCTCATGCAAAAATGAGAAAATACATCTACATAGCAAGAACCAAACAAACAAATTTTAAAAATCCCGAAAGCAAAGTGAAAATGCAAGGAGCAAACTTGGAGAAAATACTAAGAATATATATTACGGATAAAAACCTCAATATATAAAAAACTTAAAAACCTTGAGAAAGAAGGCAAAAATCCGATAAGAGAAAATGGACAAAAGATATGAATATGCTATTCATTTAAAAAGCTACAAAAATGTCCTTTAACATACAAAAAGATGTTCAATTGTGTACATAATAAGGGAAGTACAGATTAAAGCTACACTAAAACACCATTTCTCACCCACCAGCTAGCAAGAATTAGAAAACCTGATCGTGCATTCTGCACTTGTCACACACTGTTGGCGGGAATTCTAAATGACCCAGACCCAGTGAAATTTGGCGATATTTAACACAACCGCATATGCACTTACCCTGCAACCCATACATATGGATTTACCCTGAAAATACACTCTCAACAATACAAAAATACCCAGGTACATTGTTCATGGAAGCACTTCGTAATTATGAAATTCGGGGAGACTCCCTAAATGTCCAAGCACACATGATGGTGTACCTCAAAGCTGAAAATGGATGAGGATGTCTCAGTGAATGCATGTGGATTGACTTCAGGCTATATTGTCAAGTGAAAAGAGCAAACTGCTGAAGAGTCTATATCGAATGCCACTTAAAACTGAAAGAGAAAGTTCAGAAAATTCATATATCTGCTTCTTTTAAAGATAAACCAGAAAACAGTGAAGTTGGCCAGCTATAAAGGATAATGAATAAGGAAACAGGGCAAGAAATGGGATCACGGATAGAGTGCCACTTCCCTGGGTTTTAACTGAAGTTGAAAAACTGAAATAAATCTTATGTGTGAAGTGAGAGGGGTAGAGTTTTAGCAAGGGAAAAGGAGGACTGTTATAAAGACATAAGATTCAGCTCCCAGGAATCCCGATGGAACTTGGGTAAAAGGATGCTGAGGGACAAAGTTTAAATAAGGAAGGAGTGCTACAGTCGGAAACTCATGTTGCAACCAAAACAGTGAATACTGGTTCAAGTGAGAACCATTCTATATGCTATGGCTAAGGAGAAATTTTAACAAGTAGCAGAACTTCCCACAGATTGTTTATTACTAAGCTGGGTAAAAACAGTGGAGAAATCGAACAAAATTTTTAGCTGGATAATTAAAATTCATACAAAAACTGAGGAGGGACTCATTGGAAGCAAGGAAGAAGACATATAAACTACAGCGTTGTGAAACAGGATCACAGTTTGGATGACCAAAGTTATCATAAACAACCTGGTGCTCCACGGTGCTGAGTGTCATCCCAGAAGAGAGTGTTCATAGCTGCTGTTGGTTTCTCTAAAGTCACAGGAGGGGTCCTGTGGGGCTGGGACCCAGGTCTCTGAGAAGGAGGTCCTGGCAGGCTGGTGCTGGGATCTCAGAGCAGGTCAGATGGGGTTGGATCTGCAAGTGTTGGGAAAACTGTAAGCTGCATGCAGCCGCAGCCGCAGCCGCAGCCTCAGGAAGGCACTGTCACATCCAGGACTAGAAGCGTTGTTGGGGAAGTGCTCGCTCACAGGAAACAAACAGGAAACCCACCAAAAACAACAGAAACAAATCCTTTTTTCCTCCTCCAGCGCTTCTTGCTGGCCAGTGAGCCAAGTGGCAAAGCAAACGTGATATTGAGAGTTCCAGCCTCAATTTCGTGAAGCAGATTATAGAAAGGTGCGCTGCAGCTGAGAACTGCAGCTTGCTGATGGGTACACAGTATAAACAAGATCACATTGCGTTCATGGAGGAATCCACTATTCACTGCCGGCTTCCTGGGGAGTTCCGCAGACGTGTCTCGCCTATACTGGGATTATCTTTAGGGAAGAGCATTCAACACCACCCCCAGGGCACTGTATAAGGACTGCAGCTCCTCCAGGCCAATGGTGCCCATTTCTCCAAGGAGGAAGCCACCAAAACCCATCTCACCCTCAATCCCAGAAAGTTAATCCTTTAAGGAGTGGTGGGTTTTTTTTCCTTTTTGTTTTTTAATCAAATTGATTGGGGTGCAACTCCTATACAATAAAATACACCTAAGTGTATATACTTTGGTAAGTTCAAGACACATGCCCTCAGGTAACCACCACCACAGTCAACACAGAGCATTTCTATCATCTCAAAAAGTTCCCTTATGGTCCTTTGCAGTTAACCCCTTCCCCAAACTCCAGATCTGGGAAACCATTTCTTTAATTTAGGTCCCTATAGTTTTACCTCTTCCAGAATAATGTTTTATAAATGGTAGCATAAGACTATGCAGCCTTTCATGGCCTGCTTCTTTTTCCCAGCATAATGCTTTTAAGATACATCCTCTGATGTTGCACGTATCTGTCATTTCTCTCAGTGAAAAAAAATCCATTGTAGTTTTCCAGGCCTCTTCACAAGCTTTAATTTTTATTACCACTCACCTTCTTTCTACATTGACATTTTGTTAAGGAGCTTTAGGTCTCCTTGTACAATCTCATTCTACGGAGTGATTTCCATTTTCTCACTTAGCTACCTTTGTACATGCTTATGTACAAAACAATCCCCAATTTTGAAAAGCCAGATCCACTCTTTTGCCTCAATTCAGTCTAACCTCCTCTGTAATACGTTTTACTTGATCTTATCAGATCACTTTTATTTTGCCCTTTGATTAGCTAGCACCTCGTCAAGCATGTGAGAGTTGATGGAAGATTCCTTCTCCTGTGGTGACTAGGGAACCCCTTGATGGTCCTCCTTGCCTGGAGGGTGGGATCACCCAGTGGGGAGGAATCTTAAGATAACCCAAGATATGTCATGACCGACACAGATCAAGATCCATTTGTGCATTTTCACTTTGTAGTTTTGGTAATTTGTTTATCCATTTACCAATTGATGGACCTTTGGGTTGTTTCCAGGTTTTTCTTATCATGCATTAATCTGCTATAAACATTCAAACAGTGCTGTTTCTGTGGACATATATGCTTCATTTGTCCTGTGCAAGCAACACTTAGTAGCGGAACTAACTGCTGGGTCATACAGAAAGTGTGTATTTAACGTGATAAGAAAGTATCAAAATTGTTTTGTACAGTTGCTACTCCATTTTGCATTCTAGCAGCACTTTGAGATTTCAAGTTGCTCCATATCCCTGTCAGCTTTTATTGTTGTCAATCTTTTGAAGTTTAGCTATTATAGTGGGTGGTGTAGTGGTATCTGAATGGCAAACATTTGAACTCTTATTCCTCTAGTGAATACTGACGCTAGGCATCTTTTGATGTATTAACTGGCCATCCATAAATATCTTTCTCTGGTGCAGTGTCTGTTATAATCTTTTGTCCATTTTTAATTATTTTGTCTAATTATTGAATTCTAAGAACTCCTTCAATATTCTAGATGTCCTTTACTGATATGTATGTTGCAAGTATTTTCTCCAGTCTGTGGTTTGTCTTTTTATTTTTAGAACATGTCTTTTAGAGAGCAGACATTTTAAATTTTAATTAAATCAAATTTATGTATTTTTAAATTGGACTTTTTATGTCAATGCCTAATCCCAAGCCATATACATTTTCTCCTAAATATTCTTCTAGAAGTTTTGTTATTTTTAGCCCTTACACTAAGTTCCCTGATCCATTTCAAGTTAGTTTAAACTTCTGTATAGGAAAGGATCAAGATTCATGTTTTGTATATGGATCTCCATTTGTTCTAACATTATTTGTTTAAAGGATTATCCTTTCCCCAGTGAATAACCATGCACTTTTATTGAAAACCAATTGACCATATATGTGTGGATCTACTTCTGGAGTCTCCTTTTACTAAAGTTTTCATTTGGAAATAATTTCAAATATATAGAAAAGTTGCAAGAATAATTCAAACAATTTCCATATACTAATTCTTTTGTTGTCAAAAATGTTGTTCCATTTGCAGCTTCTCCCCATACAGCTCTCTCTCCATATATATAGAATACATTAAAAATATGTTTATCTATACATCTGTATCTACATCTCTATCTTTAGATGATATAGGTATATAGAAATATGGTTATAGATACAGATATATTCCTCTAGTGAATACAGATGTTATGCATCTTTTGATGTACTAACTGGCCATACATAAATATCGTTATAATCTTCTGTCTATAAAATAGATATATAGATACAGATATCTTTTTATAGGCCACTTGAAAGTAAGTTGGTCGAATATGATATGGTCCTTACCCCTAAATACTTCATTGTCTCTTCCTAGAGAAAGAATATTATCTTAGATAACCACTGAAAAGAAACCCTAGGAATAATAATTGCAGTTGTTTTCTATAGTTGCTACCACTGTGATAACAGAGAGTTTTCTCTTTTTTGTCTTTTCAGTTACCTAAAGACTTTTTACCGTTATTGATTCTTTACATTAAATTTTGTTTACAATGTACATTTATTTAAAAAAATAATTTAACTGTTGAAATGGAAAAGGGAGTATAGCTTGCTATAAATGATATAATAAGAAAATGCAAAACTTAAAAGTTCTTAAATTTCATCTAGAATCTGTCATCTGATTATATACCTGAGCCTCCACTTTGTTTTTAAAGGAAATTAGTAAGGGCTATGAAGTATTACAGATACACAGGCACTGATCTAAGATGTAATGCATTTGTGTGCATCTAGGGTTATAAATACAAACCTCTGGGGAGTACTCATAGCAGAAACACCTGTTGATAGTTTTAAAATGTTAAATGAATACATATTTTTAATATATTTTCAACAATGTAAATTATGTAAACCTTCATTTAGATAACTTTGCTTCTTTGAAAGTATGCTACAAAAACATCCTCCGAGGGCACAATGTCTGCAAATGTTCTTAGCAACACATTTGTAACAGTGAAAAATCTGGGACAGCCTGTTTTTCAGTAGAAAACCAGATACATGAATTATGCAAAATTTATAATATGGGACTCTGTGTTCTCTTAAAAAGCATGAGATAGATCTGTGTGTATTCATTGGAGGAGTACCAATAATATATTATTTAGTGCACAAAGAAAACTGCAGCAAAAAGGTAACTCAAGATGTCACTGTTTTTTCTAAGGAAAAAATATGATTGTGTATGCATTTTATTATACATGCGCATAAAAATAGAACTGAACGGATATATCAAATCAAGAGTGGTCACTTCTGCAAAGTTTGATATAAGTAGAATTTCACTTAAAACTTTGCACATCTTGGGGCGCCTGGGTGGCTCAGTCAGTTGAGTATCCAACTCTTGGTTTTGGTGCAGGTCATGATCTCGCGGTTCGTGGGCTTGAGCCCTGCAATGGGCTCTGCGCTGGCAGTGCAGAGCCTGCTTGGGCTTCTCTCTTGCCCTCTCTCTCTCTGAACGTACCCTGCTTGTGCTCGGACTTATGTGCAAACAAACCAATTTTGAGAGACATCTCAAAATAAACTTAAAAAATAACTTTGCATATCTCCTTATTATTTGAATTTTTTATAAATGTGCTACTTTTGTCATTTAAAAAATAAAATGACCATTATTCAAAATAATTAAAACCTCCATTGAACAAAGAGTTCAATGATTTACTAAAAGTACCAGCTTATATATGCTATCTGCCTTTCATTTATTCTTTTTTTTAAATTTTTTAACATTTATTCATTTTTGAGAGACAAAGATAGACAGAGATGAGCAGGGGAAGCACAGAGAGAGAGCAAGACACAGAATCTGAAGACAGGCTCCAGGCTCCAGGCTGTCAGCACAGAGCCCAATGCGGGGCTTGAACTCACCCAACGAACCGCAAGATCATGACCTAAGCAAAAGTCGACCATTAACCGACTGAACCACCCAGGTGCCCCTTTCGTTTATTCTTAAAAATTTCCCCTCTTATTTGCCTTAAACAAACCAATTGGGTAACTTTTCACCTGTTTGGATGTATGCACCCAAGTCAGTCTCATAAAAAGGGATACTGGGATGCTGTACAAACATAGTACTACAAACATAAATCATTGAGTGAAACACAAGGTCTGTAACAACCAGGGGTCTAATCTGATGGTTCCTTTATTAAAATCATAGCAGGAGTCTCCTAACATCCTGTATGTATGTGGTATTGTTGCGGTGCAAAGCAGGAACCTGCCACTGCAGTCTTCCTGCTTATCCAATGAAAGTGTCTAAAGAATTGAGGTCATAGGACAAATGCCTTCCCAGGTCTCTGAGCTCTACATATGCACATACACAGACATCCATATACAACCTTCCTGCTATCTTCTAAATTCCTGGACTCAGAGAAAAACAAAACAAAACAAAGCTTATATGTATTAAGCACTAAGTGCTACCCCCTGTGCTAAAAAACTATACATTAGCTCATTTTATTATTAAATAGCCCCATAAGGAAAGTATCATTGTAATTCCCATTTTACTGATGAGCCTCACAAGGTTAAATAATTTGACCAACTTGGATCTGAACCCAGCCCACCCTAAACACCAAGGTCCAGCCTCTAAACTACTGAGCTACCTCTGCATGGTGGTTAAGCACATTCCAATAGCATTGTGCTCACAAATAAATGACTAAGCGATAGAGTGGATACAAAACTGGGAAGATGTAACATGTAGTGGGTGAAAACAGTGGTGAAAAGAATGGGATATGACACCATTGTGAATAAAAATCACATCATCAAGTTTTAATCAGTTTGATAGTGCATAAGGAACTTACCTAATCAAATCTAAAGGCTGCTCCTTGTAAAAATAGGAAAACCGAGCCCAATTCTGGCAAAGTGTGTACCTCTCGTTGACAGGGTTAGGAGGTTCTGATGGCTTCCAATACTGACCCTACGGAGAGTCCAAATGAAAGTACATGAATGACAAAGCAAAAGATGAGGATGAAGTAAACAGTCTTTCATAAGAAGTTTAGTGAATGAAGCAAAGGTTCTCTTTTATGTTTAGATTTGGATTTTCATGTCCCATTCCTGTGCAAGTGTCTCCCCAAATCTACAATATACTATGACAACAGGGATTCATCAAATTCTCACACCCAGTTATTTAAAACTACAAGTTAAAGCTTGAAACTGGCTTTACTCAAGCTGCTCTTTCACGTGGAATTCCCTTTCTTCTCTACTCAAGTTCGACCATTATATTCACAGCTCAGGGACTCCTATAACTATATAACTGGCTGAGACATTAGAAATAGGCTAACACTTTTATTTTATATATAGAAAAATCAGACCCAAGCAACGTCCAGTGAATGATCCAAAGTCATACTGCTATTATCGGAATCTCTTCCAGAAAACTCATCTGGTCCTCCCTGGCTATCACTGCCCAGAAAGCTTAAAATATGTGTCACAAACTTCAGCACCACAGAACCTCAGTATTGTTTCACACGCAAGATTTTCCCCATTGTTACATACTGAATAGCTTTATTAATCTCCCTTCACGACAGAGCAGAGTACTATCTGCACATGGCGGTTCAACACATTCTTCTAACTGTTGGCCCAGACAAATGAACTACTGAAGACAATATGAAAAAGTACTCAGTTTAAATTAAGCATATGTGAAAATCCCTATATGATAAGATGGAAGATTTTCTATCACGTAGATTCCCTCTTTTTTCTTCTTCTGTAACTAATCCTACTGAATCTTGAGAAATAAAGTAAATAAAAAGGCAGTCTATCTGGGTTTCTTGAAAAAACATTCTTTAAAGCACATAAGGGAAAATCTAGTATCTGAACTTGCATTTGGGATAGGAAAAAAGAAAGAAAAAGTAAAACTAATGGTAAGTGACAACTATCCCTAACAATAGCTATGCTTTCTTGTAATCATAAAGTACCCTGCGGTAAGACGAGATTTATGGATTAAAGTTGCTGGTGACTGAGGATATTAGTTTGGAAATAGTAAGAAGAGAAATAATGCCCTAGAAACAAGTAATTCTCAAAATCTCCAAAAATACATTTTTTCTATGAAGAAAAACTGACAGAGAATGCATTGTGAAGTATTTATTAGCCCACTATATATCTCTGTCTACCGAATGGCCATGGCATTATTTTGAGTCTATAATCTCCTAGAAATTCTTTTGCTCCAGGGCAAAAAAATATGTGCTTGCAAGGCGACAGAGGGTTGGGGAAGGAGGAGGATTTCTCTAACACTTAAGTTAGATTCACCTGCATTGATACTCCTGTTAAAAACAGCCACCCATTGGGGCCCCTGGTTGGCTCACTCAGTGAAGTCAGATCGTCTCAGGTCACGATCTCACAGTTCATGGGTATGAGGCCCGTGTTGGGCTCTGTGCTGACAGCTCTGAACCTGAAGCCTGCTTCAGATTCTGTCTCCCTCTTTCTCTGCCCCTCCCCCACTTGCATTTTTTCTCTTTCTCTCAAAAATAAACATTGAATAAAAATTTTTTAAACTGCCACCCATTTAGGAAAATTCGGCTTAATCAACTAGATAGTAGTAAAGAGATCTAGTTCATCAAAAAGCATCTCACCCTACAGAGAAATTGTTTGTGAAAGGAAAAATCAAATCAATATGGCAAACTTCACTGTCTTATTTTAACAAGTTACCACAGCCACCCCAACCTTCAGCAAACAGCTCTCAGCTGTCCAGAAGCAAGACCCTCCCCAGCAAGAAGGCTACAATCTGCTAAAGGCTCAGATGATGGTTGGCATCGTTTAGCAATGAAGTATTTTTTAATTAAGGTATATACATTGTTGCTTTAGACACAAGGCTATTGCACACTTAACAGACTGCAGTATTGTGTAAACAATTCATATATACAGTGGGAAACCAAAAAATTCATGTCTCAAAAAAAACGAGATATGAGGGGCACCTGGGTGGCTCATTCAGTTGAGCGTCCAGTTTCAGCTCGGGTCATGATCTCGCGGTTCATGGGTTTGAGCCCCACATCGGGCTCTGTGCTGACAACTAGCTCAGAGCCTGGAACCTGCTTCAGATTCTGTGTCTCCTTCTCTCTATGCCCCTCCCTCAGTCACATTCTGTCTCTCTCTCTCAAAAACAAATAAATATTTAAAACAATTTTTTTAGGTAAATAAAAAAAAATGAGACATAAAATAAGCAAATGTTGTTGGGAAAATGGCACCAATGAACTTCTTCAACACAGGGTTGCCACAAACCTTCAGTTTGTAAAACAAACAAACAAACAAACACACACACACACACAAGGAAACGCCTGTAATTAAAACCAATTATATATCTAACAAATGAATACATGAAAGCATATAAGTTTAGTTTAGGACCATTATGTCCTTTATGGATTCAAAACTTGATAAATTAAAAAAGATCTGATGGATTCACATAGAAACTTCCACATTTCTATTCTGTAATGTCCTTTTTAAAAAACTGCTATTTCCAAAATGAGTTGTAAGGAAAATTCACACACAAATGTAATTTTTTAAAATAAATTTCCATTAACACCTCAATGTAAAGGCATCTTGACTACCTGCTTCAGCACAGCTGTTCAAATTCTCAGCTTAGAACTAGGCAGTCTTTGGGGGATTTTCCCAACATGAGGAAGAATTAAGCAACCTTTTTGAAAGAGGAAGCAAAGGGAAGATTCTCTCTACCAACAAGGCAACCTCTGAATGTGGGAGAGGAAAACTGGGCTCAGTATTTCCAAACCAAGCTCATACTTACATCATGGAGTGGATAGGCAGATGAATACGTATTCGAAGTTAGCAGTCTTTCAATCCCAAACTTTTTCTTCCCTTCTTCTATGCCAAAAGGACACCGTGAGAGAATATAATAAACCTATGAGGTAATGTGAGGTAAGCATTAGGTAACACCTTACTGAACTTTGTGCGTTCCACATTTTGTTTCCATCACAAATTAACAATGTCCAACTTTGTCTGAATGCAGAAACAGGCTCGGATTGCAGAAGGAGCCTTCCCTTTGTTGTTTGAAGGAAGGTGGAGAGGATGGGGTTGTGTGTGGTTTGCAGGTAGTTTAGCTCCTGGGTGTGAGAGCTTCCTATTCTCTTGGGGTGGGGGCGAGGAGAATGGTTCATGATTTATTTTGCTTCTCCTGTTCCAAGCTCCTCTGGGAGTGCCTTGGGCCAAAATTCCTTTTATAACCAGGGTTTCAAGTTGGAGAATAATATCACTACTAACAGTTCGTTTGGAGAAATATGGGATAGACTTGGCTGTGCTGATTACTTCAATTACTCTGAGGATTTATGCAGGGCCTTTTACTGATATCTGAATTTATTAACTCAAGATTATCATATCTCTTCACTACTTGGCAAACATTTCTATCTTTGTATTAGCTTTCTCCTCATAATTTAGGCTTTGGCGTCCTCTGCTCTCATATTTCTGCCATTTCAATCTTGTCTGCTTTTTTTGTCTTCCAGCAGCTTTGCAGAATTTCTCCTTTTCTGGAGCGTCTGGGTAGCTCAGTCAGTTAACCGACCAACTGCGGCTCAGGTCATGATCTTGCAGTTCGTGGGTTCGAGCCCCATATAGGGCTCTGTGCTGACAGCTCAGAGCCTGGAGCCCGCTTCTGATTCTGTGTCTCCCTCTCTCTCTGACTGTCCCCTGCTCACACTCTGTGTCTCTCTCTCTCTCAAAAATAAATAAAAACGTTAAAAAATTTTTAAAAGAATTTCTCCTTTTCTGATTGCTGAATTTGATCTTTTAGCACTGTTTTGGATATATTTCCCTTCCATCCCCCCCTTTTTTTTACATTTCATAATCTAAGGAATTATTGATTGAAATGGTGGCTGTTCTTGAATCATTATTATCTAATCTGGTTATTCATTTCAGTACTTCTTAATATTCCATCTTGGTAAGTAAATCATAATTTATGAAACCAGTTTTAATTTTTACAAAGAATGTGAAAATATTGATTATTTTACATACTTTGGATTATTGCTTTACGAAAGAGTCATAAAAATTAGAACTCTATACTTGGAGTGTAAGAAAGTCAAAAATTTTACTCTACCAGATACTGACTTATTATGAAGCTATGGTAAAAAAACAAGGAAACAAACAAACAAAAAAACCAACTGCAGCATGTTATTGTCAAGTGAAAACAAATCTGAACTTAGGAAAGACTTTACGTGAAAAGATTATCACAAAAGGGGAAGGGGGTGCCTAAGTGGCTCATTCGGTTAATCGTCCAACTCTTGATTTCAGCTCAGGTCACAATCTCATGGTTCCTGGGTTCAACTCCCTCGTCGGGCTCTGTGCTGACAGCCCTGAGCCTGCTTGGGGTTCTCTCTTCCACTCTCTCTGCCCCTCTCCCCACCTCCCAGTCACATGCCTGCACACTCTCTCTTGAAATAAATAAACATTAAAAAAAAAAAAAAAAGAGGGGGAGGAGGACTATTGCAAGAGGGAGATCTGCGAACATCTGAAAAGTCAAGCAGAAAGGGACCTTTCATTCATTCATTCATTCATTCATCTGGGAGAGCAAGCCAGGTTCACGGAGTGTCTTTCTTTGTGTTAAGGAAGGGTTGTTATGCCTGCCAGTGTTGGGTTGGGGTAAGGAGACATCAAAGTTTAGGGTCCTGTGGGAGAAAAATTTAATTAAAATTTGGTCAATTCAGCTAACAAATACTTTGCTTTGATGAGTCAGTGGGGATAAACAGTTCAGCTTGCCATTTATCAGACGAAGAGTGGGAATGTGGAGGGGCTATGTCTGACTCTTATTACCAAAACTAATAACAAAAGGGAGAAATTATAAGGCTAAGTATAAATCTAAAAGAACTAAAATTTTCCTGGCACCAAAAGGGAAAAGGACTTCCTCCATCTCTCTTTACTTAGAGTCTTTCCTTAAGAGAACTTCTAAATTCTTCCTCTATCCTTTTGAGATTTATGTAAATCTGTAAAAAAGCTAGATAGGCCTCTTGACAGTTTTACAATGCAGGAGTGTTTCCTGAAGTTTTCTAGAAGCCATCTCTTTGGAATGTAAACATCAAGAAAGACAGAATCACTAGTTTCCTGTCTCTATGGCATTGCAGCCCAGGAAACTGGCTCCAACTTATAACTACTTGTTTGGCATATAAATATGAGAAGCTTAATTTTTTTTCTTGGTATAAAGACAACTAACATAAATGGACACTCCAATGACCAGGAGAATTTACGATAAACTATGTGGCAAAAGGTGGCATCAAGTCCCACTGGGAGGTGGGAATGGTGGTCATCTATGAATATTCTTTAAGTCACACTGTGAAGGTCAAGAGCGATCCTTTACAGTGTTCCAGAGAGGAGCAGGGGATTTCTTTAACCGTCCCTGTTTCCCAGGACTAGAAATAAACTTGTAAACAAGTAAAGTTCAACATTGCCAGTATCAATACAAGAATAGACAAAAAGATCAAAGGTGCAGAATAGTGCTTAGAAGTAGACCTATGAATACATAGATACATGAGTTATGACAAAGGTGGAACTGAAAAATGGTATGAAAAGTTGAATGTCTTCAATAATTGCTGCAAACTGGCCACACATATGGTGGGAAAATTGCACCATACACAAAAATTAATTCCAGGTGGACAGTAGCCATCAATGTGGAAAGTAAAATAATACAACATCAAAAAAAATAATAATATAGGAAATTAACTTCATGGTCTTGGTGGTAAAGATTAAGAGCATGATTCATAAAGTAAAGGTTTGAGAAATTGGACTACATTAAAATTAAAAACATCTGTTGAGCAAAAGAAACCATTAAAAGAAAAAGGAACCAAAAAGCAGGAAAAAATCAGTAGACATATAGAATGAACAAAGGGCTCATATTAGGAATCTATAAATTATTCCTACCAATCACAAGTAAAGAAAAGACCTAATTGAAAACTAGATAGGACTTTAGCAGGGATGTCACAAAAATGCATATCTAAATAAGCAATACACATATACAAGGAGATTCTACCCCATTTATATCAGAGAAATGCAAATTAAAACCACTATGACAGAGGCACCTGGGTGGCTCAGCTGGTTGAGCATCGACTCTTGATGACAGCTCAGGTCATGATCTCAGGGACATGATACTGAGCACAGCATTGGCATTGGGGTCTGCACTGAGAGTGAAACCTGCTTAAGATTCTCTCTCCCTCTGCCTCTCTCCCTCACTCATGTGCTCTCTCTCTCTCTCTCTCACACACACACATAAAACAAAACAACCATCATGACACAAATAAATTTCAAAACCAAGTAATGAAAATAAATGTACAAAAAACTCATACAAGAGCTAAGTTAGTCACCCAAATAAATGTTGAGCCAAAGAAGCCAGACTCAAAAGAATATATACTGCATGATTCCATTTTTATAAAATTTAAAAACAGTCTAATTGCTGTTGGAAGTGAAGCCCACCTCTGCTAAGGATGATGGAACAGTGATTGGGAGGAGGCAGTAGGGTCTCTTGGGGGCAGGGCAGGGCTAGTGAAGTCTTCTCCTTGATCTGGGTGGTGGTTACATGGCCGTGTTTGTTTTGTGCTGATTCAGTGCGTTGTACACTTATGACTTGTGGGCCTATTTCTATTCGTGTTATGCTACAATTACAAAAGAAAGAAAAAGAAAGCTTGGTAAATACTAGTGTCGAGAATTCTGTGGAGCACTGAGCACTCCATCTGTGGTTAGCAGGACCCTAAATTAGTACATCTTTTTTTCAAGAGTGATAGTGGAGGAGCAGAGAGAGGGAGGGAGAGAATCCGAAGCAGGCTCTTTGCTGTCAACACAGAGCCTAATGTGGGCTTTGATCCCACATACCATGAGATGGTGACTTGAGCTGAAATCAGGAGTAAGATACTGAATTGACTGAGCCACCCAGGCGCCCCATGTAATATAAAATTTTAAATATGTGTGCCCTTAGATTCAGAAATTTTACATGAGGTATCAATTTTACAGAAAAATTTACCTATATGCTGAAATATGTAATACCAGGCTGTAAAATAAAAATATTTGTAAATCATAAAAGTTGGAAACAAACTCAATAGCCATCAGAATTGGCAACATATATATATATATATATATATATTAGATGTTACAAAATATATATCATGAGGTTTGAATGTCATAAAATATGTATCACAAGGCTCAGATGTCATGATGTTTGAAGATGCTTTGAGAAGCATGGAATTCAATCCAACACAAGGTGCTCTTGTAAAACCTCAAATTGTACATACACGAACTAGAGTGTCCTGGATGAGGATAGTAAAGAAGGGATTTTTCTACATTAATCTCCCAAATAACTTCCTCAACAGACCAAAAATAGTTCTGCTCTTATGAAAGAAGGAAAAGTATTTTTTTTGATGTTGAATTAATCTAAGGTATCAGCACTCTTTACACAGAAGCAGTAAAGATAAATGGATACTAATATTTCTAGACCTGATCAAGTTCCTAATTTGTTTCTGTTCATGGCCTTTTTTTTTCCCAGCTACTTTTTAATGGAACAAGTCTATCTAAAGCACTTTACAGTTTGCAGGGTGCTTCACACACATTCTTTCATTTATTTGTTGACCATCATTATCTCTGTTTTAAGAGAGGTTGTTTTATTTAGAAAGCAGCAGAGTTATGACTTGAAACCAGGTCTTCTGATTCCATGTTATATGCTCTTGACTCCCCTTCTAGAGACTGCCCCTTAGGTGTGTAGTTGTGGGGGTGGGGGGTTATTCCTGGTAAGAAAAGGGACAGCATTTTTAGTTTGTAGGTCCATATTTTTATATGTAAATTCTAGACATTGTATTTAATATTCCTGTCTGTGAATTTTTAAAAAATTGAGAAACTAGAAAAAAATGATGGTTTCAAAATCCTTAGACACTGAGGAGTGCTGACCCTAAAAGAAATAAAAGTCTCAAGTCTGGAAAGGCAGTAAGTGATCATTAGGACCCCTGGTGATTGTATTAATAGGCAACAGGGAGGAGGTCAGAGCAACAAGGAACCTTACTTTTTTCTCCCTAAAGTCAGTTCAATAATAATAACACCTAACACTTACTGAGCACCTAATATATTCCAGGCATCAAAGCCCTTTCATACCTTAACTCATTTCATTTTCAGGGTAACCTATGAGCTAGACTTTATTCCTATCTTAACATGAACAAACAGGGGCACAGAAAGCATGATTCTTTACAGAGAGGCTTTTCATGGGAAACTTAAAGGTCCTATTGACTGCAAATGGGGAAGGAAATATTATTATCCATGACTGAAAATGGTTTTAAAATGAAAGGAAAAAGTTCTGAGGTTTCTCAAATGCGATCTATATATAAAGAAATTTTAAAATGCCATTTCCATTTGGAATGACCAATATTCCTCCTGCTACGCACTAAATTTATAAAACCATTCTTACATTATAAAACCATTTTGCAAAGAACCAATAAAACTGAAGCCCCAGCTCTAGAGTAAGAGCTTTCCTGATATTGCACAAAGTCTCTGTCTTGACTGTGTCCACGCCATCACCCTTTATTGTGTAAGCAGCAGTTTGAGAATCGGTAGGTGAACAGGTATAAGTAGTCCAGCTGGACTTTCAAACCTGCTCAATACCACCCAGTACTTATCAAAATGTATGCACGAACCCGGTGCAGACAAAGCACCGCACAAGCACACGTGTCCAAGCCCATGCAGATACACATGCCTCACTCGAAGGGATGTGCCCATAGGTCTTCTCTACCTACAATTCTGTTTCTTGATGAGGACGGAAAGAAGCTTGACTTGTCTTCAATGAGGAAGAGTTCCTGCCGATGTCTGGTGAACTGGGCAGTGAAATACTCAGGATGAGGGTGCTTCACATTCCTTGGGAGCTTCAGAGGCTCCAGCATACAGCTGAATGGGATATTCTCGGGTAGAGGAATATCGCTCTCCTTAATAGGCATTTTGATTCCCAACACTTCAGCGTAAGTAACTAGTACCTCCCAAGGGGCATGGATCTTGACAAAATAGGTCTTTCCATCTTCAGAATTCTGTAGAAAAAGAAGGCAAAATAACAAGAAGCATCCTGATTTACTTGTTACTGAACTGAGTAAAGACAGATGTCACAGCA
The DNA here is from genome assembly GCA_004023845.1 of Helogale parvula. Taxonomy (NCBI): domain Eukaryota; kingdom Metazoa; phylum Chordata; class Mammalia; order Carnivora; family Herpestidae; genus Helogale; species Helogale parvula. Next base: position 70,247 of record PJEM01003413.1, on the reverse strand, counting down.
TCTAATTTATTGAAACTTTTCAGCAAAATTCTTAGAGGAACAAATGCTCAAAACATGTATCTGTATTATTACACTTACATATATGTGTATGCATATATATACATGGTGTGTGTGTGTGTGACAGAGACAAGGAACAAATATTTCAAAAATAAATTTCAGAGTCACTGTACACTAGCCCCAAATCCACAGAAACGTATGTGATTCTGGGCAATCTCTTCAGTTAATAGAACTAGCCATGAGCTCAGAATTATGCTAAGGATACATGAGGGATACATATAAAGCGAAAGATGTACTTACTCTTCTCACCACTATGTATATCCTCTATCTAGAGGAAGAACTGTAGATAAGAGGCTTCATTACAAAGGTAAAATGACTAAGTTATAGATTGTTTGGTGTAACGCAATTTTTTAATTAATTCAGTAAAAACAGGAATGAATAAGAACTAGAGAATACTGGAGTTTTGTGGGCAGAGTGAGATATGAAATAGGCCTCTAAAACCATTTTGAAGGATGGCACCTGGGACACGCAGTCAGTTAAGCATTTGACTCTTGGTTTCACCTTGGGTCATGATCTCACAGTTTGTGAGTTCGAGCCCTACATAGGGCTCTGTGCTGAAGGTATGGAGCCTGCTTTGGATTCTTTATCTCCCTCTCTCTCTGCCTCTCTCCAACTTGTGCTCTCTCACTCACTGTCTCTCTCAAAAAAATAAATTAATGCCCTTAAATATTTTTCTCAAATTTAAAAAAAATTTTTAATGTTTTTTATTTATTTTTGAGAGACAGAGAGAGCGCAAGCAGGGAAGGGTCAGAGAGAGAGAGGGAGACACAGAACCAGAAGCAGGCTCCAGGCTCTGAGCTAGCTGTCAGCACAGAGCCCAATGCAGGGCTCGAACCCACGAACCGTGAGATCATGACCTGAGCTGAAGCTGGATGCTCAACCGACTGAGTCACCCAGGCACCCCTCAAAATTTTTTTTTGAAGGTAATTTTAGAAAACCAGTAGATGGGAAACAGATTAAAATAAATTTGCCATATTCATGAGCAAAGAAAGTTGTCTTGGCTTAAGTAGTGGGTTGTGCAGACACAGCCATGTTAACTAGTTAGAGTGCCAGATTACAAACAGCCTTCAACATGAGAGACATGAAACAAGAACAACATCTTTACTTTCTTTGTATCCTGAATAGAATTACGTTAGTCTAATTTTACAGTGTTCTGCTCATCGTATTACATTCAGAGCCTGGCCCTACTTCTATACCAGGAAGACCAAATGCCCTATCAATGGCATAACTATTTTATTTTTGTATATTTTTAGCAATACAAAAAAAACATTGTATTGCTTCCAAACACAAAGTCTATCTAGTCAAAGGCCATAGCAGAAGAAAACAGTTGCTTAAAACACCAAAACTCTGGTACAAATTAACAGCTACACTTACCCTTTTGTCTTCAATTTCCAACTCAAGACCTGTTTTTCTGAGATTTTGTTCAAATTCTTTTCTCCTTTCCTATGGAAAAAAATCAGTAGAATTATGTAGAACACTTTTATTTGTCCAGTGATAAACAGACTTGTTATTCCAGGGGGTCCTCTGCCCCTCCCATGGTTTCATATAAAAGTCCTTTATCCATTACCCCCACCTTAGCACCATGTCCTGCTTTTCACCTGTACTAAAATTCACAATATAACTATAAAAATCCAAAATATCTTGGAATAATTTCCAGGAAATGTGCAGGACTGCTATCTGAAAGTATGCACAAAATTTACTGAATAACATTTTTAAACACTTGATAAACAGAAAGACATGTCATGCCCTTGTTGGGAAGACTCAGCATTAGAAACACACCAATACTCTTAAAAAAGAAAGGATATATTTAATTCAAATTTAAGCCAAAATTTCATTATGACTTTTTACTTTTATTTTATTTATTGAGAGAAGAGAAGAGAGAGAGTGTGTGTGAGCACGGCAGAGGGACAGAGGAAGAGAGAGAGAGAGAGAGAAAGAGAGAATCCCAACAGGCCCCATGCTCAGTGCAGAGCCCGACACAGGGCTTGATCTCACAACTATTGAGATCATGACCTGAACCAAAATCAAGAGTAGGATGCTCAACAGACTAAGCCACCCAGGTGTTCCTCATTATAACTTTCTAATCTTGAAGAACAGGATAGCTTCATTTAGAAAAAAAATAAATTAAATTAAGTTATTAAAACAATCATAATTTGTGGGCTTCAAAGCAATGCATTGATTGCTGAAACTTTTTGGCTTTAATTATAACCTAAATCTGAAGAATTTTATAGTAAATGAAATTCTAAAGACCTTATTATGTTATTGTAGAATGCCTATTTTCAAATGGATACATCTACTTGATATGTCTTCAAAGTTTACAAAGAATAAGAGATAGTTTGCCCCATGTGAGCACGGCCTATGACAGTATGCAGATTTTCCTTTCAACTATCCTTTCATAATCGCCCTTCTTTCATGTTACCAGAGGGAGGCAGACTGCAAACTTCCAGAAAACCAAAAAAGGGGACAGGAAAGGCCAAAAAAAAAAAAAAAAAGGAATGGGGCATTCAAAATACTGTTGTCAGAAATGAGAAAGGAAACAACTCTTTTCATTATAGTAACAAACGCTTTTGCAAGTAACATGGCTGCCAATTCTCTGAGTTCAACAAAACCGAAGAGCTAATGGATTAGTAGCTGATAGTCCATCAAACACTACTTTTATGATACATCACTATAATTTGAAGATATAATTCAGGTGTCCAAAAAAAGGTTAACATTCCTTAAACAATAATTTTTCTATTCCAATCTACTTATTTATCTGAACAAGCTTAATTTACACTGCCATAAAAAAACAAGACAGGGGTATAGTTGAACCTGAACCACCTCCTTCCAAGAAAAACTCTCATCCCTCTATAAATAAAGAAAATATTTTTGGTGAGTCTGGGTGGCTGAGTCAATTTAGCCCCTGACTTCAGCTCAGGTCAGGTTTGTGAGTTCGAGCCCCATGTCAGTTTTTGTGCTGACAGCTTGGAGCGTGCTTTGGTTTCTGTGTCTCCCTTCCTCGCTGCCACTCCCCCACTCAGAAAAATAAATATTATTTTGAGAGACATAGAGAGTGGAGGAGGGGAAAAGAGAAAATATTTTTTTAAGTTTATTTTTTATTTTTGGGAGAGAAACAGGGAGAGAGAGAGAGAAAGAGAAAGAGAGAGAGAGAGAGAAAGAGAGACAGTGAGTAGGGAAGGGACAGAGAGAGAGGGAGACACAACTTCCGAAGCAGGCTCCAGGCTCTGAGTTATCAGCACACAGCCCATAGCAGGGCTTGAACCCACCAACCACACAGTTATAACTTGAGCTGAATGGAGTCCGACACTTAACCGACTGAGCCACCCAGGCACCCTGAGAAGAAAATATTGTTAAAGCCCCTCTGTTCATCTCATTAACTGATGAATTTATGAAGAGTTTATTTTTTTGTTTGTTTTATACTGCTTGTCAAATGTTGTAACATATTCATGATGCTTTATCAATTATGGACTTGTACAATTGTTTAAAAAACTCGAAACAAAGCAAAAGTTTAAGGCTTAGGTTGTTCTGGGTAAGGGAAATAAAAACATTTCAATGTGGATGCATATATTTGTGGCAGCAAACTTACAGTTGAACAAATAAAAGACTCCCAAAGGTAAAATATTTACTTCAGGAAAAATTTAAGTGGGAAAAGTAAAATGGAAATTTTAGGTGAAGATAAACAAACGATGTAAAATTTCAAGTGTGGAAGAAGGATTTCTTCATATAATTCATTTTTTAAAAAAGGAATGATAGTGGGTGTCAAATTTGCATGATATTTACATTCTAAGGATATATTCTAAAAAGTGGTTTAACTGGACATTATCAATAAATTGTAAATTATATCCTTTGCAAGTACTGAAATGTAGCAGAAATAACTGTAGATGGGTAAGACTTGTAGAATGATCAGGATTTTAGCAGGGATGGGAGGGGAATGTTCAGGAGCTCAGTTTGGACCTACCAAATGAGAGATGCCTATGAGACTTCCAGGCAAAGATGCAAAAGAGTCGTATGGGAAAGGAGAATGGACTAGAGTGAACTTTGGAGTTAGAACAGATGTGGTTTCACAGCTGACAGGATGTGTCATCAAAAAAATGCATTCAGGCCAGGAAAGCAAGAGGATTAAAGTCTGAACCCCAAGGCACTACAATAATGAAGGGTCAAGGAGAGGGAAAGATTGAGAAGTAGCAACTAAATAAGAGAAAAACTAAAAGGATATGGAGTTCTGGAAACCGAATGAAGAACAGACCTATGAGAAGGTATGAGAAACTGTGGCACATGCTGCTAATCGGTCAGAGAAAGGGCTGAGACTTGATCGCTGGGTTTATTTATAGGAAGATGAACTCAATGGTGGAGGCAACGGCCTGACAGGAATAGACTTCAGAGAAAATGGGGCAGAAAAGATTTTGAGAAGAAAATAGTAGCTGGCAGGGAAACTGAGATCAAGTGAAGTTTTTTGTTCTTGGCTTTTCTTTTTTTTTCAATCTGGAGACATTAACAGTGTATTTGTTTATTAAAGGAAATGGTCTGGCAAAGAACAGCACAAAATATAATTTAGAAAAGGAAAGAATTGTAAGAGCAATAACCCTAAGTAGATACACAGAAAAGAATTAACATAACAGGCTTGAAACTGCTACCCTTAGAAAGGCCTGCCTGCAAGGTTGGCTCTGGTGTCTGAAAACTTGGTTTTCAGGAGGGTTCCAACTATTCCCAGAACTGGTAAGAATGGCTCACTTTACCTACAACTATTTGTACAAACAATTTATTTTTTACTGAACATCTGCTTTCTTTCTGGAACTATGAAGTGTTGGTACATCCAGGCAGAAGATCACAAGGTGACCAGCCCCCAGTAAAATCCTAGGGCAGTGAGTCTTTGATGAGCTCACTTTACGTTTGATGGTGAACATTGTTACTATGCGACTTCACTGGGAAAGAATTCTTGAAAGCTTGCTCCTGGTTACCTCTGGACCTGGCCCCATGCATCTTTTTCCCTTTGCTGATTTTGCTTTGAACTATTTCACTGCATAGCCACTGAGTACGACTATCTGCTATGTTCTGTGAGTCCTTCTAATGAATCACCAAACTCGGGGGTGGTCTTCGTGACTCCAGAAGATTAGGCAAGAGGAAACGGGTTCCAGGACACAAGTGTAAGGTGTTGGCTTTGGATAGAAGGATAATTTGTCTATGGTAACAGGAGAGAAGTAGGTTATCCAGGTGAAGATGCATGTGGATGGATGGAAGTAATGATGGAAATTTAGCATTTCTCTTCTACTTGGTTCAGTTTTCTCAATGAAATAGAAACATATGATCAGCTAAGATTGAAGATGGGAAGGAGGTATTGGTAAGCTTGAGCAGAGTTACGAAACAGTCGTCCAGGAGAAGGGGAGCTAAATAGAATAAGGAAGCAAAGCATGACGCCAGGCAGCCTTCAGGGTCCCACTAACGTCCATGGGCAGAAACATGAGGTAAAATCTCCAAATGAATTCCGAGTCTTTCTCTCTGCCTGGTCTGGTACACAATAGGTAGGAAGCTGGATTTAACTACAATTGCTGTTTTGCTAAGGAAGCACACTTGAGAAAAGGGCAAAGATTTGAAAGTATATGTAACAGAGAGACTACATTTGTTGACCATTAGATTCAAGCTGGATAGGCATAGGAAACAGAGGATAAGGATCAGCTGTGAAAAGGGGGTTAAGGTAATTGTATCTTATCTGGTTCTGCTTAAAGGAAAGGCATTGGTCAGAAATATTTGAGGGGCTGGTAAGATAGTTAAATGCCTGGGGTGAAATTGTAAAGAGTTGTAGTTATCAGTAATGACAAGTTTCAGGGAAGTGAATGGCTGAGCTAGAGACTACATAAATGGAAAGGGGAGTTCAAGAAAGAGAGAGGCTAGGATACTAGAATAGTCATTGGGAGTGGCTCAGTCGGTTAAGCATCTGACTTCGGCTCAGGTCATGAACTCACTTTCGTGAGTTCGAGCTCCACGTCGGACTCTGTGCTGACAGCTCAGAACTTAGAGCCTCCTTAAAAATCTTTGTCTCCCTCCCCTGCTCCAGCACGCTCTCTCTCTCTCTCTCTCTCTGTCTCTCTCTCTCTCTCTCTCTCTTTCTCTCTTTGTCTCTCTCTCAAAAATAAAGCTTAAAAAAAGTTTTAATAAAATAGTCATCGATGTATGAATTGCAATAATCAATAATTTAAGGAGTACTGGTGAAGAGAATCATAGTGAACCAGGAGCTCAAACTGTTGAGAAATGAAAGGGAAAACCCTTGGAAACATTAATGACAGCAGTAAAGCAGGGCAATGATTAATCCGATGAGAGTAAATGCTCAGGAATTTTAGGGATGAAGGGAGAAGGGCCTGTAATCAACAGTGAGATACAAGGAGGGCAGAGCAGGCATTTGCCCATCTCCAAAAAAAAAGGCTCTACGAGGAAACACTAACCATCACCTGAAAAGACACATGGAGAAGGCAATGAACTCAACGAAGAGCCCAGTTATAGGCAGACATTCAGAGAGAAGGAAAAGGATGTCAGTGGGTGAATTTCAGGAGCTTGATGGAAGGGTTTCCAAAGTGTGGAAGAAAGGGACAGGGTCTTATGGGGATAATATCTCTTGTTTTTTAGTTTACATGACATTTATTTCCTGTGTAAGTATGTTAGTAAATGTGTGTGTACATGTTTACACATATGGGTTAATGTATTAATTCATTTTTTCAAATATAATTATTTCTTGAGTATCCACAATGCTGCAACCACCATTTTAGGCATTCGGGTATACAGCAGTGAACAGGACAAAGTCCTCGGTCTCATGAACTTAATTTAGGATGTTGGACACAGCAAACAAGTTAAACAATGAATATATAAGCTCAGAAAGTGATGTGTTATAATGAAAAGAAAACAGGATAAGGAATAGAGCATAATGTGAAGGACATTTCAGATGGCCTAGATTAGCCATACATTTTCAAAGTGAAAATAAATATTATATTCAGACACATACCTCAGATTTTGGAGGTCACGTTTAATATTTTGAAACTACATAAACAATATACGAATCATTTAGAAGAAAAAGAAGGTAGTGTTCAAAATGTCAAAAAAAAATCAAACTGACTTTACACATTCAATTTATTTTTAGGCCTGTTTTCTAATCTTTTCCCCTAGTCTTAGTTTTCAGTAACACTTCAGAGCCCTCTGACTTCTACAACTTACTTCAGTGGGAACAACCCTGATGAACTACGTGTTTCTTTTAAGGATTCCCAGTTCCTCCACCCTAAGTACTTACCGCCTTGGGGTCTGCTTCTTTCTTTAAATCATCAACGTAGGAAAGCACAAAATCAATTTGCCTAATCCCATCTCGGAAGAAGATAGAATCTTTGCTTTGTTTGTCTTTTTTAAACTGCAGGAGACAGGAATGACACAACTTTACAGTTAAATTTTTAAGTGGCAAAAACATGAAACAAATTCACCAACATTTGGTCTAATTTGTTTCAGACCTGATTTGACAGGCTCAAGACAAACAGCCAGAGTTTTAATCAACAGAAGATTATGCTTGTGTCAGAAAATGAACTTCCATAGAGAAGATATATATAGACTCAAGATGAAGGTAAGCATTAACTACATGCACACACAACAAAAATGGTGCGATTGTACCGAAATATCAAATGAACACATGGATACATCAATCCCAAAATGCATATTTAGAGATTTGTTTTCTTTGTTAAATGACAGGCCAATGAGTCTGACAAATAATTCGTGCTCACACACAACTTTTGTGGTGTAATTCATTATAGACTGATTAATGAATCTCATTCTAAGAAAATTAACTTGTGACTAATGCTTCTCTGTTTTCATAAAATTGCTACTTTCTAATTCAACCTCTGAAGGGTTAAACTCAAAGTGCAGTTAAAAATTAGAAAGCAAGTAGCTTGCCAGCTGGGTTTATTGCATGTAAATACTCATGCAGATCTCCTTTCAATTCTGATCCCTACGTGAGCCAGAGGCCATCTTTGTTTAAAATCCGTCTTATCAATTCTCTCAGTGGAATAGTAAACTGACAAATTCAGCTTCCACTTGTCTTATAGTTCATTAATTCCTTGTCTTTGAAAACCACAAAAACACTAGAAAGCTTTAAAAGACAAGATTTCATGTTTGACTGATGTGGCCTTCCTCAGAGTTTATATGTAATGTATAACACGTAATGTTTGGAATAGCCCATATATATCTAACTTAGACGGACGCAGACAGACAATGGATGTTAGCGATCTCTCTAGCCCTGTGATGTAGTTAAAACTTAGCACTGGCAATTCTCCCTTGCTTTAGCTAACCCGTGAATGGAGAACTGGATGTTTTTAGTTTTCATAACTGGTGTGTGTGTTAGTTTATGAGTTTCTGGTATGGTACTCTACGTTGTTTTTCACCCAACTCAAGCCAGTGAGGCCTCCCCTAAAAAAGAATGGATACAGAACAGTCATGTATAATAAGACAAACATCTCACGTTTGACCTGTGTTCTATGAAAAAAAAAAAAACGGTACTTTATCTATGTGAAGGCATAGCTGATACGTCTCTGAAAGAGGTAGCTCCTAATGCACAGAAAGAAAAGAGTGGGAAAATGAACAAAAAAATGAAACACATTCAGGGAGTCTAGAGAGTAAATATCAAAAATAGTAATTCAAATATTATGTCTGAGTTCTCTGTACCTAACCAAAAGATATGTAAGCATCTCCTTTTGCCTAAAAGAAAGTAAAAGAACCTGAGAAAACTCACACTGTTATCTTGTTACCCTTTGATTTACAACTCACTACAAAAAGAAAAGGAAACAAAATTTAAAAAATCCTTTGAGCTCCTGTAAATCATCATAATATTATCATATTTTATGAAATTCACCCCAAACTCACGGAAGCTAACTGGAGCAGAAAATAAAAGACTAATTAGACTAAATATAATCAAAGCAAAAAATTAGAGGAAAAAAACTAATCCTTTTGCTCTCAAAGCAAAATTTGTGACATCCAAAATTTGCATGGTAGAGATTTTTTTCTTTTTGAAGTAGGCTCACAGCCCAGAGATCAAGGGTTGTTTGCTCCATCCATTGAGGCATCCAGGTGCCCCAGGTAGAGATTTTTTTTTAAATTTTTTTAATGTTTTTATTTATTTTTGATACAGAGAGAGACAGAGCATGAGAGGGGGAGGGGCAGAGAGAGGAGACAGGAAGCAGGCTCCAGGCTCCGAGCTAGCTGGCAGCACAGAGCCTGACGCGGGGCTCGAACCCAGGAACGTGAGATCTGACCTGAGCCGAGGCCGGATGCTTAACCGACTGAGCCACCCAGGTGCCCCAAGATTATTTTTAAAACAATATATATTTATAAGTGTTTTATTGTTTGGGCAAGCTAAATCTCAGTCCACAAAGAGAAGTTCTGATTACAGAAGTCGTGTACATTGAAATAAGCAAAAATCACTCACAGAGTATTTGAGACTATAGTGAGTAAACAGAGTAACTCCAAGAGTAGTTAGTTTTTTCAGTGTTCGGTCAAAATGGGTATATATACTTCCCTTCTGAAAGCCAGATGCTACCGAGGAAAACCCAAACTTTTCTCATTATGTTGTGCCCTGATATAAAGAGTAAAATGTTTTAAAATATGGAGAAATTGGTTTGCCTGGGTAGCTTCATTCAGTTAAACATCCAGCTTCAGCTCAGGTCATGATCTCATGGTTCATGAGTTTGAGCCCCACATCAGGCTCTCTGCTGTCAGTGCAGAGCCCACTTGGTAAATTCTGTTCCCTTCTCTCTCTGCCTATCCCCCACCCCCTCCCGCCCCTCTCAAAAGTAAACAAACATTTTTAAACAGATGGAGAAATCATTGGTAACCTTGTAGATCACTATGAAGTACCTGTCTTAGTACTGTTAACAAAAAACTGGTTGAAGCAAAGGAGGGGAGAAAAACCTAATAACTATTACATATAACTGAAGGCTATTAAAAAACATCATTCTTTTGTTTTGTGCAAGGCATGACATTAAGATAACATTTTGCCATGTGTATATGTGTTTGTGTTTATATTTGATTTGCTGTTAGAAATCCCAATGTATAATGGGTGGATTTTCTTTGAATGAGGCAGTTATTCTGAGGTTCATAGTTCAGGACTCCTATTGGGAGTTCATAAACTCTAAAACTGTAGGTAAATTGTCTGTATGTGTGTGTATATACGCATGTAATATATATGTGTGTTTACATGCAAACATAAAAATATATATACTATATCTATTATATATATAACACAAATATGTATACACACCAAATATATATAATATATATAAATTATATGTATATAGATAGACACAAATATACATTTTTTTAGAAAGAACATCTAGAGCTTTAATCAGATCCAAAAACAATTGAGAATCACCATTCTAAAATCTCAGTTGTCTGGAGACTGGGAATCAGTGACAAAGTCCCCCCAGATCAACAGGCCACACTGGAATGGAAAGCACCAGGGCCACTACTGCAGCCATCCAAAGCACAAGCAGCAGCACTCAGCACTTTTTACCAAAAGACGTCGCTTCAGGAACAAATTGTATCGCTTGGTAGACTGTGAAACAATCAACAGAAAATTAGCAAATCCTGCCTGAGACTAAAGAAAAGAGTCCCAAAAACTAGATACACAAAGAAACGGATCTTCAGTATGATCTCTCAGGTGAATGTGTGTGTGTGTGTGTGTGTGTGTGTGTGTGTGTGTGTGTGTGTGATAGTTAGACCTGGAGGGTGGGAGAAGCTGGCAAAAAGGAAAGAAGAACAAATATAGGGAGAAAACAATAAAGAGTAAAAGAAAGGGGAATAAAAGAGACTCCAAAGTAAATTTCCCTGAGTTCTTTATATTATAACAATAAATAACATGTGTTTGTGGAACTGAATTAGGAAGAAAGGAGAGAGAAAAAAAATAATGAAGGAAAACATGAGAAAAAGGGAAATGTAATAGTGAAACATGTATTCAGTTAAATATGCCCATATCTATTGGGGGAAGAAAGTAAAATTACTACAATTATACTGTATGGTATAGAAAGTTTGCCTAATAGCAGACAATATTTTACAGCCTCCCAAAATACTGTGGGAAGGAAAAGGGAAGTTATTCAGTTATTTAAATGTTGGGCCGTCTTCAATCTTCAGTTACTTTGACCATCATTTTTAAGATACCAAGGCAATTACCTAAAAACACCTGGGAAAATCAATGATATTTGAAAGACAACCAAATAATGCCACAAAAAGGCAAGTACTGTGTGTATTTTATACTATAATGAAATGATAAACAACCTGATAAAATTATCTATTAATAGTTTTAGTTCCTGTCATGGAAAGTTTTACTGAAACTGTTGTTTTCTTAAATAAGCTAGAGCCCTAAGCAGGGGTGATGCTGGATGAAAAATCCCTGCTCCATAACCCAAGAACCTACTCTGTATAGATGAGGTAATACCACCGTTGCTTAGAGGAAACAGATACAAGATGGGTGTTGGTCATTGCATAAAGTGTATTTTAAACTGCATTTTTCTGCTGGGCTGAAATTTTTCATCTTAGCACTTTGATTTCCTTGGAATCTTTCATGAGGTACACAAGTTACTGTTATTCTCAGATGCTTTTCCTAAATTCATTATAGAATCATTAAGAGAAAGGAAAGATTTGTACACTAAGGGGCCAAGCAGGTCCACATTATGGCTTTCATGGGTTCTGTCTGGGCCTATTTGCTTTCTGTGGGCTCTTTTCTCCATTAAATTGTTTTTTCAATTTAAAAAGAAATAGACGAATATATATATATGTATATATATATGCATACACCCACTCACACACACACATACACTATTATACTTATGGGGTGGGGTTTTTTTTGTTTCTTTATGTTAGATTTTAAAAGAAATTAAAATTTAAACATTTCCATGGGCTCCAAAAAGTATCCTGGGCCCTAAAGTGCACTGTGCTTACTGTGCCTAAAGAATAAGTTGGCCATAGGGTCATGAATTAACTAGGCACCATATATTCAAGAGCTGCTAAGAATGCAGGGTTAAGAAGTTACTTAGAGGGGCGCCTGGGTGGCTCAGTCAGCTGAGCAACCTACTTCGGCTCAGGTGATGATCTCGCGGTTCTTGAATTCCAGCCCCGCATCCGGCTCTGGGCTGACAGCTTTGAACCTGAAGCCTGCTTTGGATTCTGTGTCTCCCTGTCTCTCTGCCCTCCCCTGCTCATGCTCTGTCTCTCTGTCTTTCAAAAATAAATAAACATTTAAAAAAATTTTTTTTAAAGTCACTTATATGAGTGCTAAAAAGCCTTCTATAATAAATACATCTAATATCAAGTTGGTTTGCAGCTTTCCAAAATGTTATTACATCTTCACAATATAAAAGCCAGTGGAATCAAGGTGCCCGGGTGGCTCAGTTGGTTAAGCATCCAACTCTTGGTTTCAGCTCAGGTCATGATTTCCCAGTTTGTGAGTCTGAGCCCTGCACTGGGCTCTGTGCTGACAGTGTGGAGGATTGATCCTTTCTCTCCCTCTCTCTCTGCTTTCTGTCCCCTCGATAAATAAACTTAAAAAAAAATATTTCAAAAACACAAAAACCAATGGGATCAATACCAGAAGCTGGTCTTGAAACATACTGACTCAATATTTAATATTTTTTAAACTTGATTTTAAACATATTAAAAGATCAATAAACCACCAAAGGACTTGATTACAAAAAGCTAAAATTAACATTCTACCGACTAAAATTATAGAATAACTTTATTAAATATTTTCATCATGTGCTAAATTATGTTTGCTTTTTATTAAAATGTGGATAATATTTGGGGTGCCTGGGTGGCTCAGTCAGTTAAGCAGCCAACTCAGTTTTGGCTCAGGTCATGATCTCACGGTTCATGAGTTCAAGCCCTGCACTAGATTCTGCACTAACAGTGCAGAGGCTGCTTGGGATTCTCTCTGTCTTCCTCTCTCTCTGCCCCTCCTGCACTCTCTCTCAAAATAAATTTTAGAAAAATAATACATACATACATATAATATATGGGTAAGATTAAAAATAATGAAAAGGTATTTTTAAAATCATTGCTATTTCCTTGTTACTTTAGTAACTATTTGGTGTATTTACTTCTGGTTTTCTCTAAGCACTGAATTTTTTAATATCATAAATCACTGTATTTAATGTATACATTTTCTTACCTTTTTCATAATATTACCATAATAGTAAAATAAATTTTCATATATTATAAACTTTTCATAAAAAGTTTTATCTATGTAATTTCAATTCATTAAATGAAAAGTAATCTTTGTAAGAAGACACTTTAGCATTCTTTCTCTAGGAAGAGAGGTGATCACCCATATTATTATGCCACATAATAGGCGTCAGTAGCATCTTTCTCTCATTATACATAATTTTTAACACATATCTGTATTCTTCTTTATGTATTTATTTTTTTTCATACTCCTCCTTGGACATTTTTTACTATCATCAACAGGCCAGCCACTGACAATATGGGCACTGTATCTTTATAGATATGTACTCTATATCTTTAATGTTATCAGGTATATCTTATTAATCATCATTAAGTGGTAATAAAGACATACAATCAGCCAAGTACACAAAAGGCTGGCTAGTAAGTGCTGTGCAAACTTGAAGTCAGCAACCACAAAATAATAAAAACATCAAAAGTCAACTACCAGCAATTTCTTAAGACACTGGTAAAATACTCCTTGAAAAATATGTTTGTCTAAATCTTAAATAAACATTGAGCTTCTATTGCATTTTAATATTCTATACATAAGTTTCAATTTAGTAAATGGAAGTTAATTTGGAGAATCCCCAGTTATATGTAACCACATCTGGATATGCCAGGGCTTGTGGAATTAGCAACAGATTTCCCTTGACAGTATTTGTGTAATTTCCCTACAGATTGCCTGGAGTGCGTTTCATATCCCCAGCCTCTGTGGTCTACATATTCCTATGTTTAAACTGTAGCTTCAAAATAAGTAATAACAGCCATGTGAAATTTTCCTTTCTATTTTTCTAGTTTGAAGTAGTAGATGGATTAATCAGGCACAGAAATATTTGTAAATACCTGCAATGGACCTTAAGAATGTACAGTGAAACATCAAGCATTAAGGCTGTTCGTTGAAGACCAGCACATAGAGGAACAATTAACTATGCAGCAAAAAGATTAAGGAAATGGGTGTTTGCACATAGAAAGAGAATCCAATTTATGAGAAGAACACTAGGGGGAGAAAAAGATGGCAGTCTCACATGGCCAGGACAAATCAAAAGGTCAATGTCTGAATTTCTTAGTTTCACCAAGGAGTAGACACTCCCTTCTACAGTAATGGGATCAATAATGTCACCGTTCACTCTCACTTAGTCATTTTCTTTGATTTTAGTTTTGGGGGGTTTTTTTGAGAAAAACTTTGGAAGTTCTTACCAAACATAACAGAATTCAAGATATGTTAAGATATTTTTAAGTAAATGAAAAGTCAAGTCACAGAATGGGAGAAAATATGTGCAATGAAAACAGCTGACAAAGGTCTCACATTCAGAGTACATAAACAACTCTCACAAGTCAATAGGAAGCTAATCAACTTGACTTTTAAAATTACACAAAGATTTGAACAGATAGTTTATAGGAGAAGATATCTGAATGGCCGACGAGCACATGAAAATATGTGTAATGTCATAATTTATCACAGAAATGAGAATTGAAATCACAAGATATCACTACCTTCCATTAGATGACTAAATCTGAGGATGGACAGGGTGCCAGTGAGGGTGGAGAGCAAGTAGAACTCTCATGGGTTACTGGTAGGAAAGAAAAATGGTAGAACCACTTTCCCAAATAGTTCAGCAATTTCATATAAAGTTATAGATACTTTTTCATATGATCCAGAAATTTTACTCCTAGGATATTAACCACAATTAATTAAAATATACATCTATACAAACTATATTATGTCTTACATGGATGTTCAAAACAGCTTTATTCATAATGGTCCCCAAACAGAAAATAGTATAAATATCCATCAACAGGTGAATGGATAAACAAATTTTGGTATATCCATATAATGGAATGTTACTTAGTGATAAAACAAAATAAATCAAAGAAAAAATTATAGATATCTTCAACAAGATTCAATATAGCAATATCATTTAAGCTTTGGATGCATCTCAGCAACATTATGCTGAACAAGAGAAGCCAGACACAAAATAGCCTATAGAGTCTGATCCCATTCACATATTGCTTTAGAAACAAATAAGAAACAAATCATTGGTTGCCCCAAACAGAGGTAAAACAGTAGGTAATAGAAATCTGTATCTTGGGGTGCCTGGGTGGCTCAGTTGGTTAAGCGTCTGGCTTCGGCTCAGGTCATGATCTCACAGTTCGTGGGTTCGAGCCCCACGTCGAGCTCTGTGCTGACAGCCAGCTCAGAGCCTGGAGGCTGCTTCAGATTCTGTAGCTCCCTCTCTCTCTGACCCTTCCCTGTTCGCACTGTCTCTGTCTCTCAAAAAAAAAATCATAAAAAAAGAAAGAAATCTGTATCTTGACTATTGTGGTTTATTAAAACTCATCAAACCATACACTTAAAATAGTGCATTTTATTGTATCTTTATCTTAATAAAGATAATAATTTTTTTAAGTTTTTGGCTTGATTGACTAGAAGGTTGAACTGTGTGGATCTGGAATATGAAACACTTCATCAGGGAGATTTTTTTTTTATGGAGAAAGAAAAAAATTACATTTCAGACATAGTAATCATGAAACATCTTTAGATATTTCATGTTTAACCAAAGACAATGTTATAAAAAAAGAAATATCACAAATCACTTTAAAATCATTTGGAATCTAAAATTTTAATTACTAGCATATGGCATAATTGGAAAATTATTTGCAACTCATATTTCAGGCAAGGGGATAACAATAAAACATCTCAAAAAAAAAACAACTAAGTTTGACATGAAAATAGACAAGATACATGAACAGATTTATCCAGATAAATAAATTAAAATGACCATCAACATAGGAAAAGGTGAATGTTTCACTCATTGGAAGAAATAAAAATTGAAACCACACTAAGATACATGACTAACTGGAAGAGTTCCCAACAGCCACTAGCCGTCTCACGATCAGATGGGCAAAAATCTAAACTCAAGACAACACACTGTTGATGAGGCTGTAGGCAATAGGTATTCTCCTACACTTGTTAGAAATACAAAACAGAAGGGAATTTGGCAATATATGGCAAAATTACATATGTGTTTATTCTTTAATACCAAAATCCTATTTCAAAAGATTACTAGACTGATTCCCTAGGGTATAGATAACAATATTTGTAATAACAAAAGATTAAAAACAACTCAAATGTACATCAATAAAGGGACTGAATGAATACACCCCAGAATGTAATATGATGCAACACACAAATGAATGGGAATGAAATCTATATACAATATTGCATGAACTCTGGGTTGTGTTTTTAAGTGAAAACCAAGGAACAGACCAGTACGTACAGCCTTTAGTGTAACAAGCAGGAGGAATATATATTCACATATGTATCTGTACACACACACACACACACACACACACACACCCATATATGGAAAAGTAAAGGACACATTAAAAGGATAAACTAAAGAAAAAATGATTATTACAGAGGATTAAGAAGGAAAGAAAAGGAAGAGAATTTTCCCTGAAGTGTTTTCATAATTTCATCTCGTGATAGATTTACCTTCAAGCTAACAAAGGCAATGCTTCAGGGCGTCTTGCCTGCTCCAGCCCTTCCATGGATTTAATGACATTCTAGCAATGTGTTCTCATGGTCAAGTATTTTATACATTTTTAGAGGTACATTACTGTACCATTATTCTTATAGTGACACCAAAAGAGCATAAGCTTTAGGCTCCACCCAACCCTATTTGATCTATGATTTTAAACTTTGGCATCATATAAATGTTTCACATGATAAAAAAAAAAAAAGAAAATCTAGCAAAGTTTCAATTATTATAATTGATCCACCCACAACCTTCATTCTAGAAGATTAAAGATCAGTATGCTAGCAAAAAAGAAATATCACTTATGTTAAAATTGTCAGTATAAGAATATAACTCTATTTTCCCATCTTCCCAAACATCATCTTTTTTTTTTAACTAAGCAATTAGTGAAAATTTTTAAATCTCTTACTAACCTCTTAATTGATATTCAAATTTGATTTTTAAATAAATTATACTTCACCATTATTCTTAGGCATGCACTTACAGGTGAAAGAAATGAGGTATGAAGACAGAATACTAAACTAGAATTCAGAAATTCAAGTTCTAGTCCAGGATCTGCCTCTTAAACATATTAGTAATTTTAACCAATTCATTAAACCTCTCAGACTCTTCATTTTTCCTCATTTGTAAAACTGAGGAACTAATATGCAAGCAAATGACAATGCTTTGTCATTGTCATTAATATGTCTCATGTTAATTTTTTCCCCATAAGAAATTGTTCCCCCCCCCAAAGTAATTAACTGTCAACTTTCATATATGAGGACCTAAAAAATAACTGTGACCTGGGAAACACAGCATCTCCATCTCTGACTACAAAATAATACCCCATTTGTGTCCATGCAAGAGAGTATAGTACTGCTTGACGCTTACCACTGGCTCTTCACTGATGAGGAAGCTGGTCTCTCTGCTGCTCAGGGACTGCTACCAGCACCATGGGGAAGACAGGACGCCGTTAATAACCATGCACGTGGGGAGCATGTAACTTCCAACAAAATTCTACCTTCTCAATACACAAATACTAAACCCGCAATTCAGAGGACTTACAGAACACTTGACAGTGAAAGCAAAACTGTGTGTGTATATGTGTATATACATACGATGTGTGTTCATGCTCATGTGTGCATGCATGCATGTGTGTGTGGTGTGTATGTGCGTGTAGAGAGAGAGAGAGAGCTTGAGAGAGAATGAAAATTTTGGAGGTAGTTTTATCAAATCATAAAAAAATAAATCTGAGATGCAAGAAATGGTTAAGAACTACTACATACAGAGAAATAACAAGGAGCACCACTGTTTTCATGATATGGAGCCCTGAACAGGACCACAATGAAGGGTGGAATCGATTGGCTATTTTAGGCCTTTCAGCATTTGTTTGGAATTATTAAAGAGAATACTTTGGGAAACACTCCACCAGAATTTCTAAGTATCTGTATCTACAACCCAAGAAAAGAGCCATGCATGGATATAAAAACACACAAAACACCTCTACTTAAGGCAGCGGCGATGCCTCCCTTGGCATATGGTGGATTTTAAACCTCATGTTCCACCACAGATTGCACAGCACAGCACGTGCTCCAGAGACCACTCCCCTCAGCAGTCTCTAGTGACTGGTTCAGCAGGGTGGTCTGGAGAGGCAGCCGCCAGCAAAAATGACCTGAAACTCATGGCTAGATTGGCACTTCATTTACCTAGCTCTTGGAAAATTACAAACAGCATCTCATTTATTCCCAGGTGATGTTGGGCAGACCAGTTCTAAAAATAGGAGATACAAAGTACTATCGATATAGTTTTGAAAAATAACTCAAAGGGTACCTTGGAAATACATCCAATGCTACAAAAGTTAAGTTGCAGAAAGTGCTACACACACCAAAAAAACCCCCCAGTAATGTATCTGTGCTCTTAAGGAGGACAAGGAAGAGAATTTTGAACACCTATCAATTTTCATATTATAGTATTCCAAGTAAATTCCATGAAAAGATGAATTTCAACGTATAAAACCTATACTGAACCAGCGGGAAGAACTAGGATAAACTGAGTCTAGGAGTAAATATGTGCTCCAGTCCTGTTTCACTGATGTGTGATATGCCTACAGACCTTAGATGCATTCCATTAACTCACCTTAGTTAATTCCGTTAACTACATCAGATGTGAGCTAATGAGTTTCTTGATCACTCGATTCTGAAATAGCAGCCCTTAGTAATAAATTAAGCATCTGTATTTCTTGCATTTAAGACAATATATGAATTTCTGATAGCTCCATTTTATGTTGACTCCTCATAATTTTTTCAGTTATGCTAGAGAACATTCAGTTGTTTAATTTACAAGAAGGTACAAAAAACTCATATATTAAATGTCCCCAAAGCAAAGAGCCTAGTCACTTTACATCTCTCACTGCAGGAAAGCCGAGCTTGCTGTGACTCCCTACACAAAGGCTGACTGCAAAACAAAATTCATATACGTTCTTTCATACTCTTTGCTGAGTATTTCATAATCTCATTTGTCACTGACCTTAGTCTCAGGCCAAAGGAAAATCTGTGCTGTACTCAAATCTATATTTCCCTCTTTAATAGCGTTGGCTTTCATGTCTCAGGCTGCCTCTTTCCCTGACCCCAATAACTAAGGAATTAATGAAATGGAAATGGAAATAGAAATGGAAATGGAAATGAAATGAAATGACATGACATGACTAAACAGACAAGTGAATGATGCAAGCTCCCACTAGAAAAAAGCATAGCAATGCTCACCATAAAAACTAAGCAGCAATTCTGAGTATCCTAAACATAAACAATTATTTGAAGATTAAGATTCAGGGGAAAAAATAACTTCTAGATAGGATTCTTAAAGAAGTAATACTATAGGCACCTGCGTGGCTCAGTGGGTTAAGCAACCAACTTCGGTTCAGGTCATGATCTCATGGCTTGTAGGTCCAAGCCCCATGTCAGGCTGTGTACTGACAGCTCAGAGCCCGGAGCCTGCTTCAGAATCTGTGTCTCCCTCTCTCTCTGTCTCTCCCCTGCTAATGCTCTGCCTCTCTTTCTCTCAAAATAAATAAACATAATAATTTAAAAAAAATTTTTTTAAATATGTAATACTGTAGTGTGATTAAGAGAATAAGTTCTAGAATTAGCCACACGTGGGTTAAGAATCCCAGTACCAGAATTTTATGAATTTAACAATAAACCAGTTTAGATGGTCTCATTTTATTGATTCTTCATAAAGTCCCAATTATATAAAACCTTTTTTTCAATTACACAAAACTAATCACTTTATATATGTAAATATTTGGTATTATCATGATTTCCTATTTTAGCTATTCTAAGAGGCATATAGTGGTATCTCCCTTTGGTCTTGCAATTCCCTAATTGTTAGTGATATTGAACATCTTTTCTTGTATTTATTCACCATCCGTATCCTCTTTAGGGAAATACATCATCATGTATTTTATCCATTTGGGTTGGTTGTTTTTTAATATTGGGTTTTGCTGTTTCTTTATAATACCACATGAAATGATGTGCAAATACTTTCTCCAGGTCTATAGCTTGTCCATGCCTCTTAACAGGCTCTTTCATAGAATAAAAGTTCTTAAGTTTGAAAGAGTCCAATTTATCAGTTTTCCTTTTATGAATCAAGCTTTTGGGTCATGTCTCAGAAATCTTCACTGAGGCCTACTTTCCAAAGATTTTCTATTTTTTTCTTCAAAAAGTTATATAGTTTTGGATGCCTGGGTGGCTCAGTTGGTTAAACATCCAACTTCGGCTAAGGTCATAATTGCAGTTTGTGAATTTGAGCCCTGCATCGGCCTCTGTGCTTATAGCCCAGAGCCTGGAGCCTGCTTCAGATTCTGTGTGTGTGTGTGTCTCTCTCTCTGACCTTCCCTCGCTTCTTCTCTCTCTCTCTCTTTATAAAAATAAACATTTAAAAAAATTTTTAAGTTTTGGTTTATGTTTAACTCTATGATCAACATTGAATTAATTTTTGTGTAAGGTGTGAGGTTTAAGTTGAAGTTTGTAATTTTGCCTATGGATATCCAAATCCTCCAGCACCATTTGCTGAAAAGATATTCTTCCTCCGTTGAATTGTTTTTACACATTTGTCCAAAATCATTTGGGTGTACTTGTGTGGAACTATTCCTACAGTTTCTATTCTCCTTCATTAATCTGCATACTGACCTCTGCAAGTACCACAATATCTTGATTAAACTGTAGCTAAAAAAAAAGTCTTTTAAATTTGGTAGAGTGATTCATCCCACTTTCTATTTTCAAAACTGTTCTATCTCTTCTACTTTGCATTTTCATATAAATTTTAGAATACGTTTGTCTATGTCTACAAAAAGTCTTGTGGAGACTTTGATAGGAATTACATTAACCTATATACCTATTTGGGCTTCCACATGTTCACGGCTCATATATAGAAATGCAATTGATTTCTGCATGAAATTTGTTATTTTTAGGAGGGTCTTGGTGGGTTTTCTATTTTATTTTGGTTTCATTTTGGTTTCAGGAGGGGTTTTTTTGCTTGTTTTATAGATTTCTTGGTATTTTCTTAAATAGAAATGACCACCAAGTCATCTGCAAACTGGCAGAGTTTTATTTATTCCTTTCTTATCCATTTGCCTTTTACTTTCGTACCTTACTGCAAGAATTTCCAGTACTCTGTTTAATAGAAGGAGTAAATGAAGACATTCTTGCCATGTTTTCGATCCTAGTGGGAAAGATTCAGTCTTTTATTACTAAATATGATGCTGTTGTTTTATTGATGTTCTTTTTCAAGTAAGGAGATTCCTCTCTATTCCTGGTTTCCTGAGAGAGAGAGAGAGAGAGAGAGAGAGAGAGAAATGTGTGTTTTTACAAAATAATAATTTTTTTCTGAAAAAATAGATAAAACCTTCTGTTTTTTATTCTTTAGCCATTAATATGATGAGATACAATGACTGATTTTTGGACAATGAATGAGCCTTTCATCATTAGATATACTTACTTCACTTGGTGATAGCATTAAATTCTTTTCATATTCTATTTGCTAGTATTTTACTAAGGATTTTTGTGTTTATGATCATGAAAAATATTAGCCTGTAGTTTTCTTTGGGGCTATTTTTGTTTGGTTTAGTATTAGGCTAATTCAAGCCTCTAAAATGAAATGGGAAGTGTTCATTCCTCTTCATTTTCTGAAAGAGATTGTACAAAACTCATGTTAATTATTCTTTAAACATTTGGTAGAATTCTCCAGTAAAACCACTTGGGCCTAGAGATTTCTTTGGAAGAAGAAGTTTTTAAGTTACTCATTTGATTTCCTTAATAACAATGGTACTATTCATATCATCAATTTAATATTGAAGAGGAGAAAGTCTGATTTTTATTCTTTCTGGTGTCTGTTGTGTTTTTTGGCTCCTTCATGTTACAAAATTCTTTTATTGTTTTCTTTCTGTTAGAGAACTTCCTTTGGCCAATCTTTTAAGATAATGTGCTGGTGAAACATTTCTTCAGTCTTCCTTCACTTGAGAATGTCTTGCTCATTCCTAAGGATATTTTCACTGACTGTAGAATTCTGCATTGGCCTCTTGCTTGCTTGCTTCCTTTCTTTCTTCTCCTTCTCCTTCAGCACTTGAAAAAAACATGTTTACCAGTTCTTTCAGCCCCCATGATTTCTGATAAGAAATCTGCTGTCATCATATATATTGTTTCCCCCATAGTTAAGGGTGTTGCTTTTCTCATTGCTTTCAATATTTTCTTTTTCTTGTATTTAGTTTTGTGAATTGGTGTGAATTTCTTTGTGTTTTTTTATTTCTGTGGTTCCCTCAGCTTCTTGAATCTGTAGGTTTAGGTCTTCTGACAACTAGAAATTTCTATTCTATCTCCAAATTCAGTGATCCTTTCTTTTATCCTTTCCACTTTGCTGTTGAGTTTTATTTCATTTCAGTTAATGTATTTTTCAGTTTTAAAATTTCCATTACGCTTCTCTTTAAAACTTCTAATTTTTTTTTGCTGAGACTTTATATTTTTTTATTTGTTCAAAGAACGTTCACAAATGCTCCCTGAAGCATTTTTATCATAGTTGCTTTATAATCATTAGCTATGAATTCTAACATCTGTGTTACCTAATTATTGCTATGTCTTTTCTCATTCAAATTGAGATCCTTCTGGTTCTTTGTATTACATGTGATTTTTCTCTAGAAATCTGGACTTCAGAGTATTATGTTATGAGTCTAGGTTTTATTGAAATCTCATGTTTTATTAAGTTCCTCTGACACCACTCTGGTGGGTGAAGTGGGATGAAGCCTCACTCTCTGACGCAGGCAGAAGTCCAGGTTCCCCACTCAGCCTCTGTGGACATGAGGGAGTGGTAAGGTGGTAGAAGCATTTCTCATTAATGTGGTTGGTGTTGGGAGTTCAGAGTTATCGTTAGACCTTCACTGATCCTAAGCTGGCTAGCCAGGGTGTGCCTTCTATTCCCCACATGGCTTTCACTGGCACCATGGCAGGGAGTGGTATGAGGTGGCTTCTCTACTTTCAGACAGTGGTGAAACACTTGGCTCTCCTCGGGGTTACCTCTGATGCCAACACAGGAGGAGAAGGTTGTGCACCTTGTTACTACTGATGAGAGTGGAGGTCTGGGCTGCCTACATGATCTACACTGACATCACACAGAGGATGGTGAGGGAGGGACACATTAGCATCCAATGGAGATGAAGGTCCTGGCTCCCCCTTCAGAATTCTTTGGCACACACCCTAGAGTAGTTGGGGCATCTTGTTACCACCAGATGGAGGTTAAAGTCTAGTCTCCTCACTTGAACTCTTTTGCAAGAAATGGTAGAGACCATGCCTCTCCTGCACCTAGATTGTAATATATAAAGCAAACAGAAAACCTAGGTAACTAACTTCAGTGTTGTTCCTTGGGCCTGAGGTCACTAGACAGTTTTCTCCTTCTCTCTAACTTTCAAAGTCTTCTTAAGTTTGTTTTATATTAATATGCAAAGATTTTAGTAGTATTTAGCAGAAGAACAGGGAAAGTTTCATCTGTTCCATCTTTCTGGAAGCAAAAGCTACAGTCACTGTCGAACTGATTAATTCTATAACATATCCATTTAATAATTCCAAACTTTATTAAACATTCTTCAAATATGTTTCAGAGAAATGCTGTTCTCATTCCAAAGTGCTTTACGTGAAAAAATGTATGCTAGAGACGACTTTAGGTTGAGTCAAAAGGAGAGTTTGGTTAAAAAAAAAAAAAGTGCTATTCTCCTAAAATTGAATCAATTCCCCTTTCACTTATTGCTTTCCAACAAAAGTAACACTTATATAACAAAGAACTAAAAATTAAGACATATGGTATTTCTAAATAATGTGGCTTAAATTTAATTGAATACATTTCTCAGTATGGCAAGCCAAATGTAAAGCTTTACAAATTTAAGCAAAATTGATTCCAATGAAGACCTATCCAAGGTTGAAAGCAAGGAAGCAACACTGCTTTTTAAATGTGCAAACGAAAGGGCTCCTGGGTGCCTCGGTTGGCTAAGCTCCAGCCTCAGCCCAAGTCATGATCTCGTGGCTCATGAGTTTGAGCCCCATGTGGGGCTCTGTGCTGACAGCTCAGAGCCTGGAGGTTGCTTTGGATTCTGCATCTTTCTTGCTCTCTGCCCCTCCCCCATGCTCTCTTTCTCTCTCTCAAAAATAAATAAACATTTAAAAAAATGTGCAAAGGGTTAGGGAATAGAACAACTTTGACTTGATGAAATCATTTTTCTCTTATAGAAGTTTAGAATATATATAAATATAAAAGACACACAGAAGTGGAGACTATGAACTGTAATTAAAGTTAACTTGAGCACTATATAGAGATCTGTGAGGAGTACATTACTATCATGTCACTGTGAACAAAATGAAAATGACAAGATACGTATTCTCATTTAAACTGAATCAGTCTTGCACAATAACTTTCCTCAGTCCACTCCAAAGACATACAAACTTTAATTTTTAATGCTATTTTTTACGTTATCTTGATTCACTTACTCATTTATTAAATATGCTCCCTGCACCACATTACATCACTCTAGTTGTGGAGATTCTGCTTATGATCATGGTTTTCAAGCTTTAGTAGCAATAAAAATCACCTGGGGTGTTATTTTTACAATCATGACTCTATGACCTTATTCCCCAACTATACAATTAATTATGTAAGGTTGGGCTCGAGAGTCTGCATTTTTAAGAAATTTTTAATGTAATTGTTATTCAGACAGTCTACAAATTGCATTGTAAAAATCACTGGTTTTCATTGTCCCCTTGGTTCTCATATTCTATTTCTCTTAGCATTTTGGTCACAGGTTTTAAAGGACTCCCAGAACTTCTGGGAATCTTAAGCAGTGACCTAACCTAACCAGCCTATCCAGCTAACTAGCACCAGCCAACCTATTCTGGTTGTTTTCCCACGGTAGGAATTTCAGTCATTCCTAAAAAACTAATTTTAAGGAACTTTTTTTCTGTCCAACTGGTCACCCGATTCAAGGAAATCTACCTCTGTGAGTAGTGTGGAGCCTACCAGAAAGACTATTTGATCCAAAATATCTTTAGAATGCTTATACTTTATATACAAGAAATCTAAAATTTTAAGACATTCTTTACAAGTTTATATAAATAAAATAAGGGCTTTGGTTAAGAGAATTTTTTATTTTTATAAGTTGTATTTACTTTTATTATTATTTCATTTAATATATTTAGTTAATTTGAGTTGAGTCACTTGAACTAAGAAGCGCTCATCACATACTAGTCACAGTGACAAAAAGGCTGTCACATATTCTCCCTGCATTATCCTCTAGCAAAGTTTTCAGCCCAATTCTATTCTCTTGCACAGCGAGACTCAGCATATCTGAGTTTGTTCACAGAGAGCTTCAAAACAAATCCATACTTCTATTTGCTCCCTTATTACATATATTATATATAGCAAGGTGGAATACTAAATCTGCATGAAACACGGGATTTGCTTTCTTTACCAAAAACGCAAATACATCAGAGAACAAAATAAAGTTAATGTAGTATAAGTAAATAATTGAAGTACAAAGATGGAAGTATTCATACAAAGCACATTTCTAACCTTGTCTCAATTTTTTTGTGCTGACTTATAGGAAGATAATGCATATACATTTAACTTACCTCATTCATTCCGAAAATATATTCTGCTTCTCTATTGGATATTCTCTCTAAATTAAATAAGAAAGAAAAAAAAAACATGTTAGAATGGCCAACTGATCAGAATAGGTTAAAAGTCTGCATAAGGAGAAAATAGAAATTCTAAAATGAAACCACAAAGTTCAATGAAAAAATAAGGGAAGGAGACATCCAAGACCTTCCTGGAGTGAAGTTGTTCAAAACAGCTGCCAATAGAAGTCAGCATCAAAAACTGATGTGTAGGATATACTGTGTAAAATATAATCTCACCCACTAAGAAATAAAATCAACCCTGACAAATGCAGTTATTAATCCATAGCCACAAAACTGCAGAGAGGAAGACCTCCAACAGGGAAGTCCATGGTTACGTCTTAGTTTTCACTGTGTGAGATTTAATATTCTGTCAGCATGTTTTCCTGGAATTGAACCAAACTGTCTGCCAGGAAAGCACCAACAGACACTTTCTAAATAGGCCAAATTACTTTCCTCACACACAGATATCCTCGTGATAGCTATCTGTTGAGTCACTTGGACTAAAATACATCTTCAAATAAGTCTCTGACACTACAAAGAGTTAAATGTAGAAGATTCTTACTCTCCAGTGACTCCAACGTGGAAAAACAGAGAAATATTTCTCAAGTCAAAAACTTCCCATATAAAAACATTTCTTTGGGGAAAATCACAGTGGGAGTGAAATAAAGGGCCATCCACAGTAATTGTAATTTTAGGAAATGTTAGAACATATTCTGAAAATACAGAAAATATAAACCTACCATCCATATAGCTTTTTCTTCCTTCCTTTTTTCTTTTCTTTTTTTTTCTCTTCTTTGCCCATTTTTTTGTGGTAAAATACACATAACATAAACTTTACTATCCTAACCATTTTTAAGTATACAGTTCAAAGGTACTAAATATAGACATAATATTGAGCAAACATTACCACCATCTATCTCCAGAATTCCTATGTCTTATAAAACTGAAACACAATACTCATTAATAACTCCTCATTCACCTCTCCTCCAGCCTCAGGCAATCACCACTCTAACTTTCTGTCTCTATGATTTTGACTCCTCTATGTGCCTCATATAAGTGGAATCATACAGTATTTGTCACTGTGTGAGTGGCTTATTTCACATAGCATAATGTCTCCAACGTTCATCAATATTGTACCATATGTCCTCCTTTTTAAGGCTGCATAATATTCTATTGTATAGGTATACCATACATATACATTTACTCATTCATCTGTTAATGAACACCTGGATCATTTTCACATTTTAGCCATTGTGAATTACGCTATCAATATGACTGTAAAAATATCTCTTAAAGATCCTCCTTTCAACTATTTGGGCTATTTACCTAAAAATGGAATTGTTAGACCATCTGGCAATTCTATTTTTAATTTTCTGAGGCACCGCCATATTGTTTTCCACAGCAGCTATACCATTATATGTTCTTACCAACAGTGCATAAGGATTCTAATTACTCCACACCCTCACCAACTCTTGCTATTTCTGGTTTTTTGACAGTAATCATTTTAATGGGTTTGAGGTAGTATCTCATTTTAGTTTTGGTTTGCATGTCTCTAATGATGATGCTGTTGAAAATTTTTTCACGTCATTGGTCATTTTTTATATCTTCTGAGAGAAATGTCTATTCAAGTCCCTTGCCCATTTTTTAATCAGATTTTTTTTATGGTTGAGTTTTGAGAGTTCTCTATTTATTCTGGATCATATATATGATTTGGAAACATTTTCTCCAATTCTGTGGTTTGCCTTTTTATTCTGCTAATATTTTCTTTTGATGCACTTTTTTTTTAATATTCATGAGGTCATTTTGTCTATTTTTCTTTTTTTTTTTTTTTGCATGTGCATGTGGTATCATATCCAAGAAACCACTGCCAAATCCAACATCATGAGTTTGTTACTCTGTGTTTTCTTCTAAGAAGTTGATAGTTTCAGGTCTTACAGGTAGGTCTTTGATCCATTTTTAGTTCATCTTTGTATATAGTAGTAGGTAAGGTACTAATTTCATTTTTCTGGCATGTGGGTATCCAAATTTCCCAGCGCCATCTGTTGAAAATACTGTCTTTTCCCCCACTGAATGCTCTTGGTGCCCTTTTAAAGTAAACACTTGACCATATACATGAGGGTTTATTTTTGGACTCTATTCTATTCCATTGGTCTGTATGTCTGTCTTCATTCCAGTACTCCACTGTTTCAATTACTGCAGCTTTGTAACGAGTTTCGAAATCAGGAGTATAAGTCCTCCAACTTTCTTCTTCTGTTTTAAGATTGAATGTCTATTCAGCAATTCCTCAAGAGTTCATATGAATTTTAGGGTGGGTTTTTTTCTACTTCTGGCAAAAACATCATTGAAATTTTGATACAGATTGCATTGCATCTCTAAATCACTTTGGCCTCCCTTGCTTGCGCTCTGTCTCTCAAAAATGAATAAACATTTTTAAAAAAATAAAAAATAAGAAATCGCTTTGGGTAGTATGGACATCTTAACAATATTAAGTTTTCCAATCTATGAACATGGGGTATGTTTCCATTTAAATGCTTTCTTTTAAATTTTTTTTCAGCAATGTTTTGTAGTTTTAGTTGTACAAGTTTTTCACATCCTTGGCTAATTCTTAAATATCTTATTCTTTATTTTTAAGTTTTCAATCTTAATTCCAGTTAGTTAACATACAGTGTTATATTAGTTTCAGGTGTACAATATAGTGATTCAACACTTCCATACATCACTCGGTGCTCATCACAATAAGTGAACTCCTGGAATAAAGACCTGAATGGGAGACCTGAAACCATAAAAATCCTAGAAGGGAACACAGCCATAGCAACCTTTTTCTAGATATGTCTCTTATTCTACAAATAGAATTGTTTTCTCAATTTCCTTTTCAGATTATTCACTGTTAGTGTACAAAAATGCAACTGATTTTTGTGTATTGACTTTGTATTCTACTTTTATGAATGCATTTATAGGTTCTAACAGTGTTTTCACTTCTTAAGTTTTCCTACATAAAAGATCATATATCTGTGAACAAAGATATTTAATTTTTCTTTTGCAATATGGATGCCTTTTATTTCTTTTTCTTGCCCAAGTGGCTTGGCTGCAACTCACAGTATTATTTTTTAATAGAAGGGATAAAAGTGGATATCCTTGGTAAATAATAGCCATAATTAATTTTTTTAATTTACATCCAAGTTAGTCAGCATATAGTGGAACAATGATTTCAGGAGTAGATTCCTTAATGCCCCTTACCAATTTAGCCCATTCCCCCTCCCACAACCCCTCCAGTAACTCTGTTTGTTTTCCATATTTAAGAGTCTTTTATGCTTTTGTCCTCTTCCCTGTTTTTATATTAGTTTTGCTTCCCTTCCCTTGTGTTCATTTGTTTTGTATCTTAAAGTCCTCATATAAGTGAAGTCATATGATATTTCTCTTTCTCTGACTGACTAATTTCACTTAGCAAAATACCATGTGTACTTGGCAATAAAAAAGAATGAAATCCTGCCATTTGAAATTATGTGGATGGAACTAGAGGGTATTATGCTAAGTGAAATTAGTCAGAGAAAGACAAATATCATATGACTTCATACACACACACACACTCACACACCCCATATCTTCTTTACCCATTCATCCGTCGATGGGCATTTGGGCTCTTTCCACACTTTGGCTATTGTTGATAGCGCTGCTGTAAACATTGAGGTGCACAGGTCCCTTCGAAACAGCATATCTGTATCTCCTGGATAAATAACTAGTAGTGCAATTGCTGGGTTGTAGGGTAGTTCTATTTTTAACTTTTTGAGGAACTGCCATACTGTTTTTAAGAGTGGCTAAACAAGTTTGCATTCCCACCAGCAGTACAAAAGAGACCTTTCTCTGCATCCTCACCAACATCTGTTGTTGCCTTAGTTATTAATGTTAGCAATTCTGACAGGTGTGAGGTGGTATCTCATTGTGGTTTTGATTTATATTTCCTTGATGATGAGTGACATTTAGCATCACTTCATGTGTCTGTTGGCCATCTGAAATGTCTTCTTTTTTTTTAACTTCTTAATATTTTAAATTTATTTTTGAGAGACAGAGAGAGACAGTGGGAGCAGGAGAAGGTCAGAGAGAGAAGGAGACACAGAATCCGAAGCAGGCTCCAGGCTCTGAGCTAGCTGTAAGCACAGAGCCTGATGCGGGGCTCGAACTCAGAAACCGTGAGATCATGACTTGAGGCGAAGTCGGACGCTTAACCGGCTGAGCCACCCAGGCGCCCCTGAGTGTCTTCTTTGGAGAAGTATCTGTTCATGACTTTAGCCCATTTCTTCACTGGATGATTTGTTTTTTTGGGTGTTGAGTTTGATAAGTTCTTTATAGATTTTGGATACTAACCCTTTATCTGACGTCATTTACAAATATCTTCTCCCATTCCATCAGTTGTCTTTTAGTTATGCTGACTGTCTCCTTCCCTGTGCTGAAGCTTTTTATTTTGATGAGGTCTCAATAGATCTCTTTTGCTTTTGTTTCGCTTGCCTCTAGAGACATGTTGGGTAAGAAGTTGCTGCAGCCAAAGTCAAAGAGGTCTTGGCTTGCTTTCTCCTCAAGAATTTTGATGGCTTCCATCTCACATTTAGATCTTTCATCCATTTTACGTTTGGTTTTGTATGTGGTGTAAGAAAGTGGTCCAAGTTCATTTTTCTGCATGTTGCTGTGCAGTTTCCCCAGCACCACTTACTAAAGAGACTCATTATTACACTGAATATTCTTTCCTGCTTTGTCAAAGATTAGTTGGCCCTACGTTTGTGGGTCCATTTCTGAGTTCTCTCTTCTGTTGCAATGATCTGAGTGTCTGTTCTGTGCCAGTACCATACTGTCTTGCTGATTACAGCTTTATAATACAGCCTAAAATCCAGGATTGTGATTTTCTGCTTTGGTTTTCTTTGTCAAGATTGCTTTGGCTATTTGGGGTCTTTTCTGGTTCCATACACATTTTAGGATTTTTTGTTCTAGCTCTGTGAAGAATGCTGGCATTATTTTGATACAGATTGCGTTGAATATGTAGATTGTTTTGGATAGTATTGACATTTTAAGAATATTTGTTTTTTCTAACCAGGAGCATGAAATATTTTTCCACTTTTTTGTGTGTCTTCTTCAATTTCTTTCATAAGCTTTCCATAGTTTTCAGTGTATAGATTTTTCACATCTGTGGTTGGATTTATTCCTAGGGATTTTATGTGTTTGGTGCAATTGTAAATGGGATTGATTCCTTGATTTCTCTTTCTATTGTTTCATTGTTGGTGCATAGGAATGCAAATGATTTCTGTGCATTGATTTTATATTCTGTGACTTTGCTGATATCATGGATCAGTTCTAGCAGTTTTCTGGTGGAATGTTTTGGGTTTTCCATAGAGAGTACCATGTCATCTGTGAAGAGTGATTGTCTGATCTCCTCCTTGCCTATCTGGATGCCTTTTATTTCTTTGTGTTGTCTGATTGCTGAGGCTAAGACTTCCAATAATATGTTGAGTAACAGTGGCTAAGGTGAACATCCCTGTCTTGTTTCTGACCTTAGGGGGAAAGCTCTCAAATTTTCCCCACTGAGAATGATATGAGCATTGGGTCTTTCATATATGGCTATTATGATCTTAAGGTATGATACTTCTATCCCTACTTTCTTAAGGGTTTTTATCAAGAAAGGATGCTGCATTTTGTCAAATGCTTTTTCTGCATCTATTGAGAGAATAGATGTCGTTCTTGTCCTTTCTTTTATTGATGTGATGAATCACACTGATTTTATAACAGATATTGAACCAGCCCTGCATCCCAGGTATAAATTCCACGTGGCCATGGTGAATGATTTTTTTAATGTATTGTTGGATCCAGTTGGCTAATATCTTACTGAGGTTTTTAAATCCATGTTCATCAGGGAAATTGGTATAGTTCTCCTTTATAGTGGCATCTTTGTCTAGTTTTGGAATCAAGGTAATGCTGGCTTCATAGAGTTTGGAAGTTTTCCTTCCATTTCTATTCTTTGGAACAGCTTCAAGAGAATATGTGTTAACTCTTCCTTAAATGTTTGGTAGAATTCCCCTGGGAAGCCACCTGGCCTTAGACTCTTGTTTGGGGGGAGATTTGCTTACCTATTCAATTTCTTTACTGGATATGGGTCTGTTTAAATTTTCTATTTTTTCCTGTTTCAATTTTAGTAGTTTATATGTTTCTAGGAATTTGTCCATGTCTTCCAGATTGCCCATTTTATTGGCATATAATTACTCATCATATTCTCTTATTATTGTTTGTATTTCTGCTGTGTTGGCTGTGATCTCTCCTCTTTCATTCTTGGTTTTATTTATTTCAGTCCTTTTCTTTTTCTATTTGATCATACTGGCTAGTGGATTATAAATTTTGTTATTGTTTCAAAGAACCAGCTTCTGGTTTCATTGATCTGTTCTACTGTGTTTTTTGTTTTGATAGCATTGATTTCTGCTCTAATCTTTATTATTTCCTGTCTTCTGTGGGTGTGGGGTTTGCTGTTCTTTTCCCAGCTCTTTGAGGCATAAGGTTAGGTTGTGTATCTCAGACCTTTCTTCCAACTTTAGGAAGGCCTGGATGGCTATATACTTCCTTCTTATGACTGTCTTTGCTGCGTCCCAGGGGTTTGGGGCTGTGGTGTTATCATTTTCATTGGCTTCCATGTACTTTTTAATTTCCTCTTTAACTTCTTGGTTAGCCCATTCATTCTTTAGTAGGATATTCTTAGTCTCCAAGTATTTGTTACCTTTCCAAATTTTTTCTTGTGGTTGATTTCAAGTGTCATAGCATTGTAGTTTGAAAATATGCACGGTATGATCTCGGTCTTTTTGTATTTGTTGAGGGCTGATTTGTGTCCCAGTATGTGGTCTATTCAGGAGAACGTTCCATGTGCACTGGAGAAGAATGTGTATTCTGTTGCTTTAAGATGAAATGTTCTGAATATATTTGTTAAGTCCATCTGGTCCAGTGATTTTCTGTTTAGATGATCTGTCCATTGCTATGAGGTCTTGAAGTCCTCTATTATTATAGTATTATTATTGTTTATGTTTGTGATTAATTGATTTATATACTTGGGTGCCTCCACATTTGGAGCATAAGTGTTTATAATTGTTAGGTCCTCTTGGTGGATAGACCCCTTAATTATGATATAATGCCCTTCTTCATATCTCATTACAGTCTTTATTTTAAGGTTTAGATTGTCTGATATAAATACGGCTACTCTGGCTTTCTTTTGTCAACCATTAGCATTATATATGGCTCTCATCCCCTTACTTTCAATCTGAAGGTGTCTTTAGGTCTAAAGTGGGTCTCTTGTAAACAGCATCTAGATGGATCTTGTTTTCTTATTCATTCTGTTACCCTATGTCTTTTGATTGGAGTATTGAGTCCACTGAAGTGTAGAGTAAGTATTGAAAGATATGAATTTATTGCCATTATGTTTCTTGTACTGTTGGAATCTGGTGGTGTTCTCTGGTCTTTTCTTTTCTTTGGTCTTTGTTGCTTTTGGTCTCCCCCCGCCCCCCATCCTTTCTCCCCTCAGAGAGTACCTCTTAAAATTTATTGAAGGGCTAGTTTAGTGGTCACAAACTCCTTTAATTTTTTTTGTCTGGGAAACTTTTAATCTCTCCTTCTATTTTGAATGACAGCCTTGCTAGATAAAGAATTTTTAGGGCACCTGGATGGCTCAGTCAGTTAAACATCTGACTTCAGCTCAGGTCATGATCTTGCAGTTTAAGAGTTCGAGACCCATGTCAGGCTCTGTGGTGACCTGCTTCAGATTCTGTGTGTGTGTGTGTTTCTCTCTCTCTCTCTGCCCTTCCCCCACTCATGCTCTGTCACTCTCTGTCTCACTGTCTTTCAAAAATAAATAAACATTAAAAAAATTTTTTTCAAAGATTTCTTGGCTGCATATTTTTTCTGATTCAGCATGTTGAATATATACTGCCACTCCTTTCTGTCTTGTCAAGTTTCTGTGGATAGGTCCACTGCAATCCTGATCTGTCTTCCCTTTAGGTTAAAGACTTTTTTTCCCTTGCTGCTTTCAGGATTCTTTCCTTGTCTGAGGATTTTGTGAATTTAACCATGAAATGCCTTGTTGATGGCCGCTTTTCGTTGAATCTTGTGGGAGTCCTCTGTGCTTCCTAGAGTTTGATGTCTATGTCTTTCCCCAGGTTAGAAAAATTTTCCTCTATGATTTGCTCACAGGACCCTTCCACCCCTTTTTCTCACTCTTCATCTTATGGGACCCCTATGATTCTGATGTTGTTCCTTTTTAATGAGTCACTGATTTCTCTAATTCTTAAATCGTACTCTTTTACCTTTCTCTCCCTATTTTTCTCTGCTTCATTACTCTCCATAAGTTTGCCCTCTATATTGCAGATTCACTGCACTGCCACATCAAGCCTGGCCACCATGGCATCCATTAGAGATTGCAGATCAGTTATAGCATTTTTTTTATTTCATCCTGACTAGCTTTTACTTCTTTTATCTCCACAGAAAGGGATTGTAATCTATTTATGACCACAGCTAGTGTTCTTATTACCATGATTCTAATTCTGGTTCAGACATCTTGCTTGTATCTGTATCGATTAAGTCCCTGGCTGTCTTTTCTTCCTTCTCTTTCTTTTGGTGTGAATTCTTTCATTTCATAGTTTTTAAAGAAGAAAAGGAGTTAATAAGGTGAAAAATTAAAATTAAAAAAATTAAAAATACACAGACACACACACACACACACACACACACACACACACACAAATCAAATAAATGATGCTAGACCCTAGGTGTGTTTGGTCTGGTTATTGAAAGGAGCTTGATTAGAGAAAAGGGGGGAAAAACAGACAAAATGAGAAAAAGAGAAAAACATTTGAAAATTTGAGAAAATGAATACAATGAAATAGAATTGAAATGACAGAAGTAAAATAAAAATTAAAAAATTTACAAAAAGGTAAAAAAACTTAGTAGAAAAAATAAAGAAAATATTTTTTAAAAAATTGAAAAGAATAATTATTCTCTTTTTGTATTCAAGTAAAAGAAAAAAAAGAAAATTGAATAAATGGACCAGTGAACAGCCTGAAATACGATTGATATTACATAATTTTCCCCTTGAAGTCAAACTATGAAGACTTTTATAGTCTATAAACTAAGCAGCCAAAGAGATCTGTGGTGTTTCTGAAGAGCAAAATTGGCTCCGTTGGGTGGGCTTAGTGTAATGGCTCCATTCTCCACTAGGTGGCGCTGCTTAGCTTACTGAGGTGGAGTGTTGTGGCGCTTGTAGGTGGTGTGCGCATGCGCAGAAGGAGTGAAAATGGCGTCACCCAGCCATCCAGTCTGTAGTATCGGAACTCTGTGCTTTGCTTGCTGGATCAGAAATCATGCACCCATCCTTTGTTTCCGGGTTCAGTCTACTCCTTGTCGTGACCAAGCCTTCAGGTTGCCAGGCAGCACCTCCCTCCTGAGTTTTACCTCAGCTGCAGCTGTGTTTCCCAACTCCTCACTTCTGAGGAACTGCAGCTTTGACCCGCTCAGATCCTCTGGTGGAGGGTCTTACCGAGCAATGGCGGGGTGCCAACTGCCCCCAGGAACATTCGCAGGACTGTGCTGCTGCCAATGCCCAGAGACTGTGGATAGGTGCCAGCCTGCCCCAGAAAAAGTTCACGCCACCATGTAGCAGCAGCGTTTCAGGGATTATGGAGAATCACAACACACACGTGGCACCCAGCTTCACCCTTAACGACCTTGTTCCAGCACCGGCGAATGTGGGTGTTCTCTGGGGTCTGCTGGGACCAGGCGGCTGCACCAGCTCTACCGGCTGTCCTCCCAGCAAGGGAACTGCTTCTCCCCGGTGACCGCGGACCTCCGATCTCACTCTGCTCCTGGAGCTTCGGCCCCTCCACCAGAGCACACGGCCAGGTACTGAACTGTGGAGTTTCAGACTCTGCGCTCTCCCTGTTTCTAGAGTCTTAATGGACTTTCAACCCTCTCCTTTCTCCTGTCTCCCTTTTTAGTTCAGTCCCTGTGGCTCTTTCCACTTTTCCACTTTCTCTCCAGCTGCTTTTGCGGTGGGGAGGGTGCTTTTCCTGTCCTTCTCCCCCAGTCCCCCAAAGTCCTCTCTCAGAAAGCAGAAACAGCTCCCTGCCTCCGCGGCTTCTCTCCCCAGGTCACCTCTCCGTGCTGCATACCTGCTGAGTCCCGTGGTTCAGGTTGTGCAGGTGGTTGTGTTAATCCTCAAATCAGTTTTCTAGGTGTGCAGGATGGTTTGGCATTGCCCTGGCTGTATTCCATGGGCGTGAGAGGGAAAAAACCATCCACGCTGTTCTGCCATGTTGGCTCCTCCCCCTAGCCATAACTCATATTAATAAAAGTTACTTGAGGTTCTTAATAATTGTTTAAAGTATACAGAGGTCCTAAGATAAAAAAGTTTGAGCAGTGCTATCTTACATATAAACAATAGAATTACATGCATTATGGGAATGCATAAGAATGTTTGTAAGAGTTTTGCTGGGAATAACTCGGAAACCAAATCATCTCAAATATCCAGAAACAATAAAATGGATGCATACAATGTGGTATAATTCTACCATATGTTATATTTAGCAACAAAGTTAAATGACTTTCAATTACATCCAAAAATATGGATAAATCTCCAGAGAATATTATTTACCCAAAAAAGGCAGAAATTTAATATTTCACTTATATAAAGTCAATTATGCAAAACCAAAATATGCCACTTAGGAATGAATACTTAAAGGTAGTTATTGTTTGGACACAATTCTCCTTTGGTGTCCCACGTTTGTGTACCCCTTGCAGGAGAGTCACTGGGTGTCCTTGTTCTATATTATCTTTTCAAGGATCTTGGTTGAGTAAACACCCCTGGAAGATTTAGAGTCTCCTTTTGTAGCAAAAGGCAGGTTTGCTCATAGGATGGGAATACTGGAGTAACATTTCCCTCCAGAGCAAATGAAGGCATAATTGCTGACCAATACAAGACTCAAGTTCCTTAATTTCAGATTGCTCACATGTATTGCAACCCACCACATACACAGGTATGATCTGGCCCTCTTTGCATTGATTTGTCACAACTTGGGCTCAGGAAATGGGCACAAATACTGCCACTCTGGCTACAGTTAAGGCTGTGAGTAATACACTGTCCTTTGTCTTTGATCTATGTGTCTTATGTCTTCTACCAGTATCCATGAAGCTGTAAAAGGATATGTTGTTAGCTTCCAATACAGTAAACTCTCAGACCTTTTACAGTTCCTGATATTGATGATTAACATAACAATGATAATAATGTGATAATGGTTAACATTTGTTGATTCTCTATTGTTAAGTAGTTTACAGTACTATAATGGAAACAGACCAAAGCTTGAGATAAATGCTATAAACAGAGCTGGGGGTGGGGTAGTTTAGATATGAAGAAATCAGAAAATCTGAGGCAAGTAATACATATACTGAGATCTGAAAGTTAAGGGCATTCAAACCATGTGAGAAAACATAATAAGGCAGGAACAGTTTTGAGGGTTCAAGGAAATGAAGGCCAAGCTAGAGATGAGTAGGTAAACGGCAGAGTGGTATGACTCGATGGTGGAAAGGGATGGAGTGGGGGACAGTTTGTGGAAGACTTTGTATACCTGATTTTTTTTCCTAAGTAAAACAGCAAGCCACAAAAAAAGCTTCTAAATCATATTTACATTTACATGTTGTGAAAAGCACTGGTCCCTCGGTGAAGAATGGGTTAAAAGGAAGCATTGGGAGGCAGGGAGGGGGCACCTGGTGGCTCAGTAGGTTAAGTGGCCAACTCTTCATTTCAGCAAGAAAGGATCTCATAGTTCGTGGGTTCAAGCCCAGTGTCAGGCTCTAAGCTCACTGCACACAGCCTACTTCAGATTCTCTGTCTCCCTCTTTCTGGCCCTTTCCCACTTGCACTCTCTCTCTTAAAAATAAACAAACACTTAAAAAATTTAGAAAAAAAAAAAAAGGAAGTGGGAATGGAGCAGAGAGACATTAGGAGGCTGCGGCAGTGAACCGGGAGAGAGGTCTCGCTGTCTGGACTGCAGGGGGCGCAGGGTGTGTGAAGGCATGTCAAAGGATTGCTGATATCTGTGTAAACATATGAAACAAACTGCTTTCAGATTTCAGATGTGCAAGTTGAGGGGCAAAGAAGATTGAGAATTCTTCCAGGCTTGAGCAATCTGAAAAGATTCTGTTTAATAAAATGAGTAAGATTACTAATGGTGGGCTAATACAGAGAGGCTGCCCCTGGCAGTCCTCAAATATCCTTTCTCCTTCCTCTTTACTAACAAAACCCTAAATATTAGGTGAAGCAATGTGCTCCAGCAAAAAAAAAAAAAAAAAAAAAAAACACATTTCCCAGCCTTCCTTGCAACTTGACAATAAGCCATAAACTGAAAGCTCTCAAGTGTCATATAAATGGCACTGATGTGTATGTCATCAGGTTTGCACAAGAATTTAAAATGAGACAATTCATGTAAATGCTTCATGCAGGTCAGTCAGTGTTAGTTATTTTTGATGATACTATTATTGTTAGGATATATTCTATTGTTAATTTTCAAAACTGAAATTCTTTGAGGGGCACCTGGGGGGCTCAGTCGGTTAAGCATCAGATTCTTGGTTTCAGTTCAGGTTATGATCTCATGGTTCATGAGTTTGAGCCTGCTTGGGATTCTGTCTTTCTTTCTCTCTGCCTTTCTCATTCTCATTCTCTCTCTCTCTCTCTCTCTAATAAATAAATAAACTTTAGAATTTTTTTTTAAACTTAAATTCTTTGAGATAAATTTGAGAGTGTCAGAATAAAGATGAAAGA
Organism: Helogale parvula; assembly: GCA_004023845.1. Lineage (NCBI taxonomy): Eukaryota > Metazoa > Chordata > Mammalia > Carnivora > Herpestidae > Helogale > Helogale parvula. The sequence continues at coordinate 31,404 of PJEM01003413.1, read as the reverse complement.
ATTTCTTTTGTATGCCGATCTTTTTGTTGCTGGATCCGCGATTACAAATTGGAATAGTAGGGTGCCAGGATGGCTCAGTTGGTTAAGTGTCTGACCTCAAGTCATGATCTCACAGTTCATGAGTTCAAGGCCTACATCAGGCTCTGTGCTGACAGCTCAGAGCCTGGAACCTGCTTTCAAGTCTGTCTCTCCCTCTCTCTGCCCCTCCCCTGTGTGCACCATGTCTCTCTCTCTCTCTCAAAGATAAATAAACATTAAAAAATTTTTTTAATTGTTAAATAAGAGTTAGTACTTAACTTAAGCAAAGCATGAAAGCTAACAAACTATGGCTATAGCTCTATTACTCAACTTTTCTGAGTGCAGGCTTTCTCATCTAAAAGACTATAAATAGAAGTAAAATATTTGAAAAATATAAAACATGGTCCAGTACCATCATCAAAGTGTTGTACCCATGAACACTATCTACCTGTACGGCTCAAAACTGCATAATGTTGCCACCATCTCTCATTGGGATATTGAATGTGAAGAAAACCAATCTTGCAAAATCTTATAATGAGTACATAAAGAATTGAATTCTAAGGAACACACACTTTCTCTCTCCATGAATGATACTTGAATGCTGACTTAGGGGAGGCTTTTATTTTGCTGAGAACAAAAACAGTCATTATGCTGAAGAAGTATACACCTCAAACTAGGATTATGGAGTATTTTGTAATTTTGGTTTTGGAAAAACTGTAAGCACTAACCCTTCCTTCCCCTAATTATTTTTCCTGCATTTAGCATAAAGCAACTCATCAAAAGAACATTTGCAAATTGCTATCAGAATTTGATGCAGTGTGTTTATTTGAGAATGTGGAAAAGGGACAGAATAGTTCCTCTGGATTATCTCCTATCCTTACTAGTTCTTCCTAACCCTCTTCCCTTTCAACTTCCTTACTCTAGAACTAACAACTGTTTTCTTCCTTGGCTGACTATCGCTTCCTTTTCACACTGCATCACTTCTGACACCCTCCTTTCAGCGCTGGCCTGAAACCTCATCTGCCTCCTGCATTAGCGTCCTACCTGCTGTCACACCGTCCTGAATGGAGCCCTCTCTGGGTCCCCAGGCCAAGTATATCACCCTTCAGGAGAAGGCAAGCACTCTCCCTCTCCACCCCCACCAAGGAGTACCAGGGTGGGACAAACTTTGTAAATTGTATTCTTTTCTGAAAAGCAGAAAGATTTAGAAAAAATTAGATGCATTTCCTCACACACTATGCTCCCCCCTCATACATAGTGCTCACTAGCTGTATCTCTCTGACACACCCATGCACAATCAGATGCTTGCACATGCCAGAGATGTAGACAAACCGTCACACTCAGTCACAGAGTACGAGGCTGTCATCGCTACACATAATCACCCAAACCTCTGTCAAAACAGAAGCATATCTGAGGAGGCAAGATTTGAAGCCAACAAGTCTAAATGAGCTTTTTGTCATTCCTCCAGCATCCTCTAAACCCTATGGAAGTGATTAGACTCTTCCTGTGGACTAGAAACCACAGATAGGAAGGGTTTAATACTGATTGCTATGAAGATCATAAAATATGAGCTAAAAGTAAAGCCAATCCAAACACTGAGCTTTGAGTTTTCAACTGAAAGCAGGTTGCTAAGAATATATACTCCAACAAACCCGGAGCCCAAAAATAGCCCTTGTATTTACCAAATGATCTTCTCAGTTTACACCCCTTCCAGCAGCATAAAATAAAATACATGCAATCAAATAAATATTCACATTCCCAATGGAAGTGTAGTTTGGTTAAATACAATGTTTAATGCAGTTGTAAAGATTCAAGAAACTTTACATTCAACTGTAAAAGTGCCTTTTCCAATGCCAAACCCTTAGACTGTCACTTCCCATGCTGAATGGGTCATAAATCAGCTAAAGAATAAATACTTCAAATCAGGACTTCTTTACAATGTCAACCAGTCAATAGTTCAGCTTCAGCACTGATATTTTACTAGCAGTGTTTGTTTACATGACTATTTATATGTTCTAGTATACACTTTGCCTTTACAATTTCTTTTTAAAAGTTATTAGATAGTGAGAAAAGAGCTAACTGGAGAACACTGTTTATGTGTTCAATTGTGAAGAAAATAAACTGAGAAAACCTAACAAATCCTAGAAGCACCTCGTTAACTATTATGTCTTAAAGGTAAAATGTTGGCATTCTCTCTCTGGGAAAAAAAAATTCATCACCTATAACTCAATTGTTTAACTTTCTCCTATTTATTCTTCAAAGGTAATTTAGGAAATACAATAATAAGCAAGACCCAGGCTTACCTGTATCAGTAAATTTACTCGAAGAAATCCATCTATATACTTAAAAAAAATTTTTTTAAACGTTTTATTTATTTTTGAGAAAGAGAGAGACAGCATGAGCAGGGGAGGGTCGAAGAGAGAGGGAGACACAGAATCCAAAGAGCAGGGGAGGGTCGAAGAGAGAGGGAGACACAGAATCCAAAGACAGGCTCTAGGCTTTGAGCTAGCTGTCAGCACAGAGCCCGACGCGGAGCTCGAACCTACTAACCGCGAGATTATGACCTGAGCCAAAATTGGATGCTTAACCGACTGAACCACCCAGGTGCCCCTAAATCCATTTATATTTTAAAACACAAAACTGACAGTAGCTCCTAAAAATGGATGCTGTGGAACCCAGTCATTTCAGCCTCCTTCAACCAACCCTTTGGTTTTTATAACTGTGTCATTTAACTCCAGGAAGAAACATATATTTAGGTTATTTAGAATGGCTTCCAAAAACCCCTTGGGTTGTTGACGTTAAAAAATATGCTCCTTCAATAGATATGAATAGCCACTTTTCCAAAGAAGACATCCAGATGGGCAACAGACACATGAAACAATGCTCAGCATCATTCATCATCAGGGAAATACAAATGAAAGCCACACTGAGATACCACCTAACGCCGGTCAGAGTGACTAAAATGAACAAATCAGGAGACTACAGATGCTGGAGAGGATGTGGAGAAACAAGAACCCTCTTGCACTGTTGGTGGGAATGTAATCTGCTGCAGCTGCTCTGGAAAACAGTGTGGAGGTTCTTCAAAAAATTAAAAATGAAGCTACCCTATGACACAACAATAGCACTACTAGGAATGTACCCAAGGGATACAGGAGTGCTGATGCATAGGGGCACATGTACCCCAATGTTCATAGGAGCACTTTCAACAATAGCCAAATCATGGAAAGAGCCTAAATGTCCATCAACTGACAAATGGATAAAGAAGGTGTGGTTTATATATACAATGGAATACTACTTGGCAATGAGAAAGAATCAAATCCTGCCATTTGCAGCAACATGGATGGAACTGGAAGGTATTATGCTGAGTGAAATAAGTCAGTCAGGGAACAGATATCATATCACTCATATGTGGATCTTGAGAAACTTAACAGAAGACCATGGGGAAAGGGAAAGGGAAAAAATAGTTACAGAGAGGGAGAAAGGCAAACCACAACAGACTCTTAAATACAGAGATCTGAGGATGGACAGGGCTGGGGGTGGGGGAAGGGAGAATGGGTGATGGGCGTTGAGGAGGGCACTTGTTGGGATGAACACTGGGTATTGTATGTAAGCCAATTTGACAATAAATTATATTTTTAAAAATACACCTTCGGTTTAATGCACTTTTCATACAACTCCAGTAATAACACAGGTCTCAGTAATGGGCAGTAAAATCAACACAGCAAAACAACTGACATATTGAAAAACATTTAGAAAACTAAGAGTCATCTGAGTGGCCTTAGGCCTTGTTCTCACCAATGCCCTGCTCCTCCCCTGCTTGGACACTGGATCTATGAACAAACTGGAAACAGGAACTTGGGCTGGATGTAGTCATCACCCTCAACCATCGGATACATGGTATTTCATATCAATCACCTTTCTGCTACTCCACCCAAAGAAGTTGGTTATAAAGAATTACTGAATGTTTCAAGTGGAAAAAACTCAGATACTGAAACTACAACTGAAGAGTAACTCTCAGCAATGGAAGAAACTATTAAGTATAGAATGGGGCTTTTAATTTAATTTTAAATGACACCTAAAAGTCTTTGCACTTTGTACACGGAACCAATCATTTTTGCTAACTTATTGCATCATTTAGTAGAACCGTTAGGCAAAGTTTAAAGTTCTCAATAGTCTTATTCCCTCCTACCTTCAACTGTTTTTTGATTTAAGAAAGGGGGAATTGCTTTAAGTGACACCATCAAGAACAGACAACTCACAGAATGGGAGAAAATATTAGGAAATCATATGCACAGAATATGTAAAGAACTCTTATAGTGCAATAATGAGACAAATAATTTAACTTTTAAAGTGAGCAAAGGACTTAAATATGTATTTCACAAAAGAAGATATATGAATGGCCAATGAGCAGTAGGAAAGATATTTGATTGGGAAATCACTGGGAAAATGCAAATCAAAACCACAGATACCACTTCACAACCACTAGATGGCTATAAATAAAAAAGATAGACAATAACAAATGTTAGGGAGGATGTGGAGGCATTTCAACCTTTACATATTGTTTGTTGCGATGTAAATGCCAGACGCTTGGAAAACAGTTTGGCAGTTTCTCAAAATGTTTAATATAAAGCTGCCATATGATCAAGTAAATCCACTCCTAGGGATATACCCAAGTATCCAGTAATTAGTTAGTGGACATGTGGGTTGTTGTCATTTTTTCACTACCACGAATAATGCTGCTCTGAACATTCATGTAAAGATTTTTGTATGAACATGTGTTTTTATTTTATGATGATGAAAATGTTCTAAATTACTTCATGGTAATGATTGCAAAACTCTGTAAATACACTAAAAAGCACTGAATTACACACTTTAAATGGGTGACTTATGGTATCCAAAGTACATCTCAATAAAGCTGTTAAGAAAAGAGAGGAGGATGCAATAATGCATTGTATTTCTTGGTGCCTCTCAAGACTGAGTCATAAGACTACTTAGATGTTTTATCACCTGAAAACACTGTTTCCATGTTTAAATCTAATACCAAACAAGACAAAAGAGTGTCACAGAGGGAACTGAGTATCATTGAAAGTCCTGGAGACAGTCCCAGAAAAACACGTGCATTCTAAGGAATATGTGTGTACCAAAACAGATCCACAGAATATAGGTCTATGCAACGGCCTTGGCAAACAATGAACAGACATTTCTCAACGGAACTCAAGATTCAATAAAAGCTGGTCAAACAGCAGCGTTCCCAGGTGCACAAGAATCCCGAGCTGATCGATCTTAGAGTCTGGCTCTCGCAAAATTAACAGGGATCTCAAAGCTTGGTCAGTAATCAGCAAATGAAGAGAGGAAAAAGGACTCCAGGGCCAGCTCCCCACACATGGCACCGCCGTCACGCACCCCGAGCTGCGGCTCTCGGTGGGAGTCAGAGGCCGGAGGGCCTCGGCTCACGCGGCCAGCGCGTTCGCCTCGCCTCCCTGCACTAGTCAACCGCTCGGCGGCGCAAACGGGAGCAAGCAGGGCGGCCTCAGAACCGGAGGGGTCACGGGATACAGGTCCCCGGCCCGCGCGCGTAGCTGAGGAAACTGCAGTACTCCGACACCCAGCCACCCGCCGGCGCAGGGACTGTTCATCTTGCAGCCCCTATCTCGCGCGGCGCTCGCCACCACGAGAACATCCCCGGGATCCAGGCCGCAGGGCCGCCAACGTCCCCCGGGGTCCCCGCGCCCGAGGTGGCGGCGCCCGGGCACCCAGGCCCGCCCTCCCCCGCGCCACGGAGTCCGCCGGCTCCTACCTTCCTCCTGCACCATTTCCAGGACGTCTGGGTCGCCCATCTTCGCCAGCTCGTTAATGACACTGACCGAGGTGTGGCAGAGCGAGGACCACTGCGACTGGCGGCAGGGTTTGGGGAAGAGGCGGAATCGGATCGTGGGCCGCCGTCTCCGCTGCTCCGACACGCAGAAGGAACAGGGTTTGAGTGTCTCCCCCTTGAGGACCGCGTTCTCCTTGGTCTACACCTGCTTCGGGTCCTTCAGCAAGTTGGGCTTCTTCTCCAGCCGATACTTATTCTCGACCTGCTTGGTGCCCTTGGCCCTGAGCTTCACCTCTCTCTGCCGGTAGCGCTCCTGGGAGCCCTCCTAGTACGTCTCCCGGAGTGTGCGGGGCTCCGGGGCGCCCAAGTTCCCCGCCTCGTCCCCAGCCTCGCTTGGACGCTCACTCTCCCGGGCCAGCCGCTCCTCGGGGCTCCGGTCCTTCTCTCCCCGCCCCTCTCCGCCGCTCCCGCCCTCCAAACCCGCCGCCACCCCTCCCTTGGGGGCCGCCCTTTCCCCGCCCCCTGGCCCGGCGGGCTGCCAGCCCGCCAGCCCTTCTCCCCTCCCGCCGCGCGAGTCCCTCGGATCTGGCTCCGCCGCCTCCCGGCCGCTCAGCCCCATCAACAGGTCTCGCTGGTCCCATTCCACCCGGTTGTCCCAGGCCGGAGACAGCTGGCCTTCCCCAGCCGTCTCCTCCCCTCTCCCCAAACCCTCCTGCTCTAATCTCCGCCGGGCGGCCTGATCCTCTTCCATCTGCCTAGCCTTCCGCCTTCCGCGGGTGGCACTGGGAGGGAACCCTCTTCCAGTTGGAGAGTTATTTTTTGTCGGGGGAGAAAAAGCCCCCCTTCCTTAAGGGGACCCCCGGCGCGTTGTTCCGGCAGCCTCTCCCTCCCGCCTCTGCCAGCTGCTGCGGGGGTCTCAACTTTTCTCCTGGCGGGGCCTCTCTCCTGGGCGCTAACCGGATCTCTCTCTAACACAGTTGGAGACAAGTCATACATTTTTGGCCTGAGTTCGAATTCAAGCAATGCCTCCTAAAAGTTGGATGGCGTTGGGCGAGTTTCTGTAAGCTTCAGTTGCCTCGACTTGAAAATCAGAACACAGCACCCACCTCCCAGGGGTGTAGTGAGTATACAGTGGCGGCATAATGTGCTTAAAACCTAGCTGCTCTCAGAGAACTCACCCATATTGCGTTAGCCCTGCCTCTAACTGTCCCTTAGTGCCTTAAGCAAAGTGAACGGTCCTACTCTTCACAGGCTCCTCTGAATTGGTTCTATGTTGTGGAGACCCTTTCAGCCCCCAGCTCCCAGACATTGGGAGATGAGGGGAATTACGGACTACGGTGAGGGGAACAGATGAGTGAAGGTGAACTGAGGGTGAGGTAGTAGTCAGCTGAAGCCCTTGACAGTGCTGAACAGTGAGTGACTGAGTTTGGCGCAATGATTCAGTGATTTAAGAATAAGGAGGAGATGACCAGGGAAGAATTGACCTTTCTTCATTTTTATGCTATTCTTTCTCTCCCTCTTTCTATTGACATTTTGGAACTGAGAATTACCTTTTACAGATGAAGACATGGGCCTAGAAAATGTTTTCGTGAAGGTCATGGTTAACCTTGGAACTAAAAATTGCCTTCTCTTTTTCCCTTTTCTTGTCTTTTCCTTCCTTCCTTCTTCCCTCTTTCCTTCTCTGTACCTTGATATCTGTTCCCTATTTAAACTTCTAGGAATGCATCAGTTCTGGTCAAGTGATATGAGACTGTAGGTAATTCCTTACTTGATAGGCTTTGGAATTGTGTTTGAAATGTGAAAGTACGTAAGTCAAGCAATAGTCTTAAATGTGATCAAGATAAATCACTAGTTATGATACAAGTATTTGGGTTTTCCTCTTGAATATTAATCATTGATTTATTCTAATAAAATGTTACAATATGATTTGTTTCATGTTCTTCCTGTATACCTAAACTCTGCTAGGTACTGTGGATGTGTGATTGAACAGATATCTATGATCTTTGTTTTACATAGGTTAAATAAAAATAAATGCAATAAAATTTTTTTCTATAATTTTATAAAATCATGTTTTATATTTCTTGATCCTGTCCCATATTGGAAGTGACATATATGAGTAGACATTTAATATTGATTATTTTGCACCAAAGTAAATGGAATTTTTATGGTGTTTTTGCTTATATTTTATCAACTTTCTGTAAACTTTGTTACCAAAATATTGAAGGCTTCTTTTGTTCCTTTGATAACGGTTTGTATCTTACCCACAACTCTTTGAGCTCTTAAGAAATTTTCTCTGTGTTCTTATCACTGAAATATTTTATTTTGCGTATCCATTTACAATTTAAGAATCTGTTTATTTCCTCCATTGCTACATCCTGCACCTTTTAACAGAATCATCAACCATACCTTTCCAGAATTATATTCTGAATAATGAATACATGTTCTCTTAATGTACTTGAATACACAGTTAAGTATTGGATTGGGATTTTTAAAAACTGTCTTTTTTTTAGCCCTCCAAATGAGTTCTCCCTTTGTTTCAAGATTATTTGGCCCTTGCTTTAATGTTAGTACAATCATCTGGTGGTGCCTTTTATTTAAATTGCCCTTTGTTGATGAGCATTAACGAATGCACTTGTCATAATGACTAAAATAAAAACTTTAAAAAATGTCTTTTGTTTCCTAGAAAAGGGTGGTATGCTAAAATATTTAAATAATCATAGAAACACAGCTATAGTCCACGGCCATACCACACTGAAAGCACTGATCTGATCTCTTTGATCTCAGAAGCTAAGCAGGGTCAGGCTTGGTTAGTACTTTGATGGGAAATACAGCTATAAAGACATAAATGGTGATTCTTTGAAAATCAAACTGTTAACAGGCAGATTGAAATCATTGTTTGCCAACTGATACGTAAAAGTATGAATTTACTATTGGAAAGACACTTAGGGGCACCTAGGTGGCTCAGTTGGGTGAGCTTCCAACTCTGGATTTTGGCTCAGGTCATGATCCCAGGATAGAGCCTCAAATTGGGTTCAGGGCTCAGCTTGGAGCCTCCTTGGGAGCTTCTCTCTTTCTCCCTCTGCACCTCTCCCCAGCTCATGCTCCCTCTCTCTCATTCTCTAAAATAATTTAAAAAGGGAAGACACTTCAGGAGTGTCAGTATATGATGTGTGAAAGCCTGGAAAGTATGGAAGTTAAATGTATACACCTGAGCAGCACCTGCATGTTCTAGCAACCTGACTGAGTAGATGGATTTAACTCCAAAGAGGACAAGTTCATGAGCTAGACTCTAGATACCAGAAGGGCCTTGAGAAGTCATCTGATGAATCCCACGCTCTACCCCCCTGGTGTTCAAAGAAAGGACTTGACACCTCCAGTCTATATTCTAGATCAGTCTGCTTTCTTGATTTCTCTACATATCAAGGCTTTATCTCCTAGAATCACTTTCTCCTTTTGGGAATAGGTATTTATTACATTTTAACTGCTAAAAATTTCATTCACTCCATTTTCAGTTGACCTGGAATAGTGTGTGAGTTAGGGGCACTGACCCCTGCACAGTCAAAAATCTCCATATAATGTTTGACTCCCCCAAACTTAACTACTGATAGCCAACTATTGACCAGAAGCCTGGAGATGACGTGCACATCATATTTTGTATGGTATGTGGAGTACATACTGTATTCTTACACTAAAGTAAGCTAGAGAAAAGTTTGTTAATATCATAAGGAAAAGGAAATACATTTATAGCACTATACTGTATTTATAAAAATTACCATGCAAAAGTAGATCAAACCCATGGGGTTCAAGAATCAACTATTTTTAACATCACTACAATCCTCATAAAATAGCATGCTCAAAGGTGTGGAACTTTGAATCAGGAATCAAAAGACCTACGTTCTATCCTTGTCTTTGCCCTATGATAATCTGAACAGCACAATGGCCTTGAACAGATGACTTTGCTTTGACCCAGAGGTACCCCATCTGTGACTATTAAGGCTCTTATCTGTTCTGCTCATCTCTCAAAGTTGTTGTGAAAGTCAAACAAATCATAAGCATGAAAGGAGTTTGGAAACAATAAAAAAGTAACAAACATGAGACAGTTTTATTGACTGGTAGAATCAGCACAGATAAAACAGTAAATCAGGACTTCATCTCACCATCTGATCACATCTCTTGGCTTCTCTTGGAAGACAGATGCTGGATCTTTGGCAAACAGTGGCAGCAAATAACAAGAAGAAGCAAGCCAAGAGCCATCTGCTTCAGTGCCACTATCTTCCTATATCAACAGCATCCTTTAGACTTTTAAAAATTATTTATTTTGGGGGAGTGCAAATGGGGGAGAGAGAAGGGGACAGAGGATCGATCAGCAGGCTGTGCACTGACAGGCTAACAGCAGTGAGACTCACGCAGGGCTCAAGAACCGTGAGGTCATGACCTGAGCTAAAGTTGGGCGCTCAAGAAACAGAGTGAGTCACCAGGTACCCCAACAAGTGCCCCTTAGTATAAAGTAATCACATTTTCTTGTTTAAATAGCAGATGTTTTGTATTGTCATTTTTTTTGGCATACACATAAATAGGTAATAAAAAATAAAATGAACCCATATGGTCTACACTGGCTGTATCAAATAAGAATCTGTACCTTGGGGGGTGCCTAGCTGGCTCAGTCGGTAAAGTGTCCAACTTTGGTTCAGGTCATGATCTCATGGTTCGTGCATGGGTGTGAGCCTCTGTGCTGATGGCTTGCTCAGACCCTGGCACCTGCTTCAGATGCTGTGTCTCCTTCTCTCTCTGCCCCTCTCCCACTCACACTCTGTCTCTATTTCTCAAAAATAAATAAATGTAAAAAATTTTTTCTTAATAAGAGAAAAAAGGAATCTGTATCTTGGGCCTTGAGATATACCTATATTACTATATTTCTTGTCCATCTTTCACAGATAAAGTTTTCCATCAATGAGTCTATGTTCACTGACTCTACATTCTCTTTACCATCAAATCTCTTTTTGAACCTTGTTTTACCATCGAAAGGTCATCACCCACACCACCCTTAGAGGTTATTCTTTACTGCTGTGTATCACTCATTATATCAAGTGCCTCTTTCCAAATCCTTACATTGGTTCTCAGGACCTATGCCATTCTGAGTCTCCACAGTTTTCACTATCCCATTCCAAAAGTGCACATTAAATCAGAATGTTCTGAATCAGCCAGACCCCTCCCACATCTGAATGTTCCCTCAGCCACCCAGTGGCTACAGACCCTGAGCTAGTGGGTTTACCTTGCTAAACCTTAATTCCTTCATCTATATCATGAAAACAGTTGTTTCTGCCAAATGGTGTGGTTATGAAGTCCTAGACACACAGGAGGCATAAATGAGTGTGCGTTTTCATCTTCCTTTTGTATACTCAATGATTTCCTTGGTTCTTTCATCTTCTCTCAGCAAAATGTCCCTTTTATTCTCATTTACCATTTTTTTCTCCATTAACTATCCTTCCTAAGGCTCTCTCTCAAATATCCAGCTCCACACTTACTTCTCATTGAAAAATTCTAAATTTCTCATAAAATGTATGTCACTTGTATGTTCTAACATAAGCTTAATTTGAACAAATCAATCTTCCTTCAAACTAGTTGAACTCCAGCTCTACCACTTACTTCAAAGTTATTAAGGCTATCTCAAGCTACTGATAATAATTATAATAGCTAGATAGGTACTATTATTATTACTATATATATATACCCTTTGTACTATATAAATTGTATTATTATATTACTATATATTACACTATATATAATATAGCATTACTAATATTATTACTATATATGATACTATATAATAGCTAGGTAGGTATTATAGTAGCTAGATAGATACTATCATTATTAGAGGTACAGCCTTATTATTAGATACCTTTTGTGTGTGCCACACGTCTTCTTGTTTCATCCTTTCTGTTAAAATCAACTTTATTGGGGTGTAATTTATAGTAATTATGATTATATTAATAATTGAATTTACCAATGTTAAGTATGACATGTGTATCAATACCACTTTCCCTGCATAGAACATTTCCCAAAATTATTGCATGCATTTGTAGTCCCATCCCTGGCCCCTGGAAATCACTGATATTCTTTCTATCACTAGTATTGGGGCTTACCTTTCCATTCCAGTTTGTACTATGGCAATTACTTCTACACATGTATAATTTGAAAGGATCTTGCCTCAACTCTACTGAGGATCTCATGCTTTCTGACCTAGGGTCTCTCTACCACCATGAAGTGGGGTTCCTATGTGTGTCCATTCTGCTACTCTGACACATGTGCAAAGCTTTAAGGAGGAAGTTAGCACAAGAGACAGCTCTGATAATAAGGTTATTGCTATTCTTTGATGAGGCAATTCTGAGATGCATTTAACCTAGCTCTTCAAGGGTATACCAGAAAGACCATCCCCCATTTGCCCTTGAATCTGCTTTTCCTTCCTTTCAGGTTTGACACTTTCCAATATTCCCTCCCTCCCCACTCCATTTCCTTAGAATCACTTCCCAAAATAATCTTCCTGTACATAAGTCTTGCCTCAGGCTATTAGGGGAAATCCAAACTAAGACAGAATTATTTTTTGTAACCCTATTTTTTAAAGCATTTAGGAAATTGAGGGGAGAGAGAAAGAAAGAAAGAAGAAGGAGGAGGAGGAGGAAAAGAAGGAAGGAAGGAAGGAAGGAAGGAAGGAAGGGAGGAAGGAAGGAAGGAAGGGAGGAAGGAAGGAAGGAAGGAAGGAATGGAGGAAGGAAATTAACTGCCCAGAATTGCATGGCCATAAAAACACAGAGCAAAATCTTGGATCCAGAACAGGCTAACTCCACAGTTCATGCTCTTAATCATTATATTGCTTTTCAAGGTAGAAACTAAAATTAGCTTTGATTTTGTCCAATATGTTTATGATGTATATCTAAATTACCAGTTTTTTGTCATTTCTTCTTTTAAAATGTCTCACTCATCAGTTATTGAAAATGCTTTCATCTAGTTGGAAACCACAATGGGTAATTTCTTACTACTGTCACTTTACAGCCTCCTCTTAGATTCCTATGACAGCCTGATAGCTGATTTTCTTCCTTCCCATCAGGCAAACTTATTTACAGATAAGTATGTTGGCTTTGGGAATTGATAGCACTGATTCAAATATTAACTCTCTCAGTTCTTAACTATGCTATTTGGTGAGGCTCTAACCCTCTCTAAGCCTCAGTTCCCTTATTTATAAAATGGAAAAAATAATTCCTAACTCACAGGGTTGTTTGGTGCAATAATATAATAATTCCTATGTTTTCATTTGTTTAAATATTAAACTATAACATGACATATTCATTTTATCGCATTTGCTATTATTGTTGCTGAGCTGATTTTAAGTGGTAGAGTTCTGGAGAAGTTAGAGCCTTTTATTGTTAAATGTTTATTCATTCCTGTGTGTGTGTGTGAAAGGATTTATTTTTACTAGTCTATATACTTCTACTAATCTATGAAGCAAGCCCAAAGATTTCTGGACTTTGAAATCAAGTGCATAATGCATAAAAATGCCAATATAAATATTGCTGGAAGCAATGGAAGGAACTCTTAAGACCCAATGGACTCACATATTGATTAAAGTGCTTCATAATGTAGCATTTAGACAATCTTTTGCACTGTAGCCATGAAATAAAAGCTTCTGAGAAATAGTGGGCTCCCATTAAAAGATGACTTAATGTTCGGAATCAAATATCCTTCTGCCAATTTGAATTCCCTAAAATATATTATACCCAATACCAAAATTCTAAAGAAGTCCTTAAAATTTAGGTTAAATAGAAAACTAAACTTGATTGAAATACAGGAGTTTCAAGTTAGTCAAAGCATACAATTACGTATGCTAAAATTAGTCAGGCCTTTGATAAAATATGTTTATGAAAACACAGTCTATTCTCAAAGTATCTAATTTGGTTACAATTTCAACCATGAGTACAAAGAAGATGTGATTAAAGAGTTTCACTGCCTCCATGGTTACATCTGGGGTTTTATCTACTTTATTAAATCCTCCTTCATGTACTCCACCCAGTGGCTACATGGATGGCTTCACTAGCAGCATAAGAGGATCAAGAATATATTTGACTCTCCCCAGATCGTGAGCATACTTGAAACTGAGCCCACTGGGGTTTGTAATTTCATGTTTTAAGGAGAAAGTTTTTAATTACATCCTTTATTTAGCTTTCCCAAGCTGGATGCTTATTTGTAGTTGCAAAGTCACAGGGAAAAAAAAATGAGCCCACCCGACTTAAGTACATATTTGCTTTACATTAAGGGATGGTTCTAATTTGAATTGCCAGAAAAGTCACTCTTCAGCAACAAAGAAATGGGAGTCCATAAAATAAAAACAGGTCTGCTTCAAAAATTAATATACACTCCACTGAAGCCAGAGAAATCCATGAAGATGGATCCCAGGACACGGTCTAAAGAACCACAACCTGTCTAGGTAAGAAGAGTATTAGCTGAAAGAGAAAAGAACTGATGGGAACCCCAAGCATACTTTACATCTGTGATGGTCTAATTATTTTCTCACTATTCGCTCCTCCATTACTCCATGAGGACACAAGCAATGTCTCTTTTACTCATCACTGCATCCATCCGAGGCAAGGACAAGGCTTGATACAAGAATATTCATGGATGGCTAGCTAGATGAATTTCTCCTTCATTGTTTTCCTCTCTGCTAGTTTCTTTCGAGATTCTCTTATCTCCCCAACTAGACTATAGTCATCTGAGAGAGACCATACCTTAGATTCTTCAAAATCCTTCCCAATAGTGTTTCATTCAAATCGGTGCCAATACCTACTGATTAAGCTGTCAAGCCATGAATTTGAAAAAGTAAAAGATAGAGAAGCAAGAGTAGTAGCAAGGAGTTGTCATGATTTCTGCATAGCATACCTCTAAGTGCACACTGAGTTATACGAAACTCCCAAATTTGGCCATTTTGACATAAAAATTCCATATTCATTTCCTATGGTTCCATCTTACTACTGAAGAATAAGTTACAAGAGTTGAGAAACCAAGAAAAATCATGACATTTTGGGTGGCCAAAATGAACTTTAAAATTCTGCTACTTACTAGCTTTATAATCTTGCACAAATTTCTTTTTTTTAATTTTTTAAACATTTACTCATTTTTGAGAGACAGAGAGACAGAGTGCGAGCTAGGGAGGAGCAGAGAGAGAAGGAAACACAGAATCTGAAACAGGGTCCACCCAGGCTCTCAGCTGTCAGCACAGAACCCAATGTGGGGCTCGAATTCACTGACCATGAGATCATAACCTGAGCTGAAATCAGATGCCTAAGTGACTGAACCACCCAGGCACCCCAATCCTCCGCAAACTTCTAATTCTTGTTTCAGCTCAGTTTCCTCAGTTGTCAAATGGGCATAATGCCTTTTATGAAGTTATAGAGATTAGATGAGACAAGAACTTTAAAATCTCTAGCCCATTATGCTCAGTAAAAATATTGAATATTCTTGTGCAAGTATCTTAACATCTCCTTTTCTCAATCTGTTTTCTGCAAAACAAGCAGGAAAAAATAAGAAAATTAAGTGTGTTTCAGAGCTCATACTGATAACTATACTATACTCTGCTATAGTATACTATACTATTATACCATACTATAGTTTTCATAATGGCATTAAAGTCAAATTGCATAAAAATTAATAATCCGTTAGACAAGATATGGACCTAGTATAAAAGACAGTAAAAAAAGGTTTTGTGTGTGTGTGTGTGTGTGTTTGAGAGAGAGAGAAGGAGAAAGTGGTTACAGATGTCTGTGTTTGACTCAGGTCACCTATTTTTTTCTTCTCAATGCCTGAATGAAGGACTAGTATGTGTCACACTTCATAAATCTCTGGGTGCCTTACCTTCATTTGATAAGAGCTTGAAATGTTTATCTTTCAGTCAGAGTTTTCAAGTTTGCTCACACTATAAGTTCCATTGCTTTGAATAATAGAGAGTTAATAATATAAGAAAATGTATCATTTTCTTCACATTTAGGGATATTGTTCTTAATTATTTTAATCCACTGGTTTTTAATTCTGTCTCTGGCACTGTTCTAAGGACTTTACATTATTAACTCACTTAATCTTTTTAGCATCCTCATATAACAGAGGCTATCCTCCCTCTTTTTCAGATGAGGAAGCTGAGGCACAGAAAGTGATAGTAACTTGCACAAAGTCACATAGCCTGTAACTGGTGGAACCAGAATTTTCATGGAGATGAATAGACTCTAGCAATCATGCTCTCTGTCTCTATTCTGCCTCCTAATGGTTTATTAATTTTGTACCTTACAGCTGCAAACTCTTACTACTTAGCAGATGTGTTGTAAGTGAAAGCAATTACCAATCAATGTTATGGAGATGACCCTTGGTGCTGTGCTGACAAAGATAATTCTCTAACTGCCTCTAAATGTACCATTAAGGTTTCAATTATATGAATCACAAACTATCCACTTTAGGATGGAGAACCTAAGGCTGGACACAGGAAGGGAGGAGGAGAGAAAGGAATCCTGGGGCATTGGAAGGTCAGGGCTGTATTTGGTGCCTCAGTAAAAGGAAGCCAGAGGGGACAGAAAGGGACTTCCTGTTAGGTTAAACTATCACAACCGTGAACTCAGTACCTGAGTCTCTGTATGTCAATGAGGAAACTAAACAGCAGAGAGGTTAAGGACTTACCCGTGGTCACATAGCTGGAAAGCAGCAGAGCATGGATTGGAAGTCATGTCTAACTGACACCATATTTAAGTGCTGTTTCCTCCATTACCCTGTGTACCTTCTAGGTAAAGGGAGAAAGAGGTGTATGCAGGGACCTAAAAAGGGGGAAGTTGAAGGGACTGGAGATGAACAAGCCTCTTTATAATTTCCTAGTATTGTCCTCCTTTGGCTTTTTATTTATATTCTTTTATTATAAATTTATGTCAACTTGTTAACATCTACATTCTACTTAACTTGAAAGGACTTTATTGATTGGCTGTGATGTATAAAGTACTGTGCTTGCTGCTGAGCATTTTTGTAGTTGGCAGTGTAGGGTGGCATTGGGATGGAGAGATAAATATTTTACCTTCTAGACCTTTAGGGAATTTATGATCTAGTTAGAGAAATAATATGCACATTTTGTCCTGGATAGAGTCCAAATTTCTGAGCCCAGCACAAAAGGCTCTTCCCAACTGGACCATAGCCTTCCTTAGTGCCCTCAAAAACTCTCTCCTTGTCCTTGTTTTGACCTCATTCGAGAACTTCCAAGTACTCAATATGCAGGTTCTTGCCTTTGTGCCTTGGTAACCTGGAATGTATCTCATCTCAGGGCACTCCCCTTTCTCCTACCAGAAACTGATGGAGTCACAGCCAAGGAAGAGTCACATGACCTAGACTTTGCCAATCAGACGCTCCTATTTGACTCTTTGGCTCTTGTGCAAATGGCACAAAAATAAAAGAAGATCTGAACTTATTCACCATGATGGCAAGTAGGACCTCACAAGGGGCCATGCTCAGGCACGTCATGGTGCAGCAGCAAATCTAGGACAGCCAGGTATCCTGCCTACACCACTTCTACCATAAGACAGTTATTCCTTCTCCTGTTCTGGGAGCACTTTGAAATGGCTTTGTCCAGCCTTCCTGAGATAT
Organism: Helogale parvula; assembly: GCA_004023845.1. Lineage (NCBI taxonomy): Eukaryota > Metazoa > Chordata > Mammalia > Carnivora > Herpestidae > Helogale > Helogale parvula. Next base: position 13,913 of record PJEM01003413.1, on the reverse strand, counting down.
GTTGAGTCTTTGAGTCTTCAAAATCTTTTGCTAAGTCTCCTTCTGTGGCTGCAACAAAAATCAGCCAATTGTCCTCAAGCTGTGAAAACTTTACCTCTCAAGCAGTTTCTAATATTGTGGATCCAAATTAAACATTCTCTTCTTTGTGAAATATACCAGTTACTACATAATATACATTGAAAACTACAGGTAACTAATTTGAAAGAATATTATTCCTTAAGTATATGGTAGAGTGCATCATAGATCCCTTTACAGAACAAGGAAGGGGTAAACTCAGGACTTAATTAAACGTTTATTATATGTAACAAGTGATCTTAGATGTTCTACCATATGTTTTTTTCTTTCCCTTTTTTCTCTCCTCATTCATCCTTTCGACAAATATCACTAAACATCTTCACTGTTGACTGGCATTATTCTAAGTTCTGGTGACACAAAAGTGGCCAAGACAAATAAGGTCCCTATTCTAATGAAACTTCTAGTGTCTGGGGATGAGAGAAATACACAGGTATACAATTTTAAATAAGTATTCCAAAAGGTTATAGGAACAGCAACAGAATAATGTTACCAAGAATTATTGGGTTGGATGCATGGGGGAGGTTACTTTATTTGTAAAATTACAAATACAGTCTATATAGGAACATCTAGGACACCCTCCTTGAGTATACTTAAGCTGATGCCCAAATAATGAAAAGAAGCTAATCTTACAAAGAATTAAAGCAATAATCTAGGTAGAAAAAGTGTCGGGAGCTGCCAGAAGTACAAAGATCAACCGCCTGCAGGCAGGGCAGTGTCGGCCCCTCAGGCGCTGTGCTAAAAACTTCAGTTTGGTTCCTCTTTTACCCTAGCCTTAATCTCTTGACCCTGTTTCCTAGCAACCGAACTAGGTCAGCTGCCTTGTTTCCTGCCTTGAACCCTTTATAAGGTGTGGGTATTTTCTCAATAAATGGGGGCTTGATCAGAAACTTTGTCTTGCCTCCATTCTCTGTGCCCCCTGCCCCCCAATTCTCACTCCCTCCTTCAGGACCTGCGTCAACTTACCAGTGGGCCAGGGCAAAAAAGTAGCATACACAAAGGCCCTGTGACATGTTCAAGTTCAACCAAAGAGATCAAAGTGAAGGAAACCCAGCAAGTAAGATGTGGATGTTAGAAGAAGGGTGAGGAGAGAAGCAGGGGCTATTTCATTAGGACCTAATTGGTCACCAAAATATTTAAATTTTATTCTTTCATTTTTGATGGAATCTCCTCCCCTCTCCCCATTCTGTTTCTCTGAATTTCAACCTCCCTGATTAGGAAGGATCTAGTTGAATATATTACTCATCACCTTGGTTGTTTGTATTAATCAAGGGAGTGTTCACTCCAGTGACAGGTAATCCCCAAAAATCTCTCTAGCTTAATACTGAATGGAAGAGAAGTGTATTTCCTACTCCATTAATTTCCATTAAAACTAGTTTTTCTAATCAGTGTTGGGAGCTCTATTTTACTTAATCATTCATGAGTCTAGACTAATAAAAGATTCATCATCATTAACATATAGCTTTCAAGTTTGCCATGAATGCAGATATCCAGACTGGGGGTTGGTTAGGGAATTTGGGAAAAAATGTGTGATCTCATGAGAGGTTTGATGGGAAGAGATAAGAAGCACTTTTGCTCATGTCCCTGGGCATAATTGAGTTACCAAACTGCAAAGCAGAGTGGAAAATGTAGTCTGGATGGTGCCCAGGAATAAAAAGAAATAGTTCAATCAATCACAACCTGTGTCGTGAATTGCCAGAAGGCTGCCTTTCTTAGTGGAGCACAGTGTAACTGGAAAGCATTTTGGGGCTTCTTACTCCATAGGGATGAGAAATGAGTAAAGACAAAATGTATGTTGGAAAATGAAATTCAAGTAAATGATTTTTCCCCTTGAAAATGAAAAACACTAAAGTTTTGATAATGCAAACTATAGAAAATAAAGCTGGACAAAATTTTCTTACCTGATTGAGATGAGCAGAAAATATAGTGTTTTTCATTAGAAAAGACCCTTTTTTCAGCAGGGCAGTGTGGTGGATTGAATAGTTTCCCCCCAAAGATATGTTCAAGTCCTTACCCTTGGTATGTGTGAATGAGAACTTATTTGAAAATAGGGTCTTTGTAGAAGTCACTATGTTGATTATTATAGGATGAAGTTGTTATGCCCAAGATTTCTTTATCATCCCCAAAAACCAGAGAACACCAGGGAGACCGAGTCACGCATGCAAAAGCAAAGGGCTTTATTATTATGGGCTTATAAGCTCGGGCTCACAGACTTCACCAACGCAGTGGATCCATGCGGAGAGCCCCGAACAAAGGCGGGGTAGGGCTTTTATGGGCTTGGGAAGGGGGAGTTACTGGAAATTGTGACACAGGTAGTGCTCCAATCACTATCACCTATCATTATTGGCAGTAGAGTATTGACCAATTACAGAGTGGACCCAGGACCCTCACGTAGGGCGTGACCAGCCTTAAGCAATAGGTGATTATCTATAGCTTCTATCTTTAGGCCTGCCCTTAGAAATGTTAAAGATGTTAGCTGGCCTTTCCTGATTGGGTGTTGCAAGGATTATCCCTCCTTCCTTGGGCAATGTGTGCCCTTCTATTGTCTAACGATTCTGAGAAACCGACACCTAGGCCTCCAAGGTCAGAAGGGAAACTTGAAGCCTGTTGTGGAGTCAGCTGGATTCAGACCTGTGTCCTTATAAGGTCATCCCAGATTTAGAGTTTCCTCTACATGGAAACATGGAATAAAAAGGAAAGTAAATTCCCACCTTAAAATTGCCCTAGTCAGTACTTCCAAGGTACCCCCACATTCCCTTTCCCGGCAAAGCATCTTCCTGCACCATTTCCAGGGATCTTTAAAAAGCATGTAAAACATTGCCGGAGTCCAGCTCCAGCAGGTCCAGGGTTCCCTGAAGGATGGACTGTGTCGGCGAAAGGGATGGGAATCAGCGAAGGGGGAAGGGAATGAGGGAGCCACCAGGTTCTTTATGCTCAGCAGGCAGGCATCCCTGCTCTGACCCCAGAGTCAGCTTTACTTATTGAAGAAATGTATGGGGTACAAAACAGAAGTGGCAATTGTTTTGGACAATAATTTCTGATAATAAATTCTTTGGTATGTAAAAATTTCTCAGAACATAGATGGGGGTAGACTCATGCATAACCTTTATCAATAGGTGACTAGATGTTTATCATATGGGATAGGAAGGGATCTTTAGCATTCAAATACAAGGCAAAGCTTTTAGCATAGAAGGCAAGAGTTAGTTCTTTTGTGAGCAGGGGTCAATAGCCTGTTTTCTCGCGGGGAAGAAAAACAGATTTTCTCAGGAAATGTAACATTTACTCCTATAATCACAAAAGAAGAAACTCCTATAACAGGTTTTTTCACAAGGTACAATTCATATATTTTTAGCATAAGAAGGCAAGTCACTCGTGATATCAGTCATTCAGGCACCTTGGGGGTCAGTGCGCAAGCAGAAATTGAGTCGGGGTTGAGTGGGGGTAGATGCAGGTCACCATCTGATGGTGGGAGGCCTTGTAAACCTGCCTTACTTCAGAAATGGCTCCCAGCAAAGCATGCTCAAAATTCAGCCTCTCAGCTCAGCCCCAGCCAGCAAACTGCTGCCGGAGCATCTACTGAGTCTTGCTCAGGTTTCCCTTGTCCAAACCCAGGATTTCACAGCTGCTTTCAGGAACCTCACCACGCCTGTGGGAATGCATACATCTAGTCAAGCTTGAGCTCCTCATGCTCCTGGGGGTCAAAGGAAGGTACTTTTAGGAAAGGGAGGGGACATATCCTCCCTCCAACTTCCTGGTGACTGAATCCCATTGCAGCATTAAGGGTTCCTAGACTCTCACCAGGTCTCTCTCAAAAGGGGTCCATCATGCCCAGGACCTATCTCCTCTCTTGCCCAGAAGCTCTCATATTACCCAAACCTCATTCCATTGCCTCTACTCTTTCCATCTCTTCTTCAGTCTTGGCACTTGTTTCTAAAAAAGAGTTAAGAGAGGCACCTGGGTGGATCAGTCAGTTGAGCATCCGACTTTGGCTCAGGTCATGATCTCACAGTTCGTGGGTTCAAGCCTCGTGTCAGGCTCTGTGCTGACAGCTAGCTTAGAGCCTGGAGCCTGCTTCAGATTCTGTAACTCCCTCTCTCTCTGACCATCCCCTGCTCATGCTCTCTCTCTCTCTCTCTCTCTCAAAAATAAATAAAACACTTAAAATTTTTTTTCAAAGAGTTAAAAAAAGAAAAAGGAAAATAAACTTTATTTCTTCAGCCAAAGCAAAAGCCCTAGCATGTAATAACAACTTATGTGAAAAGAACCCTTGGCAAGAGAGAGGAATACTGCCTAGCTATGCACAGCTCCACTCCAGGTAACAGCCTCACTGCACAAGGAAAAAAGAGAAGGAAAGGAGGTGATTGTTGGTATAGAGCAAGTTGAGGTTGTCAGAGGCAAACAGCTTCTCTCCAATGGCTGAGCCTGTTGTACTGAAGAGTCAGCAGAGACTTTGAACTTGTATTCCAGGTTTTGTGTGACTTGTTACTATTTACAACACCCACCTAGGGGAAGAAGTTCACTTCTCCAAGTCTTGGCCGGGTATTTGTTGATGAGAAGTTTATAAGGTGTAGCTTTCAGGCTTTGATTCAGTTCAACCACAGGACTTTGGTTGAGAATGGAAAGGATAGGATTTGGTGGTCCATTAACCCTGTGAAAAAGGTCTTAGGAAAAGCGCCAACATCCATTTAGATCCATTTTGTACACGTAGAAGCTAAAAGCAGGACAAATAGAAGAGATGCCAGTTGCAGCTAAGGAAAGAAGCCAAGAACATTAACAGAAAAGGAGAATGATTATGTCTGAGGAATGAGTTCTGATCAGGAAAGAGAACAGGAAAGGAAGTTAAGTGTGAGATGTCAAAGATAGGTAGGTGATATAGCATTTGTTTGCTACGGTTGCCATAAAAAAATACCACTTGATGGTGTGGCTTAACAGAAATTTATTTTCTCAAAGTTCTGGAGGCTGGAAGTCCTTTTCAAGGTGTCAGCAGTTTCAATTCAGTTCAGTTCAGTTTCCCCTGAGGCTTGCGGATGGCCATCTTTTCTCTGTATCCTGACACAGTCTCCCCTCTGTGATGTGTCTCTTTATGTCTTCAGATTTCTTCTTTATTTTTTTTAAAGAATACTAATGATATTGGATTATGACCCATTTTGTCAGTCTAATTTTAACTTAATTCTTTTATTTTGAAGTTTATTTATTTTCAGAGAGGGGGGAAGTGAGGGGCAGCAAAAGGAAGAGCCAGAATCCATAGCAGCCTTCAGGTGCTCTTAGCACAGAGCCCCATGCGGGGCTTGAACTCATATGAGATCATGACCTGAGCCAAGATTAAGAGTCAGACATCTAACCGACTGAGCCACCACCCAGGCACCCCAATTATTTCTTTAAATAAATACCTTATCTCTGTACCTAATTACTTACCCCCAAACCCACCTTAAAATATAGTCACATTGGAGATTAGGGCTTCGACATATAAATTTTGTGGACACAGATATCCATCCAGCCCTTGGTGAGAACAGAGGCATCTTGACTAGGCTCGATGGCTTTGTGATCTCAGACACCTACAAACAGTACTGGATCCTTAGCAATCACCATCAATGAGCACGTCTCTCCATTAGTTCCCTTGACCTGGGCCAATGCTTCATTATTCCATGTATGCCTATAGTTCATTTCTTAGCCCCCAGGAATCCATTGACTATATCCACCTTCCCTCAGCTAAGGCTTATTGGCACTTCTAGACAGCTTTGCTGGCGAGGACCCTTGCTCCTGCATGGTTTATGCTTAGTTCATGGAAAACTCTTGTACTTTCCTTGCTTAAACAAAGTCTGAGAATTCAGACCTATTGCACTGTAGCTCCCTATAGGTGCTTTACTGCCATAAACTATGGTGGTATTTTCAGACATAAATCAGTTACTGGTCCTCAAGTTTTCTCAGTCTCAAAAACACATTTTAAGTCTTATGAGTGGTCCTATAAATATTATCCTGCCTCGATAAACTTCAGGTAAAGGTTTATCCAATGCCTGGAATAGCCAGGGATATAGAAACAACTCTCTCTAAGGACATCTCTTTGTCAATTCTTCTACCTATGTTCCAATACCTCTATATTTTTGATTTGGTTGAGATTTTCAAGAGTCAGTAAAATTTTCATATCTATTTTATTTGGGGGTCCTGGTCAAATCACACATAAAATCACAGCAAAGGGTGTCAGTGTTATATGAGAGAGAGAAAAATGAGTGTACTAAAAACTACTGAAAGCAATGGAGGTAGAAATAGAGGAATAAGGATGAATAAGAGAAAGAAAACAAGGGAAGGAAAAAGGGGGGAGAAAGAGAGAAATATATTAAAAGTATTAAAGGTATTTATGTAGGAATGGTGGGAAAGATGATTTAAGTTTTCTCCTCCATGTATTTTGTACTTTCCAAATATTTTATATTGATTTTTAAAATAGACTTTTAATTTTAAAATAGTTTTAGTTTTACAGAAAAATTGCAAAGGCAGTAGGGACAGTTCCCATACACCCCACAACAGGGTTTACTTATTAACATTTTACAATAATATAGTATAATCATTACATTAATAAATCAAAATTAACACACTGTTATTAACTAACGTTCATCTGTTCAACTTTCCCAACTTTTTATCTAATGTCCAATTTCTTTTCCAAGATCCTATCCAGACACCACATTACATTTAGTAGGTCATGTCTCCATAGGCTCCTTGGGCTGAGATATTTTCTCATTCATTCCTTATCCCTGATGACTTTGACAGTTTTAAGAGGACTGGTCAGATATTTTGTAGACTGTCACTCAATTGGGATTTGTCTGATGCTTCTCTCATGATTAGACTGGGATCATGTATGAGCAGGAAGACTAGGTAAAGGGTCACTTTCCTCCCATTATATCAAGGATAAGTACTATCAACATGGCTTATCACTGGTGATGTCAGCCTTGATGGATTGGGTGAGATAGTGTTTGGTAGATCTTGTTTTACCTACTTTTCATACGGTATTCTTTGGAAGGAAGTCACAATGCACAGCCCACACTAAGAGAGTGAAGAGGTATGCTCCACCTCCTTGAGGACAAAATAACTCCATAAATTATTTGGAATTCTTCTACCTGGAAGATTTATCTCTTGTTCCTCACTTATTTAATCATTTACTTGTATCAGTATGGACTCATTGATATTTATTTTTATACTTTGGACTATATGATGCTTTTCATCCTCAAAAATAACATTGTAAAAATGAAAATATTTCTAAACAGGAATTGCATGGAAAATGCATTAAGAAAACCATAAGGACCTCCAATTTAACTTTTTCAAGTAAGGTGACCTTAATCAAATGTAATTATCTTTGAAAAACATAATTTTTTCAAATACATAGCCATAATTAAAGAGTATAAAAGGATGAAACAAATAACTTCTAAAAACATTGTTAAAACTCAGATAACTTTTGATCTATATCATTATTCTAAAGGCAAAAAGAGCTGTAAACTAAGCTTTCATTCTACTTGATAGATTTCACAGCAGTATACATATAGCAAAAACTACTTTCCATGTATTGCAGTATTGAGTGAATGAGTAAAGGCACTGATGATGTTTGGAGCCAGGGTTTTTACTGTTAGAGAAGGAAGATACAAATATGGAAGACAGGAAGGCTGGAAAGAACCCTGTACTTTTGAATTGGAATTTTCCATGGTTGAGACAGGAAAAGTACAAGATAAGTTGGGAACATTTTGTGGTGCCACAAAGTAAGGAACTGTTGGGAATAAAAACACCAACAACAACTGAGGGGGGCATGTCGGTAGGAGAAAGGGCTCTCCTTGAAGGGGCTTCCCGTCATCAACTCTGGCACAGTTAGAATATCACAATGAAAATAGTAGTTATGGATTATAGTCCACTGATTAAAAAAAGAATCCATGTACCTACACTCCTAATATATATGTAGAGAAAAGACAACTTTTTATAATAGAAGAATGAAAACCTCTAAAAGCAGAAAGAATGATGGCATTAAAAAAAACACCATTGTGATGATCTTAGTAATACTTGATTCAGGCATGAATCATCAAAGCATGATACAACTAAAGTGTAAATTTTGATGAGTTATAGGTCATGCACATTATCTCAAAGCATCTTTCCAGAAATTAGTTACTAATCACCAAAGATGGGAGATGTGATGTGATTCATGGAGAAGAAAGCATTACTTCATTGTTGTTCCAGATAAAACTTAATAAGCTGTGTTAAGGTAGAAGAAAAAAAACCCTCCAAAATAGTTGAGAGATGTTCTACAAAATAACTGGCTTGGGGGTCTTCAAAAAATGTCACTGTTGGGGCACCTGGGTGGCTCAGTCGGTTAAGTCTCCGACTTCGGCTCAGGTCAGATCTCACATTCGTGGGTTCGAGCCCCGCATCGGGCTCTGTGCTGACAGCTCGGTCAGAGCCTGGAGCCTGTTTCTGGTTCTGTGTCTCCTCCTCTCTCTGCCTCTCCCCCTCTCATGCTCTCTCACTGTATCAAAAATAAATAAAACATTAAAAAAATTGTTTTTAATGTCACTGTTTCCAGGGGCAAATATTAAAAGAAACTATGGACATATTACAAGTAAATGCATTGTGTAATCCTGAATTCATTTCTTGGTTGAAGAAAAACTTGTAAAATGGAAATTATTGGTATATAGGTGAAATTTGAATATAGCTTATACATTCTACAGTAGGAAATTCGCTGTAATAATAGAATTACTAATGGCCCCAAATTCCTAACATATATATTCAGTTTCTTTTTTTTAATTTTGTTATATTTATTTATTATTGAGAGAGAGAGAAACAGAGAATGACTGGGGGAGGGACAGAGAGAGAGGAAGACACAGAATGTGAAGCAGGCTCCAGGCTCTGAGCTGTCAGCACAGAGCCCAGTGTGGAGCTCGAACCCACAAACCTTGAGATCATGACCTGAGCTGAAGTCGGACACTTAACCGACTGAGCCATCCAGGCGCCCCTGTTCAGCTTCAACAATAATCAAACAATGTAATATAAAACAAAAACAAATTATATTATTCAATGCTGGTGAGTATGTTGCAAAATAAGCACTCTCACATTCCACTCATATGCATGTCTTGATGGATAGATGGATGGATAGACAAATAGGCAGACACATGTTTTAACCTGAGTGTTTTTTAACCTACTCTAATAAAAATCTGTTTTTACTATTCTTGCATCTTCTTCAAAATTTTTTTTTCAAAATTCAAGTTTAAAGGGTTCTTTTCTCTAATCATGAGATTAGTCCATTACCCAATCTAGAACATTTAGAAAGTGTGAAAACTTTAGAAAAAATATAACAAGTATCTGTAATCCTACTACATAAACTAACCACCATTAATAAAGGAATATTGAAAAACATTGGAAACATACCCGGTAAATAATTATATTTTCTATTTTTTCTTTCACATTATGTTATAATGTTATCAAATATCATTTGATAATTTTTGAAGAACTATATTTTAATGAAAGCATCATATCCTATGGCTATAATGGTAATTTATTATAACATTTTCTTTACTGTAAGACACTAAGTTTACTTCCACTTTGTTACTATTACATTGCTCTGGGAAATGCCTCGGTGCATTCATATTTTACATATTTCTGATTATTTTCTTAAGGGAGATTTTAAGAAGTGAAAATTTTCAGGTGAAAAAATCTATTTATCTAGCTACACAAATGATCTTCAAATTGCTTTCTGGAATTTTTTAAAAACAAAATTAATACTTCTTCCCATGGTATATGAACGGGTCTATTACTCTATATACTTACTAATTTTTCACACAGATTTTTTGTTTTACATTGTATTGGTTTTTTACTATTGTAGATGAATATTTTTTTATAATTACTTTTGTTATGTTACTTCTGTGACTTCTGTTTTCATGCTTTACTCACTTTTCTATTGAGAAGTTATAGTTTTTATTATTAGCTTTATGTGATAGAGATATATTGATAGTCCTGTATCTGGAGGTGGAGATACAAATAGACACATAAGGGGCACCTGGTTGCTCAGTCAGTTAAGTGTCTGACTCTTGATTTTGATCTCTGTCAGATCAAGCACCAAGTTAGACTCTGCAGTAGGCGTGGAGCCTACTTACGATAAAAAAGAAAAAAAAATAGAGGCATAAATATACAAGGAGGGAAAGTTGAGGAAGAGAGGATAGTAATGATGTATATGATACAGAAATCGATTTTCTATTGCTTTAAGATTCCTGAGGAAGAGATTATCTTTTCTGGTTGATTTTTATCAAAATTCTCCTGGTAGTAGTATATTTCTCTACAGTAATATAAATATTCATTCCCCAATCTTAAAGTAGCATATATATTCTACATAGGCTCTTTCAAGAGTATGTACAGTATATTATGATAACTTATCCTTATCCTTTGCTCCCTCTAGTGAGAACATCTATTTACGTATTTGTAACATTTCTGACTTATTTTGTCAGTATTTAGCGCCCTCTGGTGTTTGCAAAGAAGAGATAACAATACATTTTGCCTCTTATTTTTGCTTATTAGGATTCCTTGGCACGGATGGATTTTATCTATACGAATTGAGGTAATGCTCAAATATTTTCAAATTCACTTCAGAAACAAAAACGGGTGGTAATCGATTAGTTATTTGAGGAAAGTTCAGGCATCACACACTATCTGCGATCTCCATCTGGCAAAAGGCAGAATGAAAATTGCCTGGGAAACTTAGTTACCAGAATGCCTCTCCTTTACAAAACCAGACACTGCACATTCATATTCAGTCTGTGAAATCCGTTTCTTGATAATGTAACAAATACTGTGAGAATAAAAGCAGCAAGAGGAAATTGGAACTACCAACAAGGACAAAGGAGGAGAGAAAAGCACCATTTCTTTTGTTATTAGGGACTACTTACATTTTTTCCAAAGGATTTCCCTCCTCTTGGGGATTCTTTATTTTTCATCTAATACGGAGATTCTACATTAGCCACCTCTGCAACTTGGGGATATTTCCTTAATGTGAACTTCTATTTTCTTACCTGTCCTTTGAAATTTACTAGTTCAGTCATTTTCAAACCTTTTTGATAGGAAAGAAGAGTGGGCACCTATCCCAACTAAATAGTTCATGGAAATCTAATGTAAAACGCAGGAAAAATCAAAGTTAATCTAGTTCAAATGGAGCAGAGAAGTTGACACGCATCTTGGTTCCCTGCCAACCAAGGTAACCTTCCCTCTTGTTTACCTCCCAGTTGACCTCTAGATCCCCTCTGAGGCTTTCCAAGTTCTTGAGAGCACATTTTGACCTATAAGGGAAATTTACAGAATGCCTCCTTCCCATAAGTGGTTAAATGTTACCGTCAAATGCAGAAAGGCTTCTCCCTGTAAGCAATTTTGTAGATCAAAAACTAATAAAATTCCTTTCATTTATTTATGTATTAACAAATTCTTTTTTTTAAATCTTTTTGTTTTTTACATTTATTTATTTTTGAAAGACAGAGAGAGACAGAGTGTGAGCAGAGGAGGGGCAGAGAGAGAAAGAGACACAGAATCTGAAGCAGGCTCCATGCTCTGAGCTGTCAGCACGGAGCCCGATGCGGGGCTCAAACCCACAAACCATGAGATCAAGACCTGAGCCGCAGCCAGACACTTAACCGACTGAGCCACCCAGGCGCCCCTGTGTTAACAAATTCTTAATGATAACCAGATATTATGCCTGATTCTGGGGGTGCAATAAATTGATATGTTCCTTGTCCTCCATAAACATAGTCCTATAGGGGAGCTAAAGATCAATGAAATTATTACACAAGTAAATATAACATTATAAAGGTGATACATTAAATAAAGAAGAGGTAAATGCGCCCATGAGAGCATATGATAGGAAGATTTGACCTAGATGGGGATATTAGGAAGGCTTTCTAGGGGAGGTGATGAGTGAAGCAGGGTCTAAAGATAAGTTAAAAGCTCCCTGGGTAAAAAAAGGAGTGGGAATATTTCATGCAGAATACAGGGCAAGAGGAAGCATGGCACTTCAGTTCACTGAAGGTGGGCGGTGTGGCTAAAACAAAGAAAGCAAGGGGCAGGGAGGAAATGTGATGACCAGGGCAAACAGAGCCTTGTAGACCACTCAAGCATTTTTATCTGTCTCTTCTCTATCTCTGTCTCTATCTCTGTCTCTTCTCTATCTCTATCTCTTCTCTATCTCTACCTCTATCTATCTCTATCTGTATCTATGAGAAACAGAAAGCTATTAAAGTGTTTTAACAGAGATTGAGTATCAGATTACTCTGGTTATCCATGGTGAATGTGTTAGGGTGGGGGAGGCAAGAAGTATAAATATGGACAGAGATACATGTGAGGAGATTTTTAAATGTCTGGTAGAGAGATTATGTTGCCTTTTGCTGGAATTTGTTAATGGAGATAGAAAAAGTAGATATATTTAATTATGTCTTAAGGGATAAAATTGATGCCAGTGGGTGATGGATTGGATACAGGAGTATGAAGAGGAAGGTGTCAAGGAAAACCCCCAAATATCTATTTTATTCAACTGAATGGATGAAACATGGACCATCACAAGAAGGATGGGGAGTCACAAGTGTGGCTTGGATATGTTATGTCTGAAGAGCTTTTGAGTCAATTTGTCATGTTGACTATTGCAAATTAATACTTGAAATGCAAAGGAGCTGTCTGAGCTGGAGATAAAGATCTAGGAGCCATCTACATTTATGAGCAATGGAGACATGAGCCTCGATGATGGCCCCATGAAAGAAAATGCAAAGTTATAGTATAATTGGGTCTCTGATAAACTTTTAGTAGCTTCAACCTCAAATAGCTAAGGGAAGAAGGCAAAAGAGTTTAAACTGAGCAGCCATTGGGGCGCCTGGGTGGCTCAGTCAGTTAAGCAGCCGACTTCGCCTCAGGTCATGATCTCACGATTGGTGGGTTAGAGCCCAGTGTCAGGCTTTGTGCTGACAGCTCAGAGCCTGGAGCCTGCTTTGGATTCTGTGTCTCCCTCTCTCTCTGACCCTGCCCTGTGCATGCTCTCTCTGTCTCAAAAATAAATAAAACATTAAAAAAATTAAAAAAAAAATAAACTGAGCATCCATAGCTGTAACTAAATCACGAGAATATCATATGTCCTGTAATGGTAGGCAAGAAAATATTTCAAGGAAGGAGTGGTCAACAGAATCAAATAAGCTGAGAAGTTAGATAAGAAAAGTCCTATACATATTCACTGGATTTAGCAAGAGTGGGTTTTGAGGACCCTTCATGAGACCTGCTTCTGTGCAATAATGGAGGCCAGACTTCAGACTAAAATAGTCAGAAATGTGAATTGGAGATTAGTTGAAACATTTCTTTATATAAGTTTGGTCTTAAAGGTGAAGACAAAGATAGACTCCTAATGTGCTGGATATAGCATTTGAGGGAAGGATTTTAATTTTTAAATAAAAAAAAATTGAGTATGTTCAAACACCAATGTTTGATGTTGCAATGTGTAAAAAAAGTAAAGGAGGGGTAATGGGGTGGTTCAGTCTGTTGAGCATCTGTCTATTGATTCAGTGTTATGGGATCTGACCCGACCCGCAGGTCCGTCAACGCAGGTCCTGAGGGAGGGAGTGAGAATTGGGGGGCAGGGGGCACAGAGAATGGAGGCAAGTTTCTGATCAAGCCTCAGTTTATTGAGAAAACACAAGCATCTTATAAAGAGCAGAAAGCACAGGTCAGTTGCTAAGAAACAGGGTCACGTGAAGGGGCTAGGGTAAAGAAAAAACAAAAGCTGCAGTTTTAGCACAGCGTCTGAGGAGCCGATAAGAAAGTCCAGCCAAGCTGTCTCCGGCCTTGAGCTGGGAGTG
>PJEM01003412.1:0-186408 GCA_004023845.1 Helogale parvula | reverse complement strand
TATTTTAATTGAATTCTGTTGCAGGGATCTACCTTCTTGGTTGAATTTTGCATAGACACCAAATTAGTATCTAAAACACATTCCAGATAATGTTTCTCAGCTGCTCAAAACCCAGCTGTAAAGCACTATTTTCCAGCTTAAAAAACCACATAGTTCAATGTACATTTTAGGTAGATTGTTTACTTAATTTTTACTTAACAAAACCCTTTCTCACCATTCTTTATTATGGCTAATGAAAATTTCCTATTCTCTTTTTAGAAAACTTCTTTTACTTAGAGTATTTTGATGTGTTTATTATTGTACTTAGAATATTTAATTCTTATACATAAAATAATAAGAATGAATAGCATTAAGTTGTTTTTAAAAATTATTTTATATTTTAGTTTTACCCTACTTTCGGAAAGTACATTGTAGTGTATATTCAACATCCATTCAAGATTTATTTGGTAATTCAAAAACAACAACTATTGGACAGATTAGACAAATGTTATGCTGATCCTTAAGAATTAAAAATCTTGTATGTTGACTACTTTTTAAAAAGCCCACATTCTAATACGGTAGCCTGACATTTGAGCATATATTCATACTACATCGTGATCCTTGCTATATTAGAAGACAGAAAAGCGTACTGTGCTCACATTAAATCAGAACATATCAATGTATAAAAACATACAGGAAGTAGGACTGAAGAGTAAGAGTGATTCACTACACAGACAAAAGTGGGGTATGGAATTTGGAGCCCAAATATTAACATGAGCAGTATTTTGAGATAGAAAACTATCCCCCAACTTAATTTTTTTCAATAAATGGGAACTACAAATTACTAATTTACAAGTATAAACAGAACCTGCGGAGTCCATTTATATTCAGCTGCTTGCCTGGTATATCTAAATTTATTTTTAAAGTGTTGCTAATTGAATTGTTCCCAGTACATTTATGCTGGCCTAGGCTCAAGTTCCCTGACATCAGCACTTGTCCTCTGAAAAAGCAGTGAGATCATAATTTCCAAATTTCTGGTTGCCAACTAGGAAAAACAAACAAAAACCCTAAAAGCTTTATTCCTTGTTTACCTGTGAACTACAGCCTAGGGACAGTATTTCAGATTGCTCTGAAAGAACTCCAGAAATTTGTCAGTTTACGGGGGATTATATGCAAAAGGGAGAAAGGGGTATACTGTTTGCAAGTATAAGTGTACATTATAAGGTATAATTTGTAAAAATTAAGGTTTATTGATTTCCACATAGACGCATGAGACACCATTAGTACATTGTTTCTATCACATCTGATTGTTCAAAAATACTGCTTCCATGCATCCCCACCTAAGTGGTTTTCTAGTTCTTTTTGTTTGTTTGTTTGTTGTTTCCTCTTGAGGTCACTTGAGACGGTCACAGGAGGTGGACGGTCACCTACTCAGCTTTAGTACACATGCTTTCAACAAGCTCATACAATTATAACTTATATTTTACTTCTGCCTTCTAGAGGTTTTATCCTAAGAGGCAACTGCTGCAGCTTTATAGTCTTGAAATGTCATATTGATAATCGCTTTCTGGCTCATTCTCTGCTGTCTGCCTTTTGGCTTTGGGATAGTGAAGATAGGGGAGAGCGATGGAAGTGATGGAATTGTTGTATGTACTTACGTGACTAAGAAAGGCCAGGATAAATAAAAATGTCTTCAACCAACCCATCAAAAATACATTACTATTTCAGCACTGAATGATCAAATAAATAGCATTTTTGTACCTTTGTCTCTAAAACACACAGATAGGGTGGAATGTAAGTTTTGGTAAGTTAAAAAGCAAAACAAAACAGAACACATGAAACTATATGTTATCTCTCTCCCACAAATGACAGCTTTCAAATTATGCTTAATTTCCTTACAAGTCTAATTATTAAAAACATAGTTATAGTGAAATCATGTCTTTTGAGTAGAAACAGGCATTATTGAATATATGAAGCCAATATTGACAAAACTAGTAGCAAAAAATGACCATGGGTTATAAAAATGCTATATATACATTTACAGAGAAATGAACTACGATGGATGCATATTATATACAAGAGAATGCTGAGAATATTTGTCAATTACATCATACTTGACAATTAGTCTTTTTCATCTAGTTACTAAAATAGCCATATTGCTAGATTAAATTAATGTTAATAAAACAAACTACAATATGAATAATTATCACCACTAACTAGTATGAAGTAAATATGATTTTACTAAGAGGTTATTCATATTTTAATGGTGAGAGAGTCCTGTGACTAGCAGCAGAAACATGTGTGGACAAGTGGAATCACATCATAATTGAAGCGTATATAGAGGGATTTTGAATGGACACACAAATCCCACAATGCGCTTGACCACTTTACCCAAGTGAAGCCTTTATTTTTTTCTGCATAGGCTCCACACCCAATGTGGGGCTTGAACTCATGTCCCTGAGATCAAGAATTTCATGTTCTACTGACTAAGCCAGGCAAGTGCCTCTTAAGTTAAGCCTTTTATCAGTACATGCTGTGGAAAGAAATGTCCTAAGTCACACTTAGTCAGTCTGAAATGATAGATACTAGTAATTCCTGATTAGGCTGATTTAGAAAGACATCTTATAGTTTTATCACACAATTTTTTTATACTAAGAGAACATTAGGACTCTTTGTAAAGAGAACGTTAAAGGAATATGCAAATAAAATCTAGTAATTTATTGTTATACATTTTGCCTAAATTTTGTGGCGTCCAAGTTTTTTCAAGGAATTTTTTAAATTTATTAGTCTCAGAAGAAAATAAATTTCCCCTTGAAATAGTACTGAAGATTTTTATTCTTCTAATTGAAACTCAGGAACATACGAAGTGATGTTCACTTATTTGACAAAATGATTACACATAACAGTATAGTTTTTCCTGCAATCTATAATATTTTCCAAGAAAATAAAGAAAGAGTTCTGGGTAGCATTTCTGTTTCATAATATTATGATATAGGTTTGAATTATGTGTCTTTTTTGTTTTAAAATACCTCAAAATCTTAAGAATAAACATACAAAAACAAGAGGGGTTTTAGAGATACTATAATAGTATAGATTGGTTAAAAATGGTGATCTTATTTTTATGGTCAAAAGTCAGATATTATCTGAATTAAATCATTGCCATTTTGAGACATTAAAGAATCAAAGATTAGACTGACATAACTTTTATAAGAAGTGTCCAAGAAATATTTTTACATGTTGCACTTGGCAATTTTCAGTAAAGAAAAACAAAAACAAGAACAAAAATCCCATGTTTTCCATAGACTCAGTAGCAAAAATGGAATAGCTATCTTTACCAGTATACAAGCTGCCTGCCTGGACTGTGATTTGAGTCATTGTGAATATGGTCTAGCAAGTAGGTATTCCTGGAAAAATAAATTAGCTGATTGATACCATTGTAAAACTTATGTTTCTTTTTTTAAAATTTTTAATGTTTTATTTATTTTTGAGAGAGAGAGAGAGAGCATGAGCAGGGGAGGGTCAGAGAGAGAGAGGGAGACACAGAATCTGATACAGGCTCCAGGCTCTGAGTTGTCAGCACATACCCTGATGCGGAGCTCAAACACACAAACTGTGAGATCATAACCTGAGCCAAAGCCGGATGCTCAACTGACTGAGCCACCCAAACACCCCATAAAACTCATGTTTCTAGAATGTCAGTTGGAAAGAAGCTTTTTAAAGTCAGGTTTCAAGTTTAGGAATTTATTCTAAAGACATATTACAAGAAATTCATCTTGGATGTTAGCCCTCTTTGTCACCCACACTTTATAATGTACATTTGCTCTCTAGAAGCCATTTAATGATTTTATTTAGATTCTTGTTTTTTGTGGGTTTTTTGGGTTGTTTTTTGTTTTTTGTTTTTAATGTATCTGCTCCTCAAATTTTACCTCAGAGCAGGTAAATTGACATGCACTCTGTCTTCTGTTTTAACAAATAAATAGGTGAGAATGCAAATGACCTGGGGCAGACTATGGGTAATACATTGTCATCATAGAAGCCAATGGAGCCACAGACTTAACTATCTTTCAGATCTCTATGGTGGGGCTTTTGGTTGAGAGGCTGAATCAACACAGAGAAAAGGAGCAAGCATGTAGGTGCTAAGATGACTGTTAAGATGATTGATTCTGCCATGTTGCTGTTTTGTTAAATTATATTCAGAAATGTTTATACTGGGACCACAGAATTACAGAAGCTTAGACTTGAGTCCCCAGAGCCTCTATTAGGCATCGACTCTGAAAGGAGTGGAAGAGTTAAGAGAAACCTAACAGGAATAAAACCTTGCCTTTTTGGGTATGAAGGAATCTACTTTTGGAGATGGCTTTCTGCTGGGGGTCAACAGGCTTCCTAGAAACCCAAAGAGACGTCTAGGCAAAGGAGAGAGTGCACTTGGGGTGACGTTAGTAAAGTGCTACAAAGACAAAGCATGAATTAATTTTCAGTTTGTGGATCACTGTTTTCCTTTGAATGACAAGTACTGGAGAAACAGAGGTGAGGATTCAGAAGCCTATAGGTGGTAAGAAGACAGAGACAGCCAGTGTCTTGAGAGAATGTCTAGAAAGGGAGATGTGTGTGAACATGTGTTGTATGTGTGCACACACACACGTGTGTGTGTGTGTATGTGTGTGTGTGTATAAAGCTCCTAGGGAAAATAACAGCTCATATTTTGAACTGCTTGACAGTAAAGAAGGAAAAACAAGCAGTGCATGTAATAAAGGAGATAGGAGAGTGGGCAAAGTACAGAAAAAATTGGATTGGAAAAAATAATAAGCAAAATGGGTACTTTTATAAGAGAATGAATATTTGAATAAAAATTGGGGCCATCCCGGGAAGTGTAGAAGGCCAGTGCAACTCAAACACTACAAGCACTCAACTGACCATCCTTGAACATCCTTGTTCAAGGATTGTCATTTTCAATGCTTTTTTACATCTTTTGGATATATTGCTAACGACAGAAATTTTAATAGGTTCTTTACCTTATGTGGTAGGGAACAAATGAAGGGTAGGTGTCTTGGGAAATTTAGCTCTGAGAGACTGATGGATATAAAGAAGTTATTTTTATAATGGTAGAATATGGGGAAGGACAGAGGTGAAGAATGCAAGAGAGAGTCCCGTGGACTTTCCCGCTCACAAGGAAGATCCCCATTGCACAATGTGTGTGATCTGTGGTTCATGTAGGGTATGCATAATAACTGACATAATAAAAATTCCCAGGTGGAGACTACAGAACATGAACACATGACATGAAATATCTTAAATGTCTTCAGTGAAATAAAAGAGGAGAACCGTTTGGTGATGACTGTATTGCGCATGACCGTGAATTGCCTCCATTGAAATCTGAGGCTGTAGAGCACAGGCCCGGGGGCCCCAGATACTCTCCACATTGTGTCTGCTTATTTCTTTCAAGTTCGGCCAGAAGATTACGTTTTCCTCTCAGCATGTTCCTCTAATGCAGTAAATTGTAAATTTTAAGTTATCTCTGGGGTGATTCTTATTTATCACAAAGTTTAAAGAGAAATATAGTATGAATGATTCATTATCTCGAGACCTCTGCAAAGTTTTAAAACGTTTGCAAACACGGCAGCATGACATCTTTTAAGGCATTAGTGAATCAATTGTGCTTGTCTCTGAAATTTCAGTGTTTTTTTTACTTACAATGTAGAGTGATAAATGAAATATGAACACTCTCACTACTTTCAAATATAGTTTTATCTCTGGCTCTAGACTACAGTAAGTTAAAAACTTTTATGGAAATATAAACTATAGAAATGTAATTATAATAAGGATTCAAGTTTTCAAAATTCACATTTCCAGAAGGGGAGTTCCAAACTTTGAGTAATGTGGTAAATTACTATGATTTTTTCACAGTGTGTCATAAAATTAAGGAAAAAGAAGAAGACCTGGAAGTAGTTTGTATTCTAGTCTATTTCTCCATTATCACGCTGATCTCAGCTATGTCTGTCCTGATCTTTCAGATTAGCAGTAATAGGGAGTCTGAAATCTCCTTTAAAATCTTAATTCAAATTCCACTTGCTTCCACCCAAATCATTTCACTTTATTATAATCTTGGTGAAGATGGAAAACAGTAGATTAACACTTCCAGTATAAGTGAGGACCAAACCTTTTCTCTCCCCCTTTCATCCTCACATCCCCTGCATACTCATGAAGGCGGCACCAAATTCCTTGGTATTCGTGAACATGCTGTGCCCTTTCCCTTTCCCCTTTTTCTTTCTAGGGAGTGCTTTCTCTTTCTTTCCACAAGTAAAAAGCTTGCTCAACATTAATGACTGAAACTAAAGGTCAGGTCTGTGAAAACATTTCTATCTTATCTTGGGAATCTTTCATTTGTTCTTGCTCATACAACAAGAGGACCATGTTGTATTGTTTGTTTAGATGTCAATATCCCCCACTGGTTCGTAACAATGTCAAGGGCATATTATAGAGCTAAAATCTAGCACAGAGCCTTGTACATTTATGAGTACTTAATTGATAAATATGTGCATAAATACCTGCTTCCTAAACAATGGCTTTTCGGCTTCGGCTACATCTGTAACTTTTTCCTACATGTATAAGTACTTACCGTAAGATTTTTAAAAGGAGAATATTTTGAACCTTCAATTGAAATATAAGGAACAAAAGAAAGGAAATCCTGTGACTTTTTAATTATCCTATCTTTGTTAGTTTGTTTAATTACTTAAGCATTTTAGAGCACTTTGGTGGGCTCTAGGTGGCCAGTAATGAACAAAAACAAATCCTGACTTTAAGAAGTTTAAAATCTAGTGGAGAAGGGATACCCAACAGAGGTGAGAAGTAATTATAAAATGTAAAAAATAATAAAGGAATTAAAGAGTGATATGAAATAATCATGTAATGGGACCCGGTTAGATTCCATTGTTTACAGAATATCTCACTGATGAGCTTGCTCTGTAGCTGAGATCCTTCATTGCTTTGCAGCAATTTCTTATTTACATTCTAAGATCATTTTACACACACACACACACACACACACACACACAAATACACGCACCTCAAAATTATGGTTAAGCTTTTACACGTTTGCTAAAGTGCTCCCGAAGGATCATCCTTTTGATGGCCTTTTGCCATGTTGATTTATTTCCTTTGGTGAAACATCATGTTTTTAAAACCTTTTTTGATTGTTCCATACATCTGGAGAGTGGTATTTCATCACTTAAATACATTTTAAGTGGTTGTTTAAAATGTTTAAAATGCATAGACATTTAAGCATCCTCGGATGTGTGTGTGTGTGTGTGTGTGTGTGTGTGTGTGTGTTTGTGTGTAAAGGTACTTTTGGTTTTGAAAAATCCGTGAAAGGAAAGATTAATTCACTAAATAAAATGAAAATGAAGCTGAGTATAACCAGGTGGAAAATGGCCCATGACTCAGGGCAGCAGTACACACCCCCTACTGCTATTCGAGAATTCACTAGAAATGCCCCTGTTTTAGAATAAGGAGCAGCAACAATCATTCTACTTAAATGTCACTGTTCAGTTTATTGTGCGGAGATCATAAATCTTATTTTCCCTGCTCAGAGAGGAATCTTCAATAAAGTATTCCTTGGATACTTTGGTCCTGTGGACTTTATGTTTGGAGGTCTCTCTGCTTATAATACAGATAGAGCTTCTCAAAAACCTAGTGAAAGAAGAGTTGTACAATCTTGCATGCTACCAAATTCCCATGTTACTCTAACTTGGGGATGTATTTATAGTAAAATGAATTAGACTCTGAATTAGCAGTCTCTATGGCATACTCCCTTAGACTGGAATAACATTCCATTTCTTGGTTGCAATAGCATGTTTATGAAGACTAACGTGTCTATTTCTCTATGACATATGTCATCTATGGCGTGTTATTACTGCTGATTACAGAATTGTAAATGAATGAAGGAATGATTTGGGAATGTCTCATATGTGTCACTTGATGACATTAATTCTCCTATCTAGTCAGGTAAATAAATAAATATTTTTCTATATACTTAGGAAGATGTCCATCCAAATAAATCAATAAGACCAACTGTTACAGAGATCCTAGCATTTATTTAGAAATACAAACCAGATAGGCCTGTCTCGCTTTATACCTTGCAAAATATATCATCCTCTTATTATTTCTCCATATGTGTAACTGAAGCTTTCTGAACCCTCACTTTAATAGCAACGGTTGTCCCCTTTATAAAAAAAGTGTCAGTCTTTATGACATTATTTATCCTACATATGGCTCAGAAATAATATTAAATGGTTTGTTGATAACAAATACTGTGTGGATTTTGGAGATAACGTCTATAGATTCTTTGGAGAATGAAATCCATCAAGTTCTCTTAATCATGATGGAGTAAGGGTAATGGACGGGAACCAGACAACATACTCATTCTTTTTGCTTTCCCATTTCTGCTCGTTTCCCACTTCCCACCTTTGCATTTGTTCTGGGCTGAATATGTACTCCCAAATTAATATATTGAGGTCCTGTCCTCACGTACGTCAGAATGTAGCTATATTAAGAGATAGTCTTTAAAGATGAAATGAGATCCTGTAAGTGGATTCTGATCCAATATGACTGGTGTCTTTATAAGAAATTTAGACACAGACAGACACAGAAGAAAGACCACGTGAAGACACAAGGGAAAGATGGTCATCTACAAGCCAAGGAGAGAAGCTTCTGAAGAAACCAATTCTTTTTACACCTTGATCTCTAAATTTTAGTCTCTAGAACTGTGAGAAAATAAATTTTGGTTGTTTAAGCTGTCCAGTCTTCAGTACTTTGTTATGGCAACTATGGCGAAATATTATAGTAGCCCTCAAGAAGATATTCAATATTCTAGTCTCCAGGATCTGAAAGTGACTTTATTTGGAATAGGATTTTTCGTATATTATTTAATTAATGATCTTAACATGAGAACATCCTGGATTATCCACATGAATCTTAAATTCTATAAATGTCTTTAAAAGAAGAGAGACTGCCAGTAAGAAGGAGGAGAGAGCCCAGTGAAGACAGAGATGGGATTTGGAAGTATGCTGCCATAAACTAACGAATGGTAAGCGTTACTGGCAGCTAGAAGAGGTAAGGAAGGATTCTCTACTGGACACTTCAGAGGGGGTGTGTCTTTGAAGATAACTTCAATTTGGGCTTTTGGGCTCCAGAATTGTGAGAGAACCATTTTCTGTTGTGTTAAGCCACTTAATGTGTGGTAATCTATTACAACAGCCCTAGGATGAAGAAGCCTGGATTCCTTATCTGAAGAATGCTTCTTCGTATTCTCAAACCCAGACTCCACTACACTATGCTGCCTTTCACTCTGCTGTACTATGATCATGAACATTTCTAGAGAAGTAACCAGAAGTGAAATGTTAAACTCCCACATGTGATTGTTGATCTTATAGATGTCTTTAGGCTTTGCCAACAAAACATCCCCTTTTAAAAAATAACTTGTGGACATTTTATTTCCTAATATACAGTTTCAGTGAGATCTTCATACTGTCATTTGTCTCACTGCTAAAAGCTTCTAATTTAGTCTGGACACAAACTAAGCTCGTTGTAAGTATATTAGATAAAAGGTGAGTTAAAACCATTTCTGACTGTGCAATAAGTCTTTCTTCAGTATTCCCAATTTTTTCCAAGGCATTGACATGCCATCTCAAATATTTCCTGATCCTCAAATGACTTAATAATATCTACTTTGAGAGATTTATATAAGAAGTAGAGATATTCTGAATATCAAGCAGAATGTCCATACATATGGAATGTTATACCACTTTTTAAAATTTTGTAACCTAAATAAGGATTTGCCAAGAATATGCCACTGTCATCACCTTAAACTCAAGAAGAAACTAATAGGTAGTGGCAATGACTTGACTTACATTTGCCTCTCCAAGTTTTTAAAGAGGTAAAATATGGATGGTGATAAAAGGTCTCTCAACCCCCAGTATTCTTTCTATAATGGCATCTTATACTTCATGAGATTTTATTAGGCAAGGCAAAGCACACATAATCAGGATCAAAATGGATTGTTTGGTTCTGATTAGCTGGCTACTATTTGCAATGTCAACGAATAGAAAACTCAATAGGAGTACATGCAATCCAAGTTTCCTATTTTAATTATATGAAGAGTCCTTTTATATTAGAACTTATAAATATTTCTGGGAACTGACAGCATCGAGGCAGGATGTTGGCCCTAGAAAGTTTTCTGGAGTATGTTATGATAGAGAAAATATAGATCTGAACAGAAAGCAGGTCATGTGGCTGCCCCATGTACTCATAAGCTTAAACTGGAATATCATCTAGGGACATTGCAGAATTGTCAGTCCCTATCAATTTTATGCATAGGTCAGTGAAGACTTTTCCCATTATTGATAAACTTGTTTTCAAAAACCTTGAGAATTTTTGATATACTGGGATTCTGATTTCTCTATGAGATTTAGTAGACCATCATGACTCCTTGTGTATTATCTGTAGGGTCATGTTGAACACACTTAAGACATGGTCTAGAAAGAGCAACTTGGGGAAAATAAATATGTATAATATTGACATGATATAAAACCCAACTGCAATTTAGTTCATCACTTTTGCTCCTGATAAAACAAGATTTAGAAGGATAAGATGACAGAGTTATGACAAGAACATGGTGGCTCTGACATCAGGTCCCATGTTCGTGTGGCAGCCAACAGTTGATCCGATTGAATTTATTCCCCTGAAGCACTCAACTAGTTACAGAGAATGAAATTCCTTATTCTACTGAGAGTCATGTTTTAAAGCATTATTTATGCTTGTTGCTACAAATCTTGAAACGCTTTAAGAAATTAACATTATTTAAAATAAAAAAAATGTAAGACAACAATCCTTTTTAGTCTGATCAACTGAAACAACTATGACAACTTGAAACAATTTATACTAATATGTATTTTTTTGCTATTTTCCATTAATTTCTTATAATGAAACATAAATTGCAATCATAAAATGCTATCAGTTTAGAGCTTTTTATGTAAATATATTCGTTTGTAAGAAAATCAGTAAAATTATTTAGAGAAACAAACATGAAACTCAAGTTTAATCTTATTGAATTTTCAAAGCTTGATAGAACAGAAATTCCATTTTTTGTATTGTTGCCAGGGTACCATTTACCAGCGTTGGATGGGAAAAAAACACATTTCAACAGATTTAAAACAAAGCAGTTACAAGCTTAGAAAAAATATTTACACATAATTTCACATTTATCTTTGGTCAAAAGTAGCAGTGATTGGAATGATGAAAATTCATGCCAAATTTTCAGCAGCCATTTATGCTAAAATGAAAAATATAATAAGTAAAATTGACACATGAATATGAATGACATTTATATAAACAGTTGGTCAAAAAATAAGAAATGGTGAACTCTTGAAATTTTAATTTATGTTATAAGTTGTCTTTAAAATTCATATAATGATTTTTATTTTTTTTAATTTTTAAATGTTTTATTTATTTTTGATACAGAGAGAGACAGAGCATGAGAGCGGGAGGGGCAGAGAGAGAAGGAGACACAGAAGCAGAAGCAGGCTCCAGGCCCTGAGCTAGCTATCAGCACAGAGCCTGATGCCGGGCTTGAACCCACAAATGTGAGATCTGACCTGAGCCGAAGTCGGAGGCTTAACCGACTGAGCCACCCAGGCGCCCCTAAAATTCATATAATTATTTTTAAATAAAAATACATTTGAAAGCAGAACATTTTTCTCCTGCAATTACTTTGCTGCAAATAGTAGTGGTATAATGAGCCAGTAGACCAGAATGACAGGGAGAGTTGAAAATGATCACGGCATGAAGAAAATATTACTCTTAGAGTTTTTGCTTGTAAACATAGGAATAAATCTTAGTAGAATGTCAAGAGATAAAAGAAAGAAGGAGTCTCAATGGGAAAATAAAATATATATCTTTTCTGTTGAAAATAAATTTGCAAGACAAAGAATATTTGAGTAAGGACTGCAAAGAAGCATAAATGGAAATCTGTGCTTTTTTTTTTTTACATCATCAGTGTCCCAGAGTTCCCTAATCTCTGTAATTTTCATCATTGTTGTTTTTGCTACAAGGTGTTTTGGCCTCATTTAAGTGATTTCCTGATTGACAGACTTATCTGTGATTTGGAGAACCCTGAACAACACAAGAGCATTAGGGGATTCAGTGAGCAGGTGTTAAACCTATGGCAGAGAATATTTCTCTTTATCAACCTCTAATCTTCTGACTTCAGAATTTTTTAACAGATGTTTTAGACAGACTTTCTTTACTTCCTGTGTTTCCATGGGGTTGTCTCTCACCTGCTTAATTGCTTCATTGCCAAATAAAATAACACAAAAGGAACACGAATACACATTCTCACTTCCCCTGTGTGAAGAAAGTTTCCTATTTCTACACTTTTGTTAATTTTCCTTTGAAGGGTGGAGAGTTAGTGATAGAGCTGAAATGAATTTCTTTATTGGATTTTTAAGACTTGAACATACTATCTTCTCACTCTCCCCAAGTTTCCAATTTTCTATTTACAGAGTTTACTGCATGCCATGGGTCTTTTGCCAATATATTTCCTTTGTGCAAACTTTCTGATCTAAGTTTGACAAGAGGCTTG
Source organism: Helogale parvula (assembly GCA_004023845.1). Taxonomy (NCBI): domain Eukaryota; kingdom Metazoa; phylum Chordata; class Mammalia; order Carnivora; family Herpestidae; genus Helogale; species Helogale parvula. The sequence goes on along the minus strand of PJEM01003412.1, from coordinate 173,795 downwards.
AAACAAGAATAGTCAGCACATATATAGGGATGCTGAAACCCTGGATTTAAGAAGTGGATAGGAACAATGGAATGGAATACGTATTTAAGACAAAGGAGACTATATATCATGTGTATCTGGATTCTTGCTATGATATCGTATACAAATTGCATTTCTATGAATGTCTGGCACATGGTGGGGTAGCCTTGCCAGAGTTTTATGCAGATGCATTAACTGTGATATGCTTCCTGGGGCAACCATTTTAAAACAAGAAATTGTCAAGTATGATGAGCTTGTGTGCACAAGAAAACCTTAGACATAGAAGTGGAGTAGTGAAGCCTGATGTACTATACTACCATCATCAACCTACATTCCTTGGTCTGACCACAGGAAAATGGATTCTTTATGTTTCTGAGATGGAACCTAAGAAGGAATGTCTCTGAAAGTTAGTCTGTTCAGATACCCAATATTGACAACAATGGTATTTCTCTGAGACTTCATTACTGTAAAGTTTGCTATTATAAAGGCTTTGGGAATCACCAGCAAGTTGGAAAGAAGCAATGCCAAGAGGGAAGATTTAGACTATCTGAGTGAAAGTACAAGTGCCAGATGGATTTCTCATAGAAATACTTGTTGGAGGTGTTGATGGTTAATTTTATGTATCAACTTGACTGGACTAAGGGAGGCCCAAATAGTTGGAAAAACATTTTTGTGTGTGTCTATGAGGGTGTCACTGGAATGAATTAGCTTTTGATTCAGTTACTTGGTAAAAAGATGGCATCACAAATGTGGATGAGCATCATTTATATCATGCAGGGTATGAATAAGAAGGAGGGCAAATTTGCTCTCTGCTAGAACTGAGACATTCACTTACTTCTGTCCTTGGACATTATTGTTCTTGGTTCTTGGGCTTTCAGATCCATACCGGGACCAACACCATATCTCCCCATACCTGCCACCAGGCCTTTATATGCAGACAGAACTACCTTACCAGCTTTCCTGGTTCTCCAGCTGCAAATGAGAGCCTGGGGGACTTCTTGTCCTCCACAACTGAGTGTGTTAATTCCCATAATATCTTCCTATATATACGTATTGGCATCTTATTGGTTCTGTTTTTCTGGAGAGTACTAACTAATACAGGGATCCTGTAGAGAGTCAGAGAATCTTAACTAGCAATTGAGGGAGAGGGTTCCTGAAACAAACGGCATCATAGTGTTGTATGATATCAGTGCCAACCTCCTTTTAATATCTCTTCTCTGGACAGGCTGGAATACTAAATACTAACTTTCTTGGATACCTGTGTCCCTGAAGTTATAAATGCAATTTTAATTTTGCGATCAAGTACAGTGAGAAGAGAAATGGAATGTGAGGGCAGAAATGACCTGGTTATAAAATTAATACCGGTGATCTTATTTTCCTGAATTAGCTGAGGATTTGCGATTGTTACAGAAAAAAACAATGCCATTTCTGTCCAGTTTTGTAAAGTGGTCTTGGTGGTATGCCTATTGTGACTCATCCCTGAATAAGGTGTCTTCACTTTCTCATTCTTCTAAAATCCAATTAATACCCTGAAAATCACCTTTTGCTTAAACAAGTTATAGAGGTAACAAGTCTCTGAAACTGAACTCTGACCAATATAATCAGTAGATGAAACTCCATCACTTCCTACAAGTTGCCAAGGGGTGAGAAAAATTGGATTACATATGGCAGAGGGAAACGAAAGTGGTTTGAGCTGTCACAATGAGGGAGTTATAAAGAAGTCAGGTTGAGCACAGGCAAAAGCCACAAGGGGGGCTTACGCCACCCCAAATACTTCTTTCACCTGTTTTCTGAATGGAATATTATCTGTGGATATTTGGGGCCTTTAGATATTTCTCCTGGCTTCACTGGAGGGCCTTGACATTACCAGCATCCTTCCTTGGGAATGTCTTCAAGCAAACTTAGCCTCCCTGTATGCACAGCTCCTCGTGATCCTAACTTCAGAGACCCCTCTCTACTTTGAATGAAGTGACCAGTTCTCATCACCCATTAGAAACACTTCAATGTATTTTTTTAATTTTTTAAAATATTTATTTATTTTTTAGAGTGAGAGAGACAGAACATGAGCAGGGGAGGGACAGAAAGGGAGAGAGAGACACAGAATCTGAAGCAAGCTCCAGGCCCTGAGCTGTCAGCACAGAGCCCTACGTGGAGCTGGAACTCATGGACCACGAAATAATGACCTGAGCTGAAGTCAGATTCTCAACCGACTCAGCCACACAGGCACCCCAGAAATACTTTAATTTAAAATGTCATTTGCCAGAAGTGGTGCTGATAAGATGTCATCTATCCTCTTTTTCTCACAATAATCCCTTCTATACATTAAACCTTATCTTTGGCAACAATATTGTTTTTTGTTTTTCTCTTTCCCTTTTCTAAACTCACAGGCTACAATTCCTTGACCACCTGATTTGTGTAACTTTTCAGCTTACATCAGATAATCATTTATCCTAACCATGCCCTTTCCTATAAGGGATTATAGCATAATTTAGGTCATGAAATTAAGGTTATATTATGCAATTTTAATTAAAGGAGCCATAAGAGCATTTTCAATTTGTTGAGAACAAACTGACCTATCAAATGTTGAATAAGCCCTCATTAGTAACCTATATTTGAGTTCACTTATATTTGATATACACTTCAACGGTCTATTTTATTCTCTGAAAGTCCAAAAAAATCTATAACTGTTCTCTTCATTCCTAAAAGATCATATGCTTAACTTCTCAAGATCAGGATATTTGAAGTGGACTTCTCCCCTTCCTTTATATGATATCTATATCACACATTCTCTCTTGCCTAATGTTAATTCCCATCAGTGTTCATGGTCATTTCTCCTTCCTTTTTCTCTGGAATCCTCTGATATCACCTTTCTCATTTATTTTTTTAACTGCTTGAATCCTATTGGTTTTGTCCCCTTTTTATATAGCAATACACCCAAACCTTCATTTTCTTATAAAAAAAAAAAAGAAAAAAGAGAGAAAACAGAAGACTACATGCCACTTTCAGTTTTATAATAGGAATGTGACAATCCTGAAAGATTACTCTGTTAACGTCAGGTACCAGAGGAAAGAGGGACATCGATGACACCTGACAGGCATTTCAGGCTCCAGTAAAGCGCAACTGAAAAAGGGCTGGGGCAGAAGAGCGTAGGCAGATGTGAATGAGAAAATAAAGAAAAAATGGGCAAATGCTCACTATAGAGACAACAGGATAGGGGAGCTAGAGTGAAGAGGGACTGGATTTGACACTGTGGTGCAAAACTTGGGAGAGAGAGGAAAGGAAAAGAGGTTTTTCAAGAATGTATCCTATTATTTCTGTGAGATACTTTCCTTATAACTAAGCCTCTACATAACGCCAAAGTAAATATCTCTCTATATTTTTTCCTACTTGATGTAGCATATATTTCAAACAAGTAACAAGTTCTGTTATGTTTGAGTTTCAATTACATTATATTTAGCACATACAATTCTTTTTTTAAGTTTTCATTTACTTATCTTGAGAGAGAAAAAACAGTGCAGGAGGGGCGGGGGGGGGGGGGGAGAGAGAGAATCCCCCAAGCAGGCTCTGCACTGTAGGCGCAGAGTCTGATGCGGGGCTTGACCTCACTAAATGCAAGATCATGACCTGAGCCAAAGTCAGAGGTTTAATTGGCTGAGGCACCAGGAGCCCCAACACACAATTTGGGGAGACTGGATTGATAATGGCTTGGAAAATAGCTTCATTCTAACATAAATAAAAGCAATTAATTTTCTGATTAAATAATAAATTTCTTTTTAAAAATTCATTTTTGAGAGAGAAAGAGACAGACCGTGAGTGGAGGAGAGGCAGAGAGAGGGAGACAGAATCTGAAGCAGGCTTCAGGCTCCAAGCTGTCAGCACAGAGCCTGACATGGGTTCAGACTCACAAGCCCTGAGATCATGACCTGAGCTGAAGTTGGGCTCTGAACGAACTGAGCCAACCAGATGCCCCTAAATAACAAATTCTATAAAAATTAATTAATGTAAGCATTTAGTAAACAAAAGTGTCAGTTTAGGTGAGGATAGAGACATGGATGATAGATTCCTCTTGTCTGTACTACTTAGCTCACGCCTTTATGTTTTCATAGGATCATTTGTACAAAGTTGCTGCATCAGAATGGCTGCTTTGTGTCCCAATTCATCAGTTATATGATTTAAGAAGAAATGAATCCCTGAAACTCTAGTACCAGAAGCATGGTCAATCCTTAATAAGATTTAATGACTCAAAAAAAAATAGCATAATTTGGGTTGTAGAACTGAGACGATATTATGCAATTTTAATTAATGGAGTGATTTGCATAGACAAATGGTAATCATATAAGTTGAAATTCAGACAAGCCATTAAAGTCAGCGGAAAGTGCTGATCTTAATATATATTTACAAGCTAAAATGACAAGTGATTTCTTTAAAGAGTATCCAGAGTAGCATGTGTAAATTTATGATTTGATGTGAAAAATGTATAAATGAATAAAAATCAGGATAGTGTTATTTCTTAGAAAATCTTTCAATTTAAATATTATATAACATTTCCTTGAGAATAGTACTGTTAACCAAAATAACTCAATACATTAAACCTTTTAAAAGGAGTTGTTACTCAGGACACCTGGGTGGCTCAGTCCGTTAAGGGTCCGACTCCAGCTTAGGTCATGATCTCACCACTCCTGAGTCCCAGCTCTGCGTCAGGCTGTCCTGACAGCTCAGAGCCGAGAGTCTGCTTTGAATTCTGTATCTCCATCTCTCTCTTCCTCTCCCCCACCCTCACTCTGTCTCTCAAAAGGAAATAAACATTAAACATTTTTTTAAAAAGAAGTTGTTACTAAGTCATTTTGATGACATAAGACATGATGACATGAAAGAGAAGAGATAGGTAGTGAAATATATAGAATTTTCTGTTATTTGTGCCTAGTAATTAAAAGTATTTCTCCTTTGCAAGAAAGGAATAGATGCAACATTTTTAAAATGTTACCATGCCATATCTCAAAAGCCTTTAATCTTGTTTTATTTATATATTTCACTTTGTTTAGAATGGGTATTAATGAGTTTAAAATGATTTCTTATGTTAGTATTGGGTAATCTAAAGAATGGGTTAATGGATGTTAGAATGCAAAACTCAGATCTAATTTCATGTAAGTAAATGAAGATTTTCTTTATCTAAAGCCTTTTTAACCCAGAATAATGAGCACAGCAGTCGAGATGGGTTATGAATGAAAATGTAATCAGCTGGCAGCTGAGTTCAGGATATAATTATGTTACTTGTATAAACATGTTATGGTGCCCCAATGTAAACCCGGCTTTGACAAGGCAGGTAGTTTATCCAGAAGGGAGTCCAGGATTAAAATGCCAAAGCAGTTGTAAAACTCATTGTAGGGAGCTGTCACCTTTTCTTAATTGCGAAGGAAAGTTTTCCTAGAATATCATTAGAATTGAGAATTGATTTGCTTGTAGGGCATCGTTAAATTACTGATATTGGAAAATGGATAAACAATCTAAATGGGCTGACTGCATCAATGTGGATGGTACAGTAAAGTCACCGCAGTGTTAACAAGTTCAAGGCCAGAAACAGAGGTTGACATAGTCTCTGTAACACATTAAGCATACGTGGAAAAAGACATTTCTAGACATAGCAAATTTGGAAAAAAAAAAAAAAAGATTATTGGTTATAATTTAAGAATACGTCCAGAGGTGCCTGGGTGGCTCAGTTTGTTAAACTCCTACTCTTGGTTTCGGCTCAGGTCATGACCTCACAGTTCAAGAGTTCGAACCCCAAATGGGGCTCTGTGATGACAATGTGGAGCCTGTTTGAGATTCTCTCTCTTTTTCTCTGTCTCTGCCCCTCCTCACTTCTCTCTCTCTCAAAATAAATAAACTTGAAAAAAGATTATATCCACTATTGCATAAACTATTAAATAGCATCTTTAAATCATCCAATAAACTATTCACTTTTGCTGCAGAATCACAATACTCCTATTCTGCTAGAAAACCTGCCTGTACTGTGTGCTACACATTTAGAAAGCCATAAAGTGGTGCTGTTTAGGACTTATTTCTTTCAGAGATTTTAATCCTATGATCTTTTAACTTTAATTTTTATTTTTTATTAAAATGTTTTTAATGTTGATTTATTTCTGAGAGAGAGCACATGCAAGCCCAGGACAGACAGAAAGAGAGAGTGAATGAGAGAATCCCAAGTAGGCTCAATGCTGTCTGCACAGCTCAACACAAGGGTCAAACTCACAAACTGTGAGATCATGACCTGAGTGGAAACCAAGAGTCGGACACTTCATCAGCTCAGGCACCCAGACACCCCTTAACTTTAATTTTTCTTAATTACTGCACACTCCTCCTGAGTCCTTGTCTGAAAAGCAATTTAATAATCCTACTCTGCTAAGCCTCAAGTTACCCTATTACTCTGTTCACTTGTCCTTGTGTCGAATCAGTTTCTCTATTCCGTCAGAATGAATAACTCCCTTACCAGGATATCTAGAAATATTAAAGGGCATTTTATGTGTTTTAACATTTTAGGGAAAACGAGTTCTAAGTTCTTCTACTAAATTAATGTGTTCAACCATTTCCTACTCAAAAACACATCCTCTTTCACTTTCTGAAACTGACCCCCCTTACTAATTCTTTAGATTCTAGACCCTCATAATTTTATTTGATATTTAATAGAAAAACAGTTACAGCCCAAAATGAAAATGACCATCCAATATACAGCAAAAACTTTCAACTAATTATTTTGTTTTTCCCATATATGTTAAGAGTGAAATTCTCAGTCTCTTTAAATAGTCAAATTGCTTATTTCTTTCAGCCAGAAAATATTTATCATTTCCTGGCATCTGATACATAATAACAATAAGATTTCATTTTAACTTGAAGATAAAAAATAAAAAAAAATAATTCTTGAGCATTTTCCTAAAATAGGTTAATTTATTTTCTTATGGTGTTTGGAATAATACATTTTTTTGAAGTTTTTTAAATGTCTATTTAGTGTTGAGACAGAAAGAGAGCACAAGCAGGGGAGGGAGAGAGATAGAGAGAGAAAGGGAGAGAGGGAGGGAGACAGAAGATCCAAAGCAGGCTCTGTGCTGACAGCAGAGATCCTGACGTGGGGCTCGCACCTGTAAACTGTGAGATCAAGACCTGAGCCAAAGCTAGATACTTAATCAACTGAGCCACCCAGGTGCCCCTGGAATTATATATATATATATATTAATTCTGTGAATCTAAACTTCTCACAATTAAGGACATTTCTAACAGTAAAGACAACCAATATCAAATTTGATCAATGATAAGTGTACTGTCATATGTCCGATTCCACTCCGTCGTTAGAAGAATTGGGTTCTAGTCACTTCAGTTCTCTGGGTCTCGTGAATTCATTATGACTGTTCTTTATGGTAACAATCTATTTTTACTATGTTTTTTGTTTAGTTAGTAATGGCCATCAAGAAATATAGATTAGTCTACAGAGATTTGTGACATAAGAAACTGTAAGATTTAATAGATGGAGGCAGAGATGGGAGGAAAGGGACTACATTATGGAGCCAAGAAAGCCTTTATTGGGATCTGCAATTACTGGGCGAGGTCCCATGGCCTGGTACAGGAGGGGCGAGGTATTTTATGGGTGAAAGACTTCCGGTCTGGTCCTGGGAGGGCAGACCACCAAATAAGGACACTTTAGGGACGTGGTGGGATGGGATAGGTTGCCTCCTCGGTCAGGGTGGTGGGAAGCTGGGGCTCCATGATTGGCTGTTTTCAAACTGGCGCGGAACATTCCAGGTCTGCAGGTGAGGGGTGGGGGTCGTCGGTGCATGGTGTTTTTCCAACCCACAGCAAAATGGCCGCTCGGTCGCCATGCCAAGGTGACTCCCAAGGTGACTCTTACAGAAACAAAATATCAAACAACAACAAATGTGAAAAATAGGCTATATCTTACTTGGTTTATTAATATTTGTATTTCTTTTCTAGGGCTTCTATAACAAAGCACCACAGAGAGATTCCTTTTCTCATGATTCTGGAGGCTAGAAACCAGAGACCAAGGTGTTGTAGGCTTGGTTTCTTCTGAGCCCTCTCTTTGTGGTTTGTAGAAAACTGGCTTTTTCTTTTTATCTTCACTTTGTCTTCCCCTTGTGTTTATCTACCCTAGTTCTAATCTCTTCCTCTTACAAAGATGCCAGTCATAAGGGTAAAGAGTCCTTCTAATGACCTCTTTTTAACTTTATTACCTTTTTGAGACTATCTTCAAATGCAGTCACATTCTGACGTATCAAGGATTAGAACTTCAACATACGAATTTTGGGAGTCACAAATTAGTCCAATATAATATTAAATTAAATAAGACATCAAAGTGAATTGTATAAAAGCTTGGCAAAAAAACATACAAGGATGAGAAGAGATGTAGTTTGAGGGACAAATTCGCAATATGTGAAGCCAGGAAACTGAGCTGAACTGTGCGTTTACTTCTTCTCTGCGATGGAGCTTATGTATGTCCAAAAATGCACAATTTCGGCCACCCACACACTTCTCTCAGGCTTATGCCAAAGACCATGTCATCAAAAGACAGATGCACAGTTCATGTCAGCAGCATCTGTTTCAAGGGCCAAGTAAAAAGGTTGACATCTTTTCTGTGACATTTTAAGCATACGTGGAAGAAAGGAATTTCTAGAAATAGCCAATTTAAAAAGTGTTTTCAATTATAATTTAAGAATATTTCTACCTTTCTACACCTATTGTACAGCATGTTTGTTTTCTTTTTTCCAATACCTTTAAATCATTCAGTGAATTAATAGGAAGAAAAAGTGTCTGTAGGTGAAAGTTTTAAAATATAATCCCAATACAGTACATTTTAGATACTAAATTGCAAATGAAAAATGTTGTCCTGACTACAGGGCGTAGAATGGTAATACGATTCTCAAATACCCTTTATTTTGATCACTTACATACATGCTGCTAGGTCTGTGGTAAAATTATATTCTTTGCTTTCTTCGATCATACCATATGATTTTTTAAATGTATTCCTGTATTTTTTTCAGTAGTTGCTTCATTTGGGAAATTTGTTCTCAATTAATTGTGTTAGAGTAGTAGCTTCCATTGCACAATGCCTTATGGCTTACAGTATGTTCTGCAAATGTAACATTTCATTAAATAATCAAAACTGCTTATAAAAATAGAGCTTTTATTACAATTTAGATAAGAACATTAGGTCTGGGAAATAGCAGTATTAACTATCAATGAGTGGCAGGCTTTCTCAGTTATAGGATGGATTTTTTGAGCCTAGATTTTTTTAAGTTTATTTATTTTGAGAGAGAGGGAGAGAGAGCAAGAGACAGAGAGAGTGGACCTCAGACAGAGGGGCAGAGGGAAGGAGAGAGAGAATCCAAGCAGGCTCCCCACCGTCAGCACAGAGCCCTACACGGACCTGGGACTCACGAACTGTGAGATTACAATCAGAACAGAGATCAGGAATCTGACACTTAACCTACTGTGCCACCTGGTTGCCCGGAGCCTAGATGTTTTAAAGAATTTATTTTCATTCCACTTGCAAAATAAGAAATAATCTCATTTAAATTATAATGACTTATTTGTCTAAAGTTAGGAAGAAGTTTAATTACTGAGGAGCAAACCAAGGATTTGCATAGCCCCAGGGTATTGCTTGCTTGTTTCTGCTGGGATAAATGTTAACTAAAATAGCCATATGAGGGACAGCATATTTCAGGGCATTTCTTGTGATAGAAGAATTGAATATCAGGAAGGAGCTGTTCAGTTTTAAGTGGAGAGGTAACTAGAATCAAAGTTTATAAAGTTCCATTAACAGTCACAAATACAAAAGCATTTTGTATTTTTAATAATTACCTTCAAATGTAACCCTGTCTGTATGATCTAATACAAATTGAAAAAAAATTTCTTGTTATAGAAATACTTTATTCTCTTTTGTTTACTAAGTCAGTTCCTATTAAATTTTCTTTACTATACGGCTCAAGTATAACCTTCCCCCAAAACACGTTTTTCCCATCCATTGAATTAAATGAAGTGTATCACAAAAAAGTACAATTTTCCAAGAATTGTGAGAGAATGAAAAACTTTCAGTACATAGTAATACTAATGTTTTATTTCTCATTTCTATAATATTTCAAAAATATTCACCCATTATTAATATATGAGGATTTAACATCATTACAAAGAGACTTGACTTTCTATAAAACCCAAAGTCAATTTCCAACACATAAGCCTTCATTTGTGTACATCCAAAAAGACCCAAGTATTCAGCAGAGGAGTAAAATCATTCATATTTTGGATCAAATTATGATAGGGTTAAGTAAAATTAAAATGCATATCCTTGGTAAACATATTAATTCAAATCTAACCATGTAATTAGAATTCTGAATTATTAGATGGAGATTAGATGAGTTTTTCTTGGGTGAATGAATATTCACCGTATATCCCAAGACACATTCCGATTTCATCAACATTTTAAATGTGCTCTTCTGTTATCACTGTGCTCTCCTAATTTATAGTATTTTCCTTCCCACACTCCCTATGTTTAAAAAAAAAAAAACAACTTTGTATCTATCATTAGTATGTTGAAAGTGATGCATTAAACCCAACTTTTTTCAGATAATTTTAGTCTATATAACACCCCTTGCTTCATTAACTGGAAAGGGAGCTCTTCTCCAAATGTTTTAAATATGAATGTGTTGAAATATTCAACTATGCAATACTTCCTTTCAAAGTGATTCAGAAGATTTCTAAAAAACTGTTTACAATATTTAAACAGAATAACAGGATGATTTAAATCAAAACCCAGGAAGCAATGATGGTAAACAGTAAAGAGAATCCTGCATATATGGCAAATTTATAAACATTTTGAGACATGCAATTAACACTGCTTAAAATCAGTCCAGCAGTTCAGACAATTTACTAATTTTAGTTTAATTAGATACATTCATGTATTTTAATTTATGAGTACCAAGTTCCTTGGAAAATAATATATTAGGAGAAAAATAGAATATCTAAGGGAATCAAAATAAAGAGCAATGTTTCAATTTTCCTTTAAAGTTGGCAAAGTCATATCAATCACGGACTAAATATCCTTTTTGTTGTATTTGTATGTTAGTGATATTTTAATTAATAGATTTTGATAGAATAGATTCTTTAGAATAAAAAGAATAGAATAGAATAATAGAATGAAATGATCAGAATATATAACTTAGAGACAAGACACATAGTGCTCAGACTCTGGAGTCAGGAGGCTTAGATTCAAATGATCCCTCTCATGCTTAATACTGTAAAAACTTGGATCATGTTACTTAAAAATTCTGTGCCTCAGTTTCCTCAAATGTAGAAAAGCGATAATATTAATGGATAGTTTGGAGAACTCTTGTGGAGATTATACAAGTCACAGTGAACAAAGCACTTATAACAGCAACTTACACATTAGTACTCTCTAAATGGAAGCTATCATTACACATTTTGCAATTTTCTTTTTTAAATGTTTTTGTTTATTTTTGAGAGACAGAGAGTGAGGAAGTGTGGCAGGGGAGGGTCAGAGAGAGAAGGAGACACAGAATCCAAAGACAGGCTCCAGGCTCTGAGCCAGCTGTCAGCACAGAGCCCGACGCAGGGTTTGAACCCATGAACCATGAGATCATGACCTGAACCGAAGTTGGAGGCTTAACCAACTGAGCCACCCAGGTTCCCCACATTTTGCAATTTTCTAATCATCCACTTACTTGTTGCTAAGTATATGCCAACAGGAGGAAAACTCTTCTCATTGACTTTATATAGAGAAAGAATAAATCTTGGAAACATGTCCAGAATAAAACATCATTTTGATCTCAGGAAAGTAATTAGTAGTATGTTCAAATGAGGAGTGTTAGTGTAAAAAAAAAGTTAATTTTGAGATATATATTCAAATGACTGCTATGATACAATGTTGTATAATAAATCACTTAAAATACAATGTTTTAATGTATAAGAAAAACAATATTAAGTATAAGTAAAGAAATATACAGGTTTATCTCTGTTGAAATCAGTACTTTTACTCCTTAGTGTATCGAAATATATATGTTGGAGAAAAAAGTATATTTTTTCCCTTGACCAATGGAATATTATATGAATTATGTTTTATCAGTAGGCTTGGGCTACTTTTTTTTCATATAAATTAGAACTTGATGCCACTTTCTCAATAAGTGGATGATTTTGAGGAAATGGTCAACTCCCATATTTTAAAAAAATGCTAACTTCTTGTGTAAATACTGGCTATTTATGAGCAAAGAATTAACATGAATAAATGTATTCATTTATTACAATGAATATTAATTAGTAAATATATGCATATTAATAAAAATATACATTTTCTATATATTTATATACATTGACAAGTAAACTTGATTGTTTTCAATATGTGCAGGTTAGATAGAAGCTGTTCTCCTGTTCTTGAGAATACTGGTGATAAAAGTGTTAAACTATTATCGTCATTGCCAAGCAAACAAATCTGGCTGCCCAAGTAGCAAAAGCAATGAAAATATTTCAAAGCTAAATGCATTTCCAGAAAAAATGGTGCAATTGTATCAGAGATTCCTAGGAAAGTCATATCCAATACATCACCATGATTATATGACACATGTCATATTAAATCAGAGGTAAAATATACAAGAATTTATATAATAATTTTCATATGATGTGTTTTCCAGTGAATTATTAAGGTATGACATATGATAAATAAAAATGTTATAAATCATTATACCTTAAAAAGAATAATCTCCCCCAAAATGAAACTTGTGTAAAATCTGAGAAATAGAGGAGAGTAAACATTAATACCACATGCATTAGGAATTGAAAACAATTATTTTAGGGGCACCGGGGTGGCTCAGTTGGTTGGACATCAGGCCTTCCGCTCAGGTCATGATCTCATGATTCATAGGTCAAACTCCATGTTGGGTTCTGTGCTGACAGCTCAGAACTTGGAGCCTGCTTCATATTCTTTGTCTCCCTTTCTCTCTGTGCCACTCCCCTGCTCAGTTTCTGTGCACGTGTCTCTCTCTCTGTCTCTCAAATAAACATTAAAAAACTTTTTAAAAAAGAAATTGAAAACAATTTTCAATTTTTTATACTTTATTTATTTTTGAGACAGAGAGACAGAGCATAAGTAGGGGAGGGGCAGAGAGAGAGGGAGAAAGAATAGACAGAATCTGCAGACAGGTTCCAGGCTCTGAGCTGTCAGCACAGAACCCGATTCAGGGATTGAACCCACAAAGCGCAAGATCATGACCTGAGCTGAAGTCTGCTGCCTAACTGACTGAGCCACCCAGGCTCCCCCGAAACAGTTATTTAAAATATTAATAACAGGGTGCCTGGGTGGCCCAGTCGTTTAGGCATCTGACTTCTGCTCAGAAGATGATCTCTTGGTACCTGAGTTCCAGCCCTGCTTCTGGATGAGCCCAGCCTCTCTCTCTCTCTCTCTCTCTCTCTGCCCTTCATGGGATTCTCTATCTCTCTTTCTCTCTCTGCCCATTACTTACTTGCATCCTCTCTCTCTCTCTCTCAAAAAATATTCATAACAATATTTCTGAAATGTTTAGAAACCACTAATATGACAACGAAATAAGAATGTGTGATAAAAGCAAAAGCAGCTGAAGCTACACATTATCAACAGAAGTTTTTGAGAGACCCTCCCTATGCTGAGCTAAGCATAAATCTATGTGCATATTTTCAAACACCTCCAAATTTCAGTTTCTTCAACAATAGAATGACTGCAAAAGAAAACCAAGTCTACACAAAGCACATCAGATGTTCATAATAAAGCATAAATAAAATATGATCTATGAAATAACTTTCAACCTTCCAAGTGTTATGCAAATATATACCATTGTTCCCTTAGTGCAGCCAAGGAAGACATTGGTGACTGTCTTTATTAATAATATCAAGCCTAAAATATGTTGTGTGGACACATTTCAGAGAACCGTTTCAAATATATATTTTGAGATAGTAAAATACATCAATGCTTCTTTATACTTTTATTTTGCTTTTCATTTTCAACATTAATTTATATCATAATGAATCACAGGACATGTAGACTCAACAAGAGGCATTTTTAATATGGGTCAAATATATTAACCCCATTCTTGGTATCATTGAGATGTGTTTCAGGGAATATTGTCTAGTCAGAAGGACAAAAAAGAGTTTCAACTGTAGCTTACTACACACTAAACTACTCTGACTTCAGATCTTTTGTGATGATCCAGTGGTGAAAAAGTGCTATTCGTAAGTATGACCATGCTGCAAAAATATTTCAAAAATCATGTCGTTCTGAAACCAGCACTTGTTTTATAACTTAGGAAGCGTTACATCTCATTATTCTCCGACAAGATATGTGAAGGAACTAAATCCCCTAAATCGAGTCAGTTGTTAGAACAAACATTTTATTTTCTAGTAGATATCCTGACTTGCTAATTGTTCCAAATTCTGGATTCACATTTATTTTCTATGCTCACACATATGCTGTGACCTTTTTGCTTCTTAATATCTTCTATTTTTTTAATTTTTAAATTGTTTATTTTTGAGAGAGAGAGAGAGAGAGAGATGGTGTAAGCAGGCAAGGGACAGAGAGGGCGGGAGACACAGAATCTGAAGCAGGCTCTATGAGCTTTCAGTACAGAGCCCAACATGAGACTTGAACTCGCGAACTGTGAGATCATGACCTGATCCAAAGGCGGATGCTTAACCTACCGAACCACCCAGGCACCTCTGTCTTTTATTATATTAAATGATATACAAGATACTCTCAAGATAAAGTTTTGATGAGACATTATTCAATGGACCACTTCTATATACATCATTCATTGTATTTTTTAGAAGATATTGGTAAAAGAATAAGAGAAAAGGAAGAGAGGCCATCTTATATGAATAACTCAAACATTAAAGGATATAAAATTGTTAATCAACAACTTGGAGTTGTTATTTCTTTTATTTGAGGTTAAACGTTTCCAGGATAACACAGTGATTAAGCCCACAGACATTTGACCTCAACTGACCATGTAAATCTGACCTAGCTATTGAATGAACTCTCTATTCTCTATTTTCTGTTCTGTAAAATGATGGTGAGCATGTTGTTACCTAACTCAGTAGGAGACAGAAACGTACCAAGAAAGGTACAATAAGTGCTATATAGGATTTTCAAATTATTATTACAGAACAAAGTAGCATGGAAAGAAGTGACTTAGAAATCATGGCAAAAGAAGTCTTCAAGAGAATTAAAAATGCTTATGATTCTCTTGGCTGGTGTAAAGAGATGTGAATATTAGATCAATGAGTATTTAATCCATTTGAGCTGCTTTAATAAGATATCATAGACTGGGTGGCTTGTAAAAACAAAATTCATTTTTTACAGTTCTGGAGGCTGGGCATTACAAGATCAAGGTGATAGCATATTTAGTGTCTGTTGAGTGTTTACTTCTTGGTTCACAGATCTTCTTGCTGTGCCTTCATGAGGTGGAAGGCATAAGGAATTTCTCTGGACCCTTTTTTATATGGGTGGTAATCCCATTCATGAGGGTTCCACCCTGATGACCTAGGTACTTCCCAAAGACCCTATCATCTAATCACAGCACTTTGAGGGTTATCATTTCTACATATGAATTTTGAGGCGATACAAACATTCAGATCATTAGAAGGGGATAACCAGATTTGGGGAGCACAAATATTACAGTTTTGAGGTTCTTTCTTTAAGAACATGAATATGATATTTAAAATACAAACTTAATTGCAGAAGGAAATGATTTATTTCTAATGAGAAATCACCACAAATTACATTGAAAAATGTAACAAAACCCATAAATATAATAAATCTAGAAAAATAAAATGCTGTTTTCTTGACTTCTTGACACTCCAATTATAATTTTCAATAGACTAATTTTGGATTCTGACAATTCAAAGTTTGCTTCTCCTTTGCTACTTACATATTTATCTCTCTTTTCTTAAAAATGTTTAATGTTTATTTATTTTTGAGAGAGAGACAGACAGAATGTGAGCATGGGAGGAGTAGAGAGAGAGGGAGACGCAAAACTGATGCAGGCTTCAGGCTCTGAGTTGACAGCACATAGCCTGACATGGGACTTGAACTCATGAACCGCGAGATCATGACCTGAGATGAAGCAGATGCTTAACTGACTGAGCCACCCAGGTGTCCCTACTACTTACATATTTCTGATGTCAGCTACTACTGAACACTTTGCTGTCAGTATTTGACTTCAGGCCTGCACCTTCATCTCACAACGTCAGGCAAATGGGCCTATTGTGAGGTAAGAATAACTCTAGAAGACAAACCTTCACTGGAATGACTGGGAAACAGCTAACAATTCATGGAATGTGTTTCATGACCCCTAAGTGAAGCCACTAAATGCATACATGAATCACCTGCTCGCTTGGCCAGATCCTTAAAAGGCCAGTCACTCAAATACCAACTCACCTGAGGGATAATATTTTCCTGACTCTCCATCTAGAGCTATACTTTTCATGTGTGAAGGGCTGAAAGTCTGCATTAGAAAGTATGTGCATGTGAAACACAAATAAAAGTCACACAAGAGTAAAATCCATTTTATTTATCTCTACAAAGGTCATAGTTGTGGCAGATTTCAGAGGGATTCAAAGGAATAAAACGTAATTAGGCATGTGATGGTGACAGTATATCAACCAGTGAGTATCAAGACTATTGAAAGGTAATATCTCCTCGGAAAAAAAAAAAAACCAACAACACAAAAACCTATATTCTAGTGCATGGGTTGAGAATATGAGCAGCAAAGAAAAAAAGTGGTATTTGTGGAAAATAATAAAACTTAGTGAATTGTTGACAGGTCAGAATGTGGCATTCAGTATCAGATTTTAGAATGTAGAGAGGTTGTTTTGACTTTGGTTATTTTAGAGTCATATAATAATGGCTCCCCTGTGAAGCCCTACCTGAAATTGTGTGAGACCTTCAACTGACCATCAGGTGGTTATGAAACTCTACCCTGGTAGTGGTAGTGGTCACATGACTATATAAGTTTATCAATACTTTACACTAAAAAGTTCAGTTTAATTCCATGTATAATATCTTAACAAATACATTTTAACACCCTTTTTGGCAATAGAAATAATAACAACAATAACAAAACAAATGGAAAACAAAAGAAAAATATTTTCGATTTAGATCATTCAGGGATAAGAGACCATATAAAGTGCTTCTAAAATTCGATAAGAAAAAATCTGGTAACAATTGAACCAAAACTATAAACAGATATATCATGGAAAATAGGAATAGAACGGCTCTTCAATATACGAAAAGATGTTCAAACTTACTCATAAGAGAAATGCAGCTTTAAGCTGATCATGTCTAATGAATTATTTTGTCTAAAAATCCAATTTGTGATGACATACTCTATTAGCATAGCTCCAGGGAAATAAGCATTCTCATAAATTGCTGATGCATATGTAAAATTATAAAATACTCATGAAGAAGCTGTGGCACAGGACGAGAAGTGCTGGCAGACAAGGTATTGTGCCAATATTCAGCAGCACTCACCGGAAAAGCAACATTAAAATGCAAAGATTGAAGAGCTCAAAAAGAACAAAGATTTCAATAAACAGAATGGGTGACTGGGGCTTCCAGTGTTTCATATTTCTAAATTTTGAAGAAACCAATAGTGCACCAAATACCACTTTCTTAGGAAAAATATTCATCATAAACAGATACCTTTTCTGCTCCATTCCCTCCCGCCTCAAGTTCTGATAAATGCACAATGACAAAATTTGCTGAGATTTCTCCCAATTAAGTGCACATACACAGGTTAGGTAAAGCATTCTAGACAAATAAAAAGTATCCTGGTGACGCGACAATTAAGTTTAGAACTGAATTCTGAGGAGAATAATTTCCCCGGAGATATCTACTCTAGAACCTGGAGACGGTTTTGTTTTCTGAATGTGAGTGTCAAGATTTAGGTTTTTAGAATTTTGTGTGTCTAAGTAACTCATAGTCCTTAAACATAAGACTCACTAGGGATTTTGTATGGAAATAATGATTTTTATAAGACCCTGCGATTTGATTGCTACTCTTGTAAGAGAGCTCTCTCTGTAACTGCTGAGAGACCCTACTGTGCTCTAGCGTCAAGAACTCCTCTAACAGATTCAAAAGAGTCAGTGAATAGGGGAGGATACATTTTGCAATGTAATTTATTTAGAATATAACTGACAAGGGTCAAATACTTTTATTTTGGACTTCAATTTCTTTAAAATTAACATCATTGGGCTTGAATTTGCAATGGCACTTGATAATTGACCTTGAGTTTCTCCCTAAAATTTCAATGAGAAGGAGAGGGTTTGTACTGAGTAATGAACAGACGAGTTGATTTTCAGTCTTAGGTACAAAGAGACCTTTGATTTAGTTCAGTGAACGCACTGTTGGGCCTTATAAAAGTGGGAACAAAATTGTCCTCATAAAGAATGGCATTGCTCCATTCCTACCTGACAATAGACTAAATGTTTCCAAAGGAAAATAACAGTAATGTGAAGGGGATCTTGTCCTTTATTCCTGATTTTTCTTTCCACACAAATGGAGATTAAATGGTTTGAGATGACTCTTTCTGACCCTTTCTGTCAAGAGTATTTTGAGTGTCATGTGAAATTCCCTATTTGAGGAAGTAAATTGAACTTTCTTTATTCTTCATTTTTTGTATTTACAGTAACTAATTACTGGGTTCTCTTCTCTTATTTCAGACCCTACGTCCTGGAAAAAATGCCTACATGAGGTATGTTTGTGTAATTGCGCTTGTTTTGAATACATAATGTAAGTAAACATGCACAATCCTGGCAATTTGGTTACATAAAGCAAATCCTTTCGGCTTACATGATAGTTAAATCTTGAAGCATTCCTTTATTAATGAACTGATAATTTGGCTTCCACCTATTACAACTTAAGTCTTATTTTTCAATTCAATCAAAACTCAGGTAATTTAGGGGCGCCTGGGTGGCTCACTCGGTTAAGCCTCCGACTTCGGCTCAGGTCAGATCTCACGTTTGTGGGTTTGAGCCCCGCGTCAGGCTCTGTGCTGACAGCTAGCTCAGAGCCTGGAGCCTGCTTCCGGTTCTGTGTCTCCTTCTCTCTCTGCCCCTCCCCCTCTCATGCTCTGTTTCTCTCTGTATCAAAAATAAATAAAACATTAAAAAAAAAGAGAACTGGTCTCTTTAAAAAAAAAAAAAACAACAACTCAGGTAATTTAGAATGATGCTACTTATTCGGACTTCACAAAAACCCTTAAAATAGCTTTTGAGACTCCTGGGATGCAGAGCTCAATCATGGATTTAGCCATGGAATTCAGCAAGAAAAATATGCTCAGTTTCTCCTCCATCTTAACCCAATATATGTGAATAAAAGGCTTTTAAAATGTTATTTGGTAGCATGTTGCTTATGGACTTTTCTTATGTTATTTGTGTATTATATTATTATTTTATATAATATATGCATAACATACACTCTATGCCATATCATGTATGTAATATATATTGTTATATTTAGTGTTTTCAAGTTAATTTATTATTTTTTGTGTCTCTATTGTAATAGTTGTTGAACATTCCTGTTGTGTATTTCCAATACTCACTGGAGTTGAGCAACAGAATATGTCAGTGGAAGCTCTATTCCATGGAAACAAATTGCCAGGAATCCTTTGGAATAAAGGCACTTATATTTATTCAAAATAAGTTAAAATACTGCTTAAATATCTAAGATGTACCCTAAATATTCCCAGCCACATAAATACAATAGTGAACCAGAAAGATAAAGCTTCTCATATTATAAAGCTTATATTATATTGAGGAAACTGAGTCAATAAACAGTAAAGTAAAAACATACATAAATACATTAATAAACTTGACATTTCAAGATAGTACTTTCTTCCATGAAGGAAATAAACTATATACAGTGTATATCAGTTACAGAATGCCATGCATCAAACAGCTTTAAATCTCGGTGGTTTAAAGTTACTCTTATTACTTGCTCATAATTTGCTAGATTGATAATTTGAGTTGAGTCGTTCATTTTGTCTCTTCTGTGGTTACTTATGCAACTATCCTCAGGTAGTGGCTTGGCTGAGGCTGAAAGTTCATGATCGCTTCATTCATATATCTAGAAGTTACTGATGGCTTTTGAAAGGGCCTCCCAAAGAAGTTTGTCAGTTTTTTACATGACAGTCACAACACAAAAAGAGGACAAGCCCCAGTGTCTGAGGCTTATGAAATATCCTTGTGTCCCATGTGCTGATGGTCTCATTGGCTTATACAAGTCATACAGTGAAGTTCAGAATCATTGTGTTAATCAAGGGCCAATAACATGACAACCTCCAGAGAGAGTTACTAGCATGCTTGGTCTATGCTATTTTTGTGGAACTTCCACCAAATTCAGTAACCATGAAGCCTTCAAACAAGAAGTAACATGGGAGCTCAGATCTGAATATTGAGCCTTGTATTATAGCTTAATAACAAATGGCTGAAGTTCTCTATATATTATAATGTTTCTTTCCACTTAATATGAAAAAAACAGGTATACAGAATATTATAGATCAAAAAGAATAACATTGCTGATATCAAACCTTGACTTTAAATATAATCATGACATATTTTCTTAAATTATTTATAAGCCTTTATTTTTGTGTTAGTGTAAATGATTTCACTTAATAGATTTCTTTTTTGAGAATATTGCCACCAGCATATAGAAATGTAATTGATTTTAGCATGTAGACTGGTTTTCCTGCAATCTTACTATATTGGCTTATTAGATCTAATTGCTGTTTGGTAGATTACTTATGATTTTCTACGTACATAGTCATGTTTTCTGTAAATAAGTTTGTTTACTTTATCTTCTCCAAACTGTGTCCTTTATATTTTATTTTCATATCATATTTCAGTAACAACTTGAAATGGTGGACATTCTTGCTTTGTCTTGAACCCCATGTTTTTTGTGAATTTATTGCAACAATAGGGTGAAAGACATCATGGGGGATATGATTCTAGAGAGTACACACACACACACACACACACACACACACACACACACATATATGTGCTTCCTTTTACTCAGTGTCAAAGAGAGAGAGGCATTTTGTCTTTGTATTTTCTTCCGGTATTCCTGGAAATACTCACTCGTTCTTATGTTAAATATGTAGCCTCCAGAATCTGTTTACTGCAGTGTTGTCCTACTCGGTTCCCTGGTTTGTACAGACCTAGGTTTTATTCTCCTTTTCCAATTCGTTGATTCAACAGAAGCTTAATATATCTAAGGTTCAGCAAAAATCCTCAGGCTGAGAATGATGTTTGGCATCTGTGTTTGTCTTCTAGTTCTGTCAGTTTCATTGCATTTGGGGCATAATATATCCTTACTTTCAGGCCATCTTCTTGATACATTTAAAAAGATGTTTTAAAATTATACTAGCCATTATCTTACTCCATACAGTCAGAATGTTTAGCCAGTGTCTTAGGAGAAAAAAAATCTATTTGAAAACCAAAATTCAAACTTGCTTTTTTGAGGAACCAAGAAACTCTGTTGACCTCACAGGATTTGGGGTATCATGAAACATATCAATATACGCAAAGTTATTAGAACTGTGCCTTGCCTTTAGAAAATGCTGTAAAGCTAGTAGTTGTTTCCTTTTTTAAATGGAATTTAGTCATAATATGACTTTAAAGACAGTTTCATGCTAGTAAATAGCAAGGACTCCCATACAGTAACATAAGAGATCAATACATTTAGTCGTCATTAAATAAGCTTATGTTATATGAATAGATATTTATGGAATAACTTTGTTCCGTGACACTAGTTAGAAAGATGGTATTTGGAGAATTTGAATTCTCCTGTGAGACAGAAATGAGATAGACATGTGAAGAAATGGACACTGCCTTGGAAAGGATACTGGACCGCCAAGCCAAAGGCTTCAGTGAAAGGATGATGAAGGAACCTACATTTGTTAAATCTTGGTGTGTGCCAGGCACAGCATCGTGTGTGCTAAATAAAATTTCTTCATGTAATCTGAAAGCTGTAGCTCCAAAATATGAGTATTGATGTAAACTGAAAATTGAAAATTGAAATCAGAATAATTAAGTAGCTTACAGGTGGTTGAAGCTTTATTTTGAAACATAATCATTCTTTTAAATTACTCAGTGCAGTGCTTCGTACCAGTTGGGGTTTCATAGTACATCTGTTGTTGTTATTAATATGTCACTAGGCTTATAACAAAGCTGAAGTGTTTATTATTGTATCAAAGCAAGCCTTCATTTGCTCACCTTCACTTACTCATGAAGTTAAAATAAAGGAAGTTGTCATATATTAGTAACCAATTTCAATAACAGTAACTATTCTTTATATATCTTTTCAAGGTATTAGTAATCTCCACTGAATCTATGGTTGTTGAAATTGGTGCATTTGAGGCACAGCAAAGGTAAGGTAGAAAACTGTGAGGTTAAATCCATTCCCATGTGAACTCTGGCTATAAACTCTATATAAATAATAATATACAGTTCAAGTAAAGGGGAAATATCAATGTGACTTGAAATTTCATAACACAAATATATATTAAATATATGAAAGTCAGCATACAATAGGGTAGAAGTGTGTCGTGGCCGTTAAGAAAATGGTTATCTTAAAAATACGTTGGTACGGATAGAGATCCGGATAGAGACTAAGTGAGAAGACGGGCTTCCGTCTTCTAGTTTTCACTAGAGTCTGTTTCAGCAACATTCGTGAGTTCCTACAGAGGGATAATGAGACACACCTGTTTACCAGCATCTTCAGTAGCCCTCTCTGCTAAATATGGCTTCAGGGCAGGCTACTGGTATAACAAAAATCTCAGTGAATTGACACAACAAAGATTTATCCATTTGTGTTAGGTTTATACCAGTTGGTATGGGGGCTTTGTTTTAGACAATCATTGAAAAGTCTACTCTTGGTTCATCCAGAGGGCTGCCAGTGCCTAGGTTCTCAGAGCCCCTACTGGCACTCCGCTTCTGAGCATGGAGATGAACAGTGAGCATGGAGTGCTACATGTCAAATTGTATGTGCTGGGTTGGAAAACTGGAAAACTTACTTCCGTCCACATTGCCATGGCCAGAACTCATCACATGGCCGTACCTAACTATAAGAGGGGAGGGAGGTATATTCTAATGGTACTTTCATAGGGAGAATAGGAAGACTTTGGTGAATAACCAGTCAGAATTGGTTACAATGTTTAAAAATAAGCTAAAATGTAATCTAGTCCAAACCGTTATTCTCACTTGTCTGTATCTCAGAGAGCATGACCAACAGGCATAAGATTCCTGAAACTAGAATCAGAAACCATGACCTTTAGACACAGAGTACAGATGAGAAAATACAGAGAGGAAAAGGGTTTGATAAAATATTTAGTGGACTAGGTACATCTTTAAAAAGTGATTCTTTCTAAGTTAGGTGGGAAAGGCAATTTAGGAATATGGTTTAAGGCTAGTCAAGCTCTCATTCATATAGAATTAAATAAATGTCATATAGAGATGATTGTGTGCTTGTGATACATACATCTTACCTGGGAGAAAATAATTGTTGGAAATTGCTCTGCTTTTGAGGTCAGTTTGTTTGACAGTGTTTGAAAATACAGGTTTCATGTCACAGCTTTTAGTTTTCATGTTTTGCAATATTGACTTCAGTAAAAATAGTTACAATTTAAATAATTTATAAAAAAACACGTAGAATTTAGAAAACTGGGCTTTAGTGTACAGCTGAAGATCTAGAGTAAAAGATCATTTCATTTTATAGAGCTAATGAAAAGCTTTTGTGCTCTCAATGGACATTCTAATATTTCTATGCTAATCAATGAATCTACTCTCTCATGAATAGTAATCTTTATTTCAAAAGACAAGACTTCAAAATATCTTTAAAACAGTTCTCTTTGAAATGCATACTTCTACAGAAACAACAATGGTTCTCACCAGTTAGTTTTTTGTATTTGCTGCTGACAATATAACTGTGTATTTTCCATAAATTTATACCTTATCAGGACAGACAAGCAGAGCTCTCTGTTAGCTGCCTGCAGGCCAGTGTCGATGCATAGAAGACCTTTTTGCAATGACATAGGTCATTCTCACGTGCATTTTATAACAAGTTCACTGGACTTAGCAAATACCAGGTGAGTCATGTTCTAAAAAATATTCTCTTATTTGTACTTTACAGTCTCTAGAAAATACTAAGGTATCATAAGGAATTTGGGGGGGAGGTTGGTGTCTTTTTCAATTTAATTTTTAAACAATAATGCTCAGGGGGAAGAAAGTGTTCCACATCTACCTGGACCATAGCTTTAAACCAATATAATAAGTTTCAATTAAGTGATGATTAAAATGAGTTATATGCATTGCATTTATTGGTTGTAATAAAATGATGATAGACTATTAAGTATAATAGGCATTAAAAGCAAGGTCGAAATACAATGTTTTTTGAACATATAGAGTTATTTTTCCCATTTAATAATTTGTGATAACTCTGAGTATTAGATGTCATAGATTATCAGTTTTTATGGTGGTGTTACTAATATTTAAGACTTTTCACTGCCTATATCATATGTAGTCATTAAAATCTTCACTTTGATGTTTACAAGAATTAACAAAATAGGAAAAATGCTGGAACATTTAAGAACATGACATAGGATTGATTATAAATTAGAAATAAAATAAATAATTCATTCTTGCTAATTCCATTACATTTATTTTCTTTGGTGTTGACAGGTATGAATAGAATTTCCGAAATAACTTCCCAGGGATTCAATTCAAGTAACAAAACTCACTAGGATAGAAACACAGACAAATCTGGAGTGATAAATATGAGCTGATATTTTTATATGATTTTTAAAATATTTCTAGCTCGAATTCAATTTAGTTGTTCCACTAAAATGATTGTTTTTCTAATGAAGTAATTGCATTTTTTCAGACATTCACAAGTCATATAGAAAAGCTGGGTACTTTTCATTTCTTTTTTTGTCTATTATTTTTCTATTTTATTAGCATTATTTTTACTTATCAGGAGATGTTTGATCAGCTATTTGACTAAATTTACTATTGCTAGTCTTATAAAATGGTATTTTAAGACTCCAAAGAAACAGAGCCAATAGGCCTAAAAGATAGATCAATAGACAGACAGAGATTAGAGATAGAGAGACAGACAAAGATTTATTTTAAAAAATTGGCTCATGTCATTGTGATGGCCAGCAGGTCTGAAATTCACAGGATAGGCTAGTAGGCTGGAATTTCAGACAGCATTTCTATGATAATATAGTTTTAAAGCTGAATTCCTTCCTCACTAGGAAAGTGTAGTTTTTGCTTTTAGGGCTTTAAACTTACTGGAACGAGACCCACCCACATTATAGAGCACAAATCTGCTTTACTTAAAGTCATCTGATTGTAAATGTTGATCACATCTACAAAATATCTTCACAACAGTATCTAGAATAGTGTTTTACCAAACAAACAAACAAACAGAAAAACACTGGGGTAATATTGCCTAGCCAAGATGACACATACAATTAACCATCATGACAATCAAGGGCAAATGCAAAGTATTTATAATGTCAAGCTAAACTGGATGCTCAGGGAAGCTAAATTCAGTATAACTATCCTCAGATTGCTTATTAGGGCTTATAACTTTTGCAAGTGCCCAGTTTGAATCAATTTCCATCAATAGGTAAAGTAGAATTGTAGCGAGGGCCCCTATTATTTTCTACATAAAAGTACCACTAATGTTATTTTTCCATAAGCCAACAATGATATGGTTATGGCTAAAATAGATAAATAAATTCCAGGCCGAGAGGTCCAAAAAGCACTACGCATGACTCCCAGTCTAAATGGGCGCATAATCCATGTTGAGAGCCAGGCCTTTGTCGAAACTTTACTGAGATGCTAAAATCAAAGGATCTCAGATTAGACTATAGGAGAATAAATCCTGGTTTTATCTTTTAATGGCTCTTTCACTTTGGGAAATTACAAAAAATTTTTTAATAAAGCAGTATTTTTACCTGTGAAGTGGAATTTCTCGCTAAAATATTGGAAATTAGAATTCAATGAAATAAGTCTTCTAAAGCCTTTAACCATTTTTCTGACATTTCATGGCTCTTCAGTGAACTATAGCTGTAATTAAAAAATAACACAAGCTATTTATTGGTTGATTTATTTAATTACTTTTAATTTTTAGGTGCACTAGCAATGGCTTCATTACATAGATGAAAAAATGAGACTTACAGAGGATAAGTAACTTGGAGAAAATCACACATTGGAGACATTTGGGTATTCATATCAGTAAATAGAAGAGGTATATTTTACCTTCACATTGTAGAATATATAACAATATCTTTGAGATGGAAATATATTGCTGCATAATAGAAAATAATTTGAAATGCAGTCAGTTTTTAGTGACACTGAATCATGAAACACAGTGGCAGTCATCTTAGAATAATGTATTGAAAAGGCTTTCATGTAGGCAGTATGAATGGAACAAAGCTATTAAAATAAATTTTAAGATTTTGTCCCATAATTCAGCATAGCATATCTACTTTATAAACTTTGCCAATAAAATAATAAATACATTTTCATGCAGAAGAGAATGAAATCATCAACACCTTGTCTATCAGAGATTGCCATTTTCAAAATTTTCTTACACATACGTGTTTTGCTTCTTTTTTTAACCAAGCAATATAAACATTACTAGCAAATTATTTTCCAGTTTTTTCTGAGCACTTTCTAAGAGATATAATAAATTAAAATTTGAAGTATTATAAATATTACAGAAATAACAATCCCATAACAAAGGAATTATATTTATCTTATTGCTCCCAATTTGGTAAGGTAAACTGGTAATTCATTATTATTTAATCTGATTTGTGCTTAGAGTTTAAAGGAGATTAAATATTCTTCTTATTTATTGGCCTTTGTATCCTTATCCTACAGATTGGCTGTAAAAATGTTTTAGTTCCAATCAAAATCAAATAATTTCAAGTCACATTTCAATTTCCAAGGAAATAAATACAAATACAACTGTATATTCGAGTAAATTTAATTTAAATGGCCTGAATTTTTCTATTGTAAATGTAACTGATTTCACTGTAGGAAATTAAAAGAAGATAAAATAGAGTAAAAGGGAAAGTAATAAACCACAATTACCATTTATCATTGCAATATCTGATCAACAGAATAATAATGGCTAACATACTGTCGTACGCTTACAAGAGTATGGTTAATTGTGCATCCTGTTTCTCAGAGCAAAAATAAATAAATAGGCAATAGACAGATAATGGATAACAGGTAGTAGATAGTAGATAATCTCTTGCACATACCCTACACAAAAATTCTTCGAAGGAAACTCAGGATACCTTAAATGTGTATATACTGTTACTTTTCTAATTAAACTCCAACTTCATCTAGAAATTGTCATGGGGTGCCTGGGTGGCTCAGTTAGTTAGATACCTGAGTTTGGCTCAGGTTATGATCTCAAGGTTTGTGAGTTTCATCCCCGCATCAGGCTTTTGGCTGTCAGCACAGCCTGTTCAGACCCTCTGTCTCATCTTTCTCTCTGTTCCTCCCCCACTCACTCACTCACTCATGCATGCTCTCTATCAAAAATAAATAAACATTAAAAAAAAGTTGTCATGTATGGGTATACCACATTTTATTTATCCATCCATCTGTTTAGTGGAGAGATGGTCCTACATTTTGAAATCATGTTTTGGAATGTATCTTTAAAGAATCATCAGATATACATACAAAGTTTTATACATAAAGATATTGATGGCTTTTAACAAGCATGTATTGTCTACTATGTGCCCAAAACTACATCTTTAGCTAATAGCTAAAGAAATTAAAACAGTGAATGTCACTGAAAAAAATCTCTAATTTCACCTTGCTTTTACTCCAGTGGAAATGACAGCTAATAAGAACACGAATATGATTTAATACACATAACCTATACAAATTATATGAATATAAATATATATTGTCGTGTCAAATAGTGTTTTGAATGTATTTACACATAAGAAAAGTGAGTCTATAACATAAGTGAATATTAAAATTATTACTCTGAATAAAAGAAGCCAGATAGCCAAAGAAAATATTTTTTACAGTATTATTTTTATACAATTATAAAACACACAATCTGTAGAGATAGAAAACAGATCAGGAATCATCTTTGGCTCAGGACAAAAGAACGGGTGGATTGGAAGAGATACAAGAAAACTTTTAGTTTCTCTATTTTGTAATACACTAATTGAAATCATGTGAATATTGTATTCTTTTAATTTTTCCTTTTTTGGTTAATTATAGAAATGAAAATATGTTTGTCATTTAGAAATAATTCACAAACCATTATCTTTGCCTATATTTTTTAAATTTCAACTGAAGTGATAATTTTTTTTCTTATTGATTTGTAAAGACATCCTGGGATTAAAAAGAAAAAACAACTCCTCTAATATATACTGCAAATATTTTACTAAACTATCTCCTAATTTTTTGCTATTTACAATCCCATTTAATATAAAGAAATTTTACATTATAGATAGTATACTCATTTCAATTCTACTCAATTTAGGTCAATTTAATTTTTTCCTCCACTCAACAAATATTTACAAAGTATCTGTTGGAAACTGAACGAATACATTTTTATCTTTCTCAAAAAATCTCACTTTTGTTAAAAGATAAACTGAGGCCTATTAAAAATTTTGAGAGTATAGATTAACAAAGAATCAACTCCAATAAGGCAATGTCAAACCAGAAGTGATTAGAGGCAAGCGCCACCCACAGAGATTAGGGGAAAGACTTTCATAAAGAAGTGGAAGCAAAACAAGGAAATTATTTAATTGGCTGTAGCATATTGATTGCCTTATTTAGGAAAGCCTAATTGTCTGTCCTTGGGTTTTGTTTTCATTGTCTTACAGCATTTGCAAGCTTTTACAGACTACTAAAGGCATTATAATAGACCAATGGCCTTTTGGTTTAATTAATTTAACAGTTCCAAATGACATTATCTTGCCTTTTAAAGAAAAGACATAGATTCTAATTATAGACTGTGTTCTATTTTTATGTAGTTTTTAAAAATAAAAAAAAGATTATTTTATAGTCTATTCAGGGAGGAGTGAAAAAAATAAACCTAATGTATGGTACCTTTCAACCATCAGAATTTATCATCGTAGTTCATTATAATTTTTAAGTAAGTATTTTTGTTACTATATCTTTGGTTAAAATAATACTTTTTACCCTCCTTTTGTTCTGCCTTGGAGTTATACTGATCATTAAAATCTCACAGAGACTTTTATAAAAAGTGAAAGGTATATAATTGGATTCTACTTGAAAGCCACTAGCTCAGAGACAAGAGTTCCATTTTGAATTATTTTAGAAATGTCAGAGTGTACACAGACTTGTGAGTAGTGTATTGACTCTGGAATGCTCACTTGCCTAAGAATGAGGAAATTTGTAAGTAAATGAACAATCATCTCTCTGTAAATTACCCCTATGTTCCACCAGCTGAGTGACCAAGCAGAATCAATTTGTAGTTGCGAGATTGTTCTTGGTTTCCCAGCAAAAACAGATGGCAATGTTAGAGCAAATTCACCAGATTATAAAGCAAACTTGTTATAATTTCGATCTTCACTTGTCAATCAGCAAGTATATACTCAGTCAGATTTCAAAATTCATCATCTATTTTAAGATGTTAAAACAGAACAAACAAAAGAATTATGTGTTTAGGATATAATCATGCAGAGCCAGGAAAAATGAGATAAAACTTGGCTGGGTGTCAAATTTGATGCCACTGCCATTGAGTGCTAGGTTCAGAAATGTCTTGAACACAATGATCAATAATGGCAAAGTCTAAAATATTTAATGTGAATTAGTTGTGTGTCCTAAATTAACTTTGATCAGTTTTTTGGACAGGCTAAAAATATGAGCTCACTTTTCCATGTGCAAAAATTATTATAGCATTTGCTACTAAATTATTACAAACATAGACAATCCTTAATGGGAAAAAAAGATTATCAAATGTGAATCTATGTTTCCTTGTTTAGCATGTGAATTTCACAGCCTAATAACTAGTAACACATTCATCTATTTTTGGCTTTTCCTTTTTAGAGTCTTAACAAGTATCTTCCAATACACACACACACACACACACACACACACACACAGAAAATCTATCTATTAAAAATATATAATGAATTGATTTAGGGGCAGATTGAGTTATATAATAATCATCAAACTAATTTCCTATGTATTGAGAAATTCTAGTTCTATTAAGTGACAGATATCTTTTAAAAGGTTATAAGTTCATTTATTCCTTTAAAATATGTTTTTTAAGCATCATGTTTTCCTGTTTCATTGTTCTCTATTAATATCATGTTGTCTGAACTTTAAAACTGATCTTCCATTCTTTTAGGTATATTTGGAACATTCTGCGTACATGAATCTAACTTTTCAAATAAATTTATGAGATTATTCATGAAGATTATGTCTTTAAGAAAATTTAACATCTCAATTGAAATGTTTTGTGAATATAAAATACACACTAGATTTCAAAGATTAATAATGTAAATTATCACAATAATGACTTCCATATAATTAAATGATAAAATAATAATTTAGGTTTATAATTTAAATAAAATGCATTCTTAATATTTTAAAACATTTTGATATATCTATGAGATTGTAAAAGGAGAATTAAAAGAGTTAATGTTGGTAAAGTACTTAATAGTTTCCTATCACAAGTTAATTCTTACTAATATTTATGATTTCTACCAGAATCCACCGCTTGCCTATATCATGGGCAGAAGAGGGATTTTCTTTTATAACGTGAATATTACCAGCGAAAAACCTGCTTAAATGTATGATGTTAGCCTGGTCTGGGATCCAGATTTAAATTTTAGGCCTGTCTTTAGATAAAAGTGGGAATCTACTCTCAAAATGCCTCCCCAGAATTAATGTATCAAATGGTTGCAAACTTAGCAAAGAGAGTGTTACTAAATGCATTTCCGGTAATATCTTATATAATTTGTA
This sequence comes from Helogale parvula, assembly GCA_004023845.1. Lineage (NCBI taxonomy): Eukaryota > Metazoa > Chordata > Mammalia > Carnivora > Herpestidae > Helogale > Helogale parvula. The sequence continues at coordinate 142,700 of PJEM01003412.1, read as the reverse complement.
TTACTCAACCTAGTAGATCTCTTTAAGAACTCAACTGCTCTACAAGAAAAAGAACGCATTTAATGAACCAAACTGACGCGTGTGGAGTCATTCAACAAATGTCCACTTGAGGCCCTTGCATGTGGCCTCTGCTCAAGGCACACGAATGTCCCCAATGAACAAGAGCAACAAAGGGCCTCGTCATTCTAGAGTTTATTTTTTAGGTAATAGGGACTTAAAGGCATTTTCTGCCTTCATTAAATTATACTCATACATTAGTTTGGTGACATGGGGCTATTTTTTAAATTCCTTTTATCTTGATTACATGTTTAAAAAGGATTAGTAACAAAAATAATAATAAAGCAAACACAAGCATGCAGAGTTGTGGGTTAATAAAGTATCACACGTGAACAGTTTATTAAATGTATCGCCCATATATTTACTTTTTTTTTAGTGTTCATATTATTTGAAACCTATTCACTGTATGTCATAGCATACAGTGACTTTCAGGTTGTATGAACTTCACATTAGTACTAAGCATATTATCTGAAACTATAAATTAGTACAATATCTTTGAATTTTATTTTGTAGTTTTGACATGGAATATTGCCGTTTCTCATGACTCCCAGTAGGACCTGCTCAAGACACAAAACTCTTGAGGACATTTGATTAAAACTAAATAATGTTATTCTAAATAAATGTCAGGATTTCCACAACACCCTGGGTTATCTGAGAAGCAAATCACTGTGGACTTTCTACAAATAAATGCTGCAAAGTAATATCCATTCAATCAATCTTTTAAAGTGAAATTCAAAAAGACATTAAAAATATTGTCTTGATTTTTATCAGAAATGCTTAATCACTTATCCTATATAAATATAGTCAGTCATAGCATAGCATTTATATTATTAAATATATATATAAGTCCCCAATTTGTGACACTGTGAAGTATAGAAATACACAAAGAAACCACAATTTTTTACACATGAAAGATAGTATGGAAAGCCACATAAACTTTAATAGCTTAAAATATTAAAGGTTTCATCAAAATATTCAGATTTTTTTATATTCTTTTGGGAAGTCAAAAACACTTGAATTAATTTGCTCTCACATATAATCTAAGAAGAGCCTATGAATTTCTATTAAATCAGACATCAAACAAAGGTATATTTTACCTTCAAGGGATAGGAGCCTTAAAACAGTCTTCATTTTTCATACCTTCATCATTTTCTTAATCATGCTTGTCCTATTAAAATACATGTGTATTCAAAATTCTAAATGAAACTTGCTTCCTGCAGCCATTATTTTTAGAAGTAAAAACATTCTTGAGAACCTAGGAAAGAATACTCTTAGGACATTCTAAATTAATAGTAGTTAGAGTACTTTTCATTGAAATCACTGTGTTATTTAAAGGGGCTTCATATTTTTAATTGAGAAGCTAAGAATGGGTTTAAAATATATACAAAATGATTCTTTGTGAATTTTGTCGGGGAAAATCAATAATGGCCTTAGAATTTGAACATCATCGTGCCATTTAAATGCCCAATGCCAAATATTAATCAACTTGCAAACATAATGTGAACATGGAATGAGTATTTTTTTAAAGCAAAAACATTGGGTTTTGGCCTAGTTGTTGACTAAAATGTTACATGATGGTCAGAATTCAGCCATTCTATCACTTCATAAAATAAACTGGAGAACAAGTGATTCACAACACCTCCCTTAAATGACATTATAGAAGTGATCATTCAGAAAATAAGATACATTGTTTTGCCTACTAACTGAATTCCCAGATTGATGTAACCTGATGTTATTTGGCCAAAAACACAAAACAAAACAAAACAAAACAAAACATATGGGAGCTCTGTGGTTAAAATGAAAGTAGGTATAGCTCTACAGAACAATCATATTACTTCAGGCAGTGACCTGTGATAATTTGTTAAAGACAAAGAAATAAGTAGAAAAGAGTTGCTTTAAGGGTTTTGATATTTTATTGAAACTGATGGTTTTTCTTAGAAAACAAATGACTCAGAGCAACGAGCCATTAAAAATCGCTACCTATCATTCTATACAGATTTATCTTGCACACAATTATGCACAGATATCAGGAAATATTATTAATATCTCTGAGAATTTTTTTCATCATAGCCTCAACAAAAATGATGTGCCCACCAGCTTAATCTTCTCTCTTGATCTCTGAGTTACACATTGGTTATTAATGCACTTCATTAGGTATACTAAGCCTTAGCATATGAACTAACATGGGATGTGCAAAATATTGAAAAACAAAAGAGAAGTTTACAAATATGAGAAGACAAAAAGAGGAAGAATAAAAGGAAAACTTCATCACAGAGAACAACTTTCTGCCATGCAAACGAAATCAGAAACCACGAGCTAAAATAACTTGCTGGTTGTACCACAAATGAAAGCTTGTTTTGTTAAAAACCAGACTTCTAGGAGATATTAAAATCAGTGCCCTCCTTTGATAAGTGCATAATGAATGATTAAAATTAGGCATTTGCAGTTAGGTGTTCACAGAATTTCCCGACCACAGAATTAATTTGTAAGAGGTTAACATTTCTTTAAGGTCTGCCTTGATGCCAAAGATCATGTATAAAAGGAAATATCCATTTGGTAATCATTTAACTAGAAACTTGGTTAGAATTACCTGAGAGGTAATGTTAAACTGTCATTTTGAATGTAAAAATGAATTTTCAAGAAAGCACAATGGATTAGAAAGTGATGTTGCAGGAATTCTGAATTATTCCCAGTTTCACATATATAATTTTTAAGCAGCTGTTGTATGAATGATGTTTCATTAATCTCTAATAGACACTCTAAATTATCCTCCAAGAATGTATGAACTAAAGAAAACATTTTAAAAAGACATTGTATTTCTAAATATTTGAACTAGAATGGAAGAAATACACAGGAGGAGAAGAAAAAATAAATAGAAAATAAGAAGAATTAAATAGAACATAAATTATAATTTTCAAAATTAATTAGAAGTAAAAGAAATTAGCGGTGTCTGGGTGGCTCAGTAGATAAGCATTAGACTCTTGACTTCTGCTCAGGACCCAGCCCCACTCTCTGCCCCTCTGTCACATACACAGCTCTCTTTCTCTCTCTCTCTCTCTCAATAAATAAATACACTTAAATAAAAAGAAGTCCAAAAATAACTCACAAGTATTTATGGAGTTACACTATCCTGTAAGAAAGATAAGGAGATTGCATCAATATTGTGATCATTTAGGGATAACCTGAAAGGTTAAATGATTTCTCAGGGTTGAATGTCGATTCGTAGGGGAGCAAGAATGATAGTGCAGGTGTTGTGATCAAAGTCTTCATTCTGTTCATCACGTCATCTCCATCGATATGCTCTTCCTTCTAGGTTCTCAAGAAATTTCTTAAGGATTATGAACTTCAATTGCCTAGTGAGAGATCATGCAATGTGATTTGGATCACAGACCCCGTTTGGAAAATTTTTTTAGCAAACTGGAATATACTGTTACATTTGCGTGTTCGCCCCATTTATCTAGCCCTACAACATACTGCATTCAGGCTGTGTCTGAAGCAAGCAAAAAAAAAAAAAAATGTAAACAAATAATTATCAAGATTTTGCTCCTATTTAACCTAAGGAAAATATTGTATTATGTTGATTTTTCCCTCATGAATTAAAGACTTCTTTTTTTTTTCCATGAGGATGAGTAGTAAAAACATTATTGATCTATTTACTGTCAATCTAAAAGTTACCTTAGCATTAGCAAAGGAGAAACATAGATACTTTGCTAAAGTTAATATAATATTTATTAAGCTAGATCCATTTTAAATCTTTGTAATTTGAAAACAAAACAAAAAAGATTATGTCAAAATCAAGAATAGTCTTTAAAATTTTTATTAAAATGGTTAGGTGATAAATAAACACCTCAACTTTTCCAATAAATTATCATGTCAGTTACATTTATTTGTGTTAATAAAAGGGAAAAATTAAACATTTAAAAATTTTTTTAACAATGGCCAAAGGAAGAAAGAGCTACTCTGATTTACAGTTACCACAATATGCAGTGTGGTGCCATGTACATTTCTTATTTGGTAAGTTGTAAAATTCCTGAGGAAGTTGGATATGGTTTTTATACTTTACGCATACCGTCTGACAGTACATCTGAAATAGAGTAGATGTTCAGGAAATTTTATTAAAGAGAAAGGGATTGAAAATTTGCTTGAAATTTTGCAGCTAAGGTTTGAAAAACAGAGTGGAAAAGCTAATACAGAAAATGTCTTTTTTTTTAAGTTTTTATTTTAATTCCAGTTAGTTAACATATAGCATAATATTGATTTTAGTCATTCAACACTTCCATACATCAACCTATGCTCAACACGACAAGTGTGTTCCTTAATCCCCAAAATTTATATAACCCATCCCCTCTGCCCATCTCCCCTCTGATAACCATCTGTTTGTTCTCTATAGTTATGACTCTGTTTTTGGTTGGCCTCTCCTTTTTCTTCCCCTTTGCTTGTTTGAGTCTTAAATTCCACATATGATTGAAATCATATGATATATTTCTCCTACTGACTTATTTCACTTAGCATAGTATTCTCCAGCTCCATACATGTTTATGCAAGTAGTAAGATTTCATTCTATTTCCGGCTGAGTAATATTCCACTGTGAATATATATACCACACCTTCTTTATCCACTCATCACTCAATGTTGAAAACACTATGGGGATTCCTCAAAAAGTTAAAAATAAAACTATCCTACAACCCATCAATTGCACTACAAGGTGTTTACCCTAAGAATGCAGAAACACTAATTTGAAGGGATACACGCACTCCAATGTTTATAGCAGCATTATCTACAATAGCCAAATTATGGGAACAGCCCAAGTGTCCATCGACTATCTTTATTTTTAAGGGGTTGAATATCTGGGCTTGAATATATATTGAAGATAAAGTCATTCTTAAAATCCATTAATCAGATCATTCTAATAAACAGTAAAATAAAAGTTGACTTTTATTTAAAAACTGAATCATAAAATAAATTTATTTATTTATATATTTTTTAATGTTTTATTTATTTTTGATACAGAGAGAGACAGAGCATGAGAGGGGGAGGGGCAGAGAGAGAAGGAGGCACAGAACCAGAAGCAGGCTCCAGGTACTGAGCTAGCTGTCAGCACAGAGCCTGACGCAGGGCTCGAACCCACAAATGTGAGATCTGACCTGAGCCGAAGTCGGAGGCTTAACCAACTGAGCCACCCAGGCACCCCATGAATTTATTTTTAAAGTTCTTACCACCCCCTCCCAAATTCCAATAGTAATATATTCTATTATTAGTAATATTTTCTTGATGCCTAAGAACTCGTAAAAAAGTATCTACTAGATATATAACACCCAGCCCTTGAGCTGCTGAGAATTCTAATCTCTGTTATGTCGTATTTGGTGTCCATTAGACAGTTTCTGTTTGTTTTTTGGTTATTTTCCTATTCCTTTTGAATATTGTACTTACACTTCAATTTACTGAATACCTTATTTCATCCTGTCCTTCAAATTGTCCATCTCACCTTTTACTAGAAAAAGACAAATAGTCTTTACAATGATAATGATTAAGAAGTTTGGCATTAAAATTTTTTTAAAAAAGGAAAAGGGGCACCTGGGAAGCTCAGTCAGTTAAGCGGCCCACTTCAACACAGGGCATGATCTCACGGTTTGAGCCCTGCTTCGGGCTCTGTGCTGACAGCTCAGAGCCTGGAGCCTTCTTCCGATTCTGTGTTTCCATCTCTCTCTGCCTGTCACCTGCTCACACTCTGTCTCTCTCTGCCCCTTGCCTGCCCACGCTCTGTCTCTCTCTCTGTGTCTCTCAAAAATTAATAAAAAATATTTTTAAAATTTAAAAATAAAAACAAATAATTAAGAAATTTGTATTAAAATGGTTATTAAAAAACAAATATGTGACCACTTCTTCTAGTGCAAAGAAAAAAGGAACTCATTAATATAAGTCGAAACATTTGGAATTGTCTTTTTCTCTGTCCATTTTTATTGACATCTGATTGTAAAATGTTATTAAATATGGGGTACATGAAAAAAATGTATGGCATACATGAAATATAGAATATATTTCCTTTTACTCTTTACAATTTTAATTTCTGACAATATCCATTAGAAAACAAAAATCAACATTAATTGGAAATGCCAAGTGCCAGATGGATTTTGACTGCCCATCGTTGGTTCCTGTCTCTGCTGTCATTTCTAAATTAGGATTTACCTGTCGGTTAGCATTCAAGATGAATTAGAATTCATATTGGCATTTCAGGGGCTCCTTGACGCATTCACTGTTATCTCCCTGCACACTTTCCTGTTTTTCTTCAACGAAAAGATTTTTGATTTGAGGGTGTTTTGGGTCTAACATACTGCATTATGAATTTCCCTTTCACTATTATTGAGGCAGCTCATGCCATGTAGCCTGAATATTTAAAATACAGTTTCGGAATAAAAATTCTCACACAGAGAACAGCATCGCAAACTTAGAAAAAATAAGGAAAAATGTCCTGTTAAATCTTAACAAGTGTCTTTGCATTTATTTCCTTTTAAAAACCACAAAACAAAACTTTATTTGAATGCCAACTCTATACTACTAAAAATATAATGTTGAAGAATATTAACCCTGACCAAAAAAGAGCTCATTCTTTCATGGGTACAGGCATAAACATTACCACACAGCATGGCGGATGATATTTTACAGCTACTGTGCTTAATTGGCAATGGGAAATTCAAAGAGCAATGCCTAATTTGATCTGAAAAGGTTAGAAAAAAAAAATTCACAGAGAAGTTGTCAGCCGAGCCTTTGTAAGAGGAATAAGAGTTTAACAAGAACACAGGACGCTGGAGATTGGAAATTCCAAGATCAAATAGCCACTATCAAGTTTAGGACGGATAAAAATATACAGTGTGTTTCTGGAATTATAAGCAGCTCCAATCACCCTGATTACCAGCTCTTTTCCTGCAGCCTTTCCTGGTCTGCTCAGCCAGAATAAATCTTTCCTCCAAGTTCTCTGTTGTCACCTTTCATGTGGCCTCATGATAATTTAGGGAATGTGATTGTTGAAGACATACCGAGGCAACTGAGTTAAAAAAAAATTAAAAACTCATAAAACAGTTCTTTGGAATTGCAAAAAAATAAAAGAAAAAATTAATCTTTTTAGACAGGTGATATTACTAAATAAAATGAAGCTTTTCTGTAATATTCTTCATTTAAATTAATTAATATAAATTGAAAATGTGATATAATATAATATTATGAAGGTAAAAGAAAAACACATTGGAATATTGTATTGTCATAACAAGACACACAAAATGTATATATATGCTATTAATTCTTTCTGATTCCTATCACAGGTGGAAGCTTCCATTTTTACATAGATTGTCTATATTTTCAAATATCACCTCTACTTTTCCCTTATAAAATTATTTTGTTGTGAGAAAAATAGAATAATCTGCCAATCAATGCACTTATGTTGAAAAGGTCAAAAATTTTTCCATGAAATCATCCAGTCAGTGTGTTCTTTGTTCCTCGGATTCTTTTGAGAAAAAATTAAAGCAATTAAACCAACACTAAAGCTATGGATTGTCATAGATCATAACCTTTCAAAGTGTCTTTGTGTTCCTCCTCAAACTTACCTTAATTAGCGTATTTTAATGGTATCACACAAAGGAATATTATTAACAATTCTTGGTGTTAATTCTGCCAATTGCATTATAAGGAGAAACAGAGGGGAGGAATTTCAAGACAAACAGACATTGGCACAATGAATCACTTAGAATCACCAAGAATGATAGGGATAGATACACAAAGTGACATATCAACCTTAAACATTTATCATGTTGGGGTCATGGTTCAACTTTACCTCTTCAGTTATATTCGTAAGGAAATGAGTATCAATGGGGAAATCTGAATGCTATTTAATTGTTTCAAACATGAGGGAGAAATACTATCAGGATTTTCATATTCAAATTGGGTAAATTTTCTTTCTTTATTTTGATTTTTTTTATGTCTTTATTTTGAGAGAGAGAGAGAGAGAGTGAGAGAAAGCGGGGAAGGGGCAAGGAGAGAGGGAGACTGAATCTGAAGCAGGCTCCAGGCTCTGAGCTATCAGCACAGCGCTGGATGCAAGGTACAAACCCACAGACCATGAGATCATGACCTGAGCAGAAGTCAGATGCTCAACAGACTGAACCACCCAGGTGCCCCCCAAATTGGGTAAATTTTTATTAGTGCATTATTTTTCGCTGATATATACCGTATCTTTCACTCTATCTACTAATGGATCTAGTTTGTTTCATTACTACTTGAGTATTCTGAAATAACTAGATTTTCAGAATAAGAATGAAATCTTTGAAAATAGTATTATTTTCTCTGAAATCTGTAGTATCTTATTTTGAAATATCCTTTATGTCAAATGTTTATGCAGAAGTTTCATTTCTGTAGTTTCTTAGTTTAAAATTTTATAGGCCTGAGAAGTATATAACCGAACTTGATTTTTTCTACTCACATAAATTATAATGAAAATTTTGCAAAAATAGGAAGAAATATATTATCTTCAAGTAATATGTAAAATTCTAGTTCTGCTTATAACTTCCCCAAGTTTTACATATGCTTGTATATGTTTTGATATGTAAAATAAACCAAGTAGGTATTTGCTTTATCATACCTTTGTTTTAGATTATTTCAGGTTTGACTGTGATAATAACTCCACAATAAACATATATCTTCCTATAGCTTTTTTCTAATGTTTTGAATTATTTACTTCTTGATTCTCAGAAGAAATATCTGACAGCATCCACTGTATAGCAGGGAGTATTACATCATTTAAAAAGGGGCAGTTAGCTATTTTTTTTCTTTGATCATATCGGTGTATTGATGTACCTGTGATGACAGTTGAATGATTATACTTTTTGCTATGACCATTTATCTTGCCTATCAGACTAGAAGTTATAAGAGATAATGTCTGTGTCATCATTCTTTCTATTGAGCATAATGCTTAATATATATAGTATAATCTGAGTAACTGACAAATAAAAGTTATGTTTAACAACATGGCATAGAAATCAACCAATCTTCATAGCTTTGGGGTGATAAATCAGAAATATTTACCTGTGTTTTTTTTTGAAAACATTAACTATTGTGGACAAACCCCTTATAATCCCATCTCTTAAGAGAAACATTTATTACTTTGAATAAGATAAGTAGGTCAACGTAATATTCAAAAGTACCTTAGCTCCTATGTATTTGACGTCTTGGTATATAGGTAGAGACTGAGCTATTTCTAACACTGGTAGTTGTTATCACTTATTTAAGAATAACAAGCCACATTCTGTTTCTATAAAGAGGAATAGTTTTGTAAATAAAGTTGTTATGGATTGAATTTGATGCCCCCCAAAGGATATGTTGACACCTTAACTCTCATTACCTCATGATGTGACCTTATTTGGAATAGGGTCACTACAAATGTATTTATTTAAAATGGAGACATACATATTGGAGGAGAGTAGATTCCTATAAGAAGAGGAGAAGAAAAACAGACAGACATACAAAGGTAGAACACCACGTAAAGCCAGAGAAAGAGACTGAAATGTTTTAACATTTCAAGCATGAACCGCAGTATGCATTGCAAGTATGGAACACCAAGGATACCTGGAGAATCTTCGAAGCTAGGAAGAGGGAACTCTCCAGGTTTCAAAGGGAGCATGGCCTTATTGACAGCTTGATTTTAGACTTCTAGAGTCCAGAAGTCTGAGATAATAAATTTCTGTTGTTTTAATCCACTCAGTTTCTGGTACTATTTATGGTACTTGTCATTGCCAGAATTGATATGTTGAAACCTAACCTCCAAGTTTACAGTACTGGGAAGTGAGACCTTCAGGAAATGACGAGTTTGTGAGGGTAGATCTCTCATGAATTGGATTAATGCCCTTATAAAAGAAAGCTTCCTTGTCTTCTCCATTAGGTGAGGCTCCAGGGAAAATATGGTTATTCATGGACCAGGAACCAGGTTTTCATCAGACACAGGAGTCAACCATGTTGACACCCTGATCTTGAACTTCCAGCCTCCCTAACTGTGGGAATACATTTCTAGTGTTTATAAGCTAACCAGATTATATATTTTTTTAATGCAGCCTAAATGGACTCAGATGGTAGCTCTAGCAAATTAATATAAAGGTCACCTGTTGTAGCAAATAAAAAGCACAGGATACCCACTTAGATTTGAATTTCACAAAACTAATGGCTAAATCTTAAGTATAAGCAGATTCCAAATATTGTATGCATCTTGGCAGCCCTATTAAAAAGAGCAGTTTTAAGGCTTAAAACTAAAAATGCCCTCACTGGGGTGCCTGGGTGGCTCAGTTGGTTAAGAGTCAGACTTCAGCTCAGGTTATGATCTCATGGTTCGTGGGTTTGAGCCCCGCGTCGGGCTCTGTGCTGACAGCTAGCTCAGAGCCTGGAGCCTGCTTCAGATTCTGTGTCTCCCTCTCTCTCTCTGACCCTGCCCTGCTCATGCTGTCTCTCTCTGTCTCTCAAAAATAAATAAAAAACATTAAAAAATTAAAAAAATAAAATAAAAAAGCCCTCAGACCATCAGTGTGATAAAATTTTCTGAGGAATATTCATGTCTGACCTATCAATAATGTGAGAAAATAAAAATGTATTCTACTCTCCTTTCCAAGTTGCCCCTAGCATCTCTTTAAAGAATAATGAAGCAAGACTCCAAATTCTTGATTGACATGCTACAAAGCACTTATCACGGATTTGGAAGTATTTGTGAACTGTAAGAATCATCAACATTAGTAAGATCAGAAAGAACATTGACCTGGAGAAAAATAAAAATAATTTGTAGAAAAAAATTGAATAATTATAAAAAAACAAAGCAGAGTTTACTTATAATACAATTAACTCGAGGGTAAGAGAACATTGAATCTCTGGCCATAAATGACAACATTATATGGTTCCATCAGTTGAATATATGGAAAGTAAAATTTTTTTAAAAAGTTTCATGGACACGTATAGGAGACATTGCTGACTATGACCACATTTTTTCAGGACTCTTATGCGAAGTTCTAGGAAATCTGGGTTTCCATTTGCCAGGTGAAAGTTTAGTTGAGAATTAGAGCCAGAGTTCTTTCTCCTCACAGCCAATGGCATTAGCCTGAGTCATGATGTGATAAGTTGGAAGTTATACCATAACCCCCAGAAGGCTATGTGCATAGGAGACAAATGTGTGTCCTGAATCCAAATGGCTGCCAAGCTCTCATGCTAACACTGGGCACATCAAGGAGATGTAAGGACACTTAGCGATAAGACAGGTGGATCATCTTTGGAAGACTTAGATGGAATCTTGATCTGTCCTGCAGCTGTATATCAAATCATAAATTGTCCTGAGGAATGATAGAATTGAATAAAAAAAAAACCTAGATTGAAGTCCATTTAATTTTTTTCTACTGAGGCTTTCTGTCTAAGCTCTGTACAGGGAAATAGGAAGTTTCATGTCCACAATGGTGACCTACCCGGATCATAGTAATTATGTAATAATTTACAACCCTTAATGGTCATGACCCTTAGAAGTGCTATATCTTTAACACAGTCCTTTTTCCCTTGATTTCTGATATTTCAGAGAAATGTACATTAACAGAAGCTACTAAGAGGCCTATTTCCCAGTGAGCAGTTCTCTTTTCTTTTCGTTGTCTATTTTCTAATTTAGATATAAAATTAACTCTCATTTCTGGGGGAAGATGCAATTTCTGTTTAGTGGGAAAAGTGACGTCTTCCAGACTGCCGTATTATTCAAAAAATTTCCTTCTTCAATGACCTTATAAAAACAACATTTTCCTAATAATTAAGATATTCACTTTAATGAAAAAAGCTGAATCCTCATCTTTCAACTATTTTCCAAGATTAAGCTGAAAGAATGCTCCAAAATTGCTTTCTAATGGTATTCATTTTCTGGAAGGAAAACCATCATATTTTCATGCCTGAATCTCATCCTTGCTTTCTGGAATAGCTTCAAATTTTGTCTGAAATATCTGAATGCATTTTTTGCTAGATTAATATTAAATCAATGTTTATGAAAAATAAATAAATCAATCAATGATTATGCTCTCTTGAAAGTCTTAATCACAAAGTTAATAAGCATACTGTTTAAGGTTTACTATAGTCTCTTTTTTTCATTTTTTAAATAATTTATTCTTAACTTTGAAGTAAACATACACATAATTTTTATATTTATGATAGGAAATAGTTTATAGACATTTCTTGAACATATATACATACACATAAAATATAGTTGTCTCTGATTGCCAATATCACTCTTTACAAAACAAATATTTTTATTTTTAATTAATTTATTTATTTTGAGGGAGAGAGAGAGCAGAAGTGGGTAAAAAGCAAATAGAGAGGGAGAGAGAGAGATTCCCAAGCAGGGTTCATGTTTAGCAAGCAGACCCTTGCTGCGGGAGTTCAGTCTCACAACCATGAGATCATGACCTGAGCCGAAAGCAAAAATGGGTTACTTAAGTGATTAAACTACCCAGGTGCTCCCAAAACAACTCTAATAATATTTTAACAATATACTCCTCACTCTCCTTTAGGACACTGAATAAACACATACTAAAGTAAATTATGTAAAATAATCACCTTTAGTACTTATCAGACTCTATGCTTTGAAATATAGGATATAAAACAAAACTATAATATTTTACAATTATATACATAATTTAAGAGGAATGAATTTAAATATTAAAAACACATTTTCTATAGAATGAAAAAAATTTGATTCTATATTATTTATCTAAATCTATTTTAAATACCTCTTATATAATTGTAGAAAATATTTTGTGGTTTGGGCAATGCTCAGTATTTTTCTCTCAGGAATTTTGAGTTAAGTCTTTCTCGGTAGTCTGTGTTATATATTCTCCTAGATAAATGGATAAAGTTCTCTTATTCCAACTGGAACATTAATCTGCTTTCATTGGAAAAAGATTCTATTTTTTTCAAGTTATTACAGCAGTTCAGATTAATGATGACTATGGCTATTAATAGCAAAATGAGAGAGTATTACTTTAAGTATATTTAATTCATTGTTTTGCTTATAAATTTCTACATTATTTCTATAGAGTATTCATTATTAACTGATCCTAAATTGATATGACTATGTTTGTTGTTTATAAGGGAAACCATATGGATAGTCCGCTAAATAATATAATTATTCCCCAAATAATCTATCCTGAATGGAAAGATATTTTTCTCATCAAAACTGCCTTCCTTCTATAACAAAAAAGAAGTCCAAGAAATGTCCATAAACTGTTTCTTGTCATAAATACAAAAATTACTTGTATGTTTACTTCAAAAAGTTAAGAGTAAATTATTTTTAAAAATTTTATGAAAAAAGCTAAAAGTCTGAAGTTTTAGATACACAAGATATATCAATATAAACACAATGCAAGTGAGAAGTTGTCGGAAACTAATAGGTCTCCAATTATAATCCAAAATACATGGAAGTTAAGTAGACAGAGGTTCAGTTTTAATGATAAACATCATATTCACTTCTCCATGAAAATCTTCCCTAATTTTGCTTTCATTCTGTTTCCATCTGCTTTAATGCACTAGACATTAATTATTTTGTAACTTTGCACTATAAACATATACGCAAGTCAGGCGTAAGGCAGAAACTACCTCACTTAGATCATTTTGAATTGTTTCCTTGGATTTGAGTTCTTAAAAGGAAGAAAAATGTTTTCATTCAAGGCATCATCAGATAACAGTTTAAACACACTGAATTCACATTTAGATGATTTAGTGGTTGGTCTTGGAAATGTGTGTATTGGGAGACATGTACAAAGTAAACTGTCAGGAAGGAGGGAGCGTGTGTAACGGACGAGTGAAAACACACCATTCAGTATGGTGGCAGGACCTGTAAATGCAAGAGTTGTGTGTGTGATACTGCTGGCGTGCATGTGTCTGACGCTGTTCTGGAACACGTGAACCTGACTGGTGATGTAGCCATGTCCCCTGTGTGTGGGAAGTAGTGAAGTGTGACAGCCCATGTGCTATTTTAGCCTTATTTCGTTATCCTTCCTGACAGTATCTAATAGCCTCGCTGCTTCTTACCATTCCAGTGCAGTAAGATGCCCGTGAAGTCTTTTCCATTTCCCACCAAACAATTGTTTGGGTACTTGATTTTATTTGTATTAAACCCAAAGGTCTCTCCACTTGTTTGGTTCCCCCAAACTATATTCAACTTTCAAAATGCAACAGCATTGATGGCACATAGACCTATACAATACGCTTCTTTATAAAATCCCCTTAAAAGCTTCAGCACTTAAGAAAAATCAATAGTGCTTGATGTGGTTTTGCGGCTTTCAGTCTCTTGAACACTAAATTCAATTTGATTCATTGCTATTAGTAGCTTAGAGTTGCAGTTCAGCCATCTAGAAAAGTACGGACCTTTGGCCAGCCATCATCTGCCATAGATTCACCTCCATTGACAAAGTTGATGCATTTTAGCTTTGCATCTTTCTTTTACAAATAAATGATGAATGTAATAATGATGACCTATTTTATGTTCCCACAAAATCATAAGATAGAAAGTTAGTTTTGGTGTATTGTTAAATCATTTACTAGCAAACTCCCAGTTTAAGTGTAAATGGTATTTAAATAAGTTTGAACATGGTAAATTTGTGTCATGGGCCCAACCATTAATAGATCTGGATAGAAACTGAGGACTCTCCCAACAGAGAAAGCAAGTCATCTCTGAGGGTTCAGGCATTGCTGGACCTATCACGTGGAAGCCAATTGGCATGGGACCAAGAAATTGTCAATTGTGAAAACAGTTTATTCTAAGGGAAGAAAACCCCAAGAATAATTGCCTTAATTCAAAAATTAAGCCCTTAGTATTTTTTTCATAGGAGGGGAAATATGTTGGACACATGCCTAGATTCTAATAAGAGAAAAATTTATTTTCAAAAAATTGGCATAAAAATTTAATCTCCCTTCATGGTCTCATTGTTATAAAAGAAACTGAGGCAAAGAACTGATCTCTCAATTTATTGTAGAAATAGACTTTAAAAGCCTCTAGAATAATACTTTAGGAAGAGATTTCTTTAGAAGGAAATCTATATAATTATAGAAGCTATTGTTGTTTAAGAAGTTATCAGTTGGATACATAATTATTGAAAACTTTACTGCTTTGGGCTTTTTTCACTGATACATACAAGGAAGGGCAGTAGTCCACAAGTTCATCACTGATTATCCAAGCTCCCCAATAGCCTAGTATGCGAGTCTCCATGCCCAGCAGAATAGATGGAGAGGCAAGGTTACACAGAACAAAAGCAAGACCTGACAGGTGAATGTTGGTTCTCAACCTCACTATGCAAAAGGAATAAACTTATTAATAATAACATGTTACTTCTGAGATATAAATAAGTAGCACAAAATCTAATTATAAGCAAGTATGGAAATACTAAAATTTCAATAATTTATTTGTATAAGGAATATTTTACAATCACTAACATTGAAGGAAGTATATCTATCTATACATATATGTGTTCAAGATATCGGTGACTTGACCGAAAATTGAGATGTCACTGTCACTGCGTTACCATCTATATCCAAATTTTCTGAAGTTGGGGAAAGTCAACTACTTCATTCAAACGAATTTACCCTATCTGACTCTTAGCTTTTATGTAGTCATATTATATTTGGGGCTTTTGAGGAATGCTAGTGTTAATTTGGAAAAAGGCAAGCCTAGGAAGAATCCTTAGACTATATATATATATCCCAAAATACCTTGAGAAACCGTAAAGATAATGTAGTTATATACAAGTGTATAAACTTTGCAGTTATAAAATAATAGAAAGACATCTGTCACCATCATTTCAATTTTAAGGCAAATTTTATAGAATTCAGACTTGGTGGTGACAATTAAATAATTAGTCTTACATGATTTAAGTTTTAAAAGCCAGATTACAAAATCTTTGACAAAGCAGGGAACTATTAGATTAATTCATTTGCTGGACAAATTTTAGTAAAATAAGGAGTAATTATATTTTACTTTAGCAGTTCCAGAATATTTAATAAATTTATGATTCAATGGATTTAGAATGCAGTTTTTAACAACTCATTAAAATAGTTTTAAATTAAAAAAATCTACTTGTAATAGAGTAGGACTTTTATTACTAAACAAATGGTCTTAATATGAACTATGTTGAAATGGACAGAATCAAATTTAAACTCTTCATACTCATTAACTCATTTAATTCTCACAACAAGCCAGAGTTGTAAGTATTTATTCCTTCAAATTATAGAAGAAAAAGCTAATCATCAAAGATTTTGCAGAATAAACAGATATTCAGTTATGGTTTACCGGAAACAATAGAACCCAGATTCAATTTTACTTGTTCTCTTATACATTTTGGAATCATTGAAGCAGAAACTGATTTCTCAACATACCCATAGAAATCTGTGATGTTCGAATACTATAAAAAGATTTTAGGAATTCATTCCTTTAAAAATAATCCCTATATTATTGCTTAAGCTACTGCTTTGTTTTGTTTTGTTGTTGGTTTTTAGTTTATTTATTTATTTGGAGCATTAGTGGGGGAAGGTCAGAGAGAGAGAGGAGACGGAAACTCCCATGCAGGCTCCATGCTGTCAGCACAGAGCCCAACATGGGGCTTGAAGTCACAAAATTGGGAGATCATACCTGAGGTTGAAACCAAGAGTCAGAGGCTAACCCAACTGAAGCACCCAGGTGTCTGTATACTGCTGCTTTTTAAAAAAAAATTATTATTTTAAAAAATACTTATTGAAGACCTGCTAAGAAGACACTAGACTATACTTTGAGGGATAAAAATTAAGTAATTAATAGTCCATGTTCTCATAAAGTATATAACCTCATGATCCTTTTTACTTTTATTAAAGGCAGTATGTTGGCTTATCAAAAGCTTTAGAATAATGGTATAGAATTGCTAATATTATAACTTCTTATTGTCTTAAAGGTATGTTCCAAAAAGCACTTATTTAATACTTCTATTGGCTTTCTTAATGAACTTTTCTACTCATTTATAATATAGCTCCAAGAAATTTATTTATTAATTTTTTTTATTAAATTTAGTTACTTTAAATATTTTGTTAATCTGGGTCTCATGTGCTCTGGCTCTTTCTATCTCAATTATTTAAAAAATAGTAATTCTACTAATCAGAAAGTCCAGTACAAAAAAAAAAAAAACTATGATTCCCTTATTAGTTCAAGTGATTTATTTAAAATTATATATAAGCATTGAGGCAGGCACCTGCATGGCTTAATCCGTTAAGCACCCGATTCTTGATTTTTGCTCAGGTCATGACCTTGATTGGTAAGTTAGAGACTCGCATCAGGCTCTGAACTGCCCAAAGAGCCAAACTTGGTTAAGATTCTCTCTCCCCCTCTCTCTGCCCTACCCCAACTTGCATGTGCGTGCCCACATGCTTTCTCTCTCTCTCTCTTTCTCTCTCTCTCTCTCTCAAAAATAAATAAATAAACTTTCAAAAAAGTATAAAAAAGAAAATAACATATAAGCATGAATAAATATTGCTAAAGCCATGTATCTGAGTCATTGAACATAAAGAAATATAAGAAAAAATAATAAAACTAAAAAAATCGGGTGCGTGGGTGGCTTGGTCGGTGGAGCGTCCAACTTCGGCTCAGGTCATGATCTCACTGTTCCGGGTTCGAGCCCCGCGCCAGGTTCTGTGCTAACAGCTAGTGCAGAGCCTGGAGCTTGTCTTCAGAATCTGTGTCTCCTTCGATCTCTGACCCTCCCCTGCTCACTGTCTCGCTCTGTCTCTCAAAAATAAATAAAAAACATAAAAAATAGAAAAGAAATATAAGAAAAAATAACAAAAAAGGAAAAAATTATTTTACCTTTTTTTAAAGTTAACTGCAATAATGAATATCAGATCCTATTTCTTCATATATATCACTTCTGATCTACTTTTAAGGAATTGAATATTTTCCTATTTTTAAAATGTAATTATTTATTTTTTTTTAATTTATAGCCAGGTTAGTTAGCATATAGTGTAATTATGAATTCAGGAATAGAATACAGTGGTTCATCCCCTACATATAACACCCAGGCTCATACCAACAAGTGCCCTCCTTAATGCCCCCTGCCCTTTTAGTCCTCCCTCTACTCACAACCCCTCCAGCAACCCTCAGTTTGTTCTCTATAGTTAGGAGCCCAGATGTCCATCGACAGATAAATAGATAAAGAAATTGTGGTATATATATATATATATATATATATATATATATATATATATATACACACACAATGGAGTGTTACTCAGCAAAGAAAAAAAATCTTGCTATTTGCAACAAAGTGGATAGAACTAGTGTGTATATTGCTAACTGAAATTAGTCTAAGAAAGACAAATATCATATGACTTCACTCATATGTGGAAAGAGAAGGGAAGCAAAAATCATATAAATGCAGGGAGGGGATAAAACATAAGAAACTGAATTTTTTTAAAAAGTGCTAAGGGACATCTGGGTGGCTCAGTCGATAAAGCAAGGCTCAGGTCATGATCTCATAGTTTGTGGATTCTAGTCCCTTGTCCAGCTCTGGACTGACAACTGAGAGCCTGGACCCTGCTTCAGATTCTGTGTGTCCCTCTCTCTCTGCTCCTTCCTCCCTCACACATGGTCTCTGTCCTTCAAAAATAAATAAACATTAAAAAATTAAAAACAACTGCTAAGAAAGTAATTAATTCATAGATATTCCCTTTATAAGGTTGATTATGATTCCTCCAAAACACTTACAAATATTAGGCAATCTACTTTTTTAATCTAAGGATACAGTGAATCTTAAAATCAGTAACATGCTTACACTTATATACATTTATTCTTCTTATTACAAATATTGCCTCTGATATTTGTTTATTCTTTCAATCTGATTAATTTAGACTTTTAAAATTTCAAAATATTTACTTTGGTTGCTGTTATTGAGATATAGTATGAAAGTGCAGTTGTGCAAGGAAAGAAGGAAATAGAGCACATAGAGGAGGGCTTCAAAATACTGTCTTACTCCATGACCACATTACAGTTAACGTGAGAAGGCAGTTTATTCCCCTTTAAATTTTTCACTACTTGCTATTTTCTTAAATTCTTTTTTGACATTTCTCTATTTCTACTTATTCAAATATATGCTGAGTCTATTTTATTTGACCACCGTTTTCACATATTTCATTGATATTGAAAACACAAATTTTAAGAAAAAAATCTAACACGGTTTTATTGCTAAAATATTATTACTCAGTGGGGCACCTGAGTGGTTCAGTCAGTTAAGCGTCCAACTTCTGGTGGGTCATGAACTAGCAGTTTGTGGGTTTGAGCCCCATGTTAGGCTCTGACTTGTGAGCACAGGAGCCTGCTTTGGATTCTGTGTCTCCTTTTCTGATCCTCCCCCACTCTTACTGTCCCTCTGTCTCTCTCTCTCTCTCAAAAATAAATAAAGATTTATACTTAAAAAATAAATATATAAGTCTAAATAATTATTTATAGGTATACAATTTTTCATCTTTATTTATAAACCACATTGTTTGGCTTTTGATAATTTGAGAAAACACAAGATCAGTATGTTCAAATGAATCTTATTGCATGATCACAGACTTTTCATAAGTGGTCTCCAATTATAAGACTCAAGCAATTAAACACTGTATTTCTGAGTTAGATATTTAATATTTCCACTTTTGGGAAATTTGAATCAGCCCTTCTACAGTAAGTAGTAGACAGTGCCTTTAATTTTCCCCATCATCTTTTTACAGACCTCATATACTATGGGAAGAATAGAGATTAAAAATTACTACGAAACATCAGGAAAACTCTTTTTGTGATAAACTCGTTAATCCTCTATACAGAAAACCAAAACTATTGTGATGGCAATCATTTATTGGACTTCTCAAAAATGACTTGTCTGTGGAAGAATGACAATGTTGTTCAGGCAGTCCCCAAACTTGGAAAGAAAATTAAGTCAAATAGTCACAAGTGCCAACTTCAAAGCAAATTTGCCATGGTAACGGTTACCTTGAAAGCCTGTGGTTGAAGATTTTTGCCAATTAGCAACTCCAAAGGGTGCTATTAGTTCCTACAAAAACATAAGGGACATTTTTTTTTCATCTGTGATTGCTATTCCTCTTTTACAACATGCCATGATAAAAGGTGGAATACACAACGGCATTCCATTTAGTCTATATAACTAGTTTATAAAGAGAACAGTGCATATTATGGTATAGCACTTTGCAATAAAGAATAATTGCCCTTTGCTCAATCGTCATCACTTTCCTCAAATTCATTTATTTAAGTAAATTGCACCAGACCAACAGAAAAAAAAAAAAAAAACAAACCATGAAATATCTAGATTATATATTCTTTTTGTAATGTCTATCTTCTAGGTTGTGAGCTAGAGAATAGATGGTAAATACATAATGAGAAGCTTTACTACTTGAATATGACAACTGGGAATAGTCTAAGAATTATTCTTAATTAAATATCAACTACATATTTGGAATGCTATTCCAAGAATATTCAATTCCCAATACATTTTTCATTTCTATTACTTTCCCTGAAACCTTGTAAGATTTTCTCTTCTAGCAATAATTGTCTGTATTCTAAGAAAGTCAATCAGACTATAAAATTATTACTATCTTGATTATTATCTTGAATTATATTTTGATCTATATTAGTATGGATAATTTAGTAGAGCTGTACCAAACATAATAAAAATTAAAAGCATTTTGCTTTTCTTATTAGAGGCAAAAATTAAAAGCAATTTTCTTCTTTATCATTGGCAAAATTTTTCTATCCATTTACGCTAGCAAAAAAATGTATGACACTATCAAAGGCATAGTATTTTTCATGTTGAGATTATACTTTAAATAATTTGGGCAAATCTAATATAATTGTCAAGTAAGCATTGAGAAAATTGATGTTTATTAAAATGATGGTTTATTTTAATGCAGCTCTAAAGCTAAGAATGTTAAAAATGTTTATGTAATGATACAAACAACAAATAAAACTTCTTGTGGAAAAAAAATCCCCCAAGTAATATTATTTAAATTTTATTTGAAAATTGGACTTTTATTCCTTAACCAAATTTGTTGTTTTATTTAACTGCTCCATAAATTTGGATAACTTGTACTGATTGTTAATTATGAAGAAGCTCTTTTACTATAAATTGTCAATCCAACAAAGTGACACAAATGAAATAGTGAAAAATACCTTTTAGTTTTCATATTTGGCCTTAATTTCAGGAGCACTTAAAAACTATCCAATATAAGAAGAAAAATTCAGGAGTGGTGATTTTTATTGAGCACTTTACCTAACATTATATATCTGTAGGATTTACCATCTACATTTTTTTTAGAAAACTATAATGCTACATTACATTTAAGCTTTTCTTAGATTGCCCCTCTAAAATAAATTTAAAAACACATTAATAGCTCTGAAGGAAAACAATACAGTAAAACTTTGGTTTGCAAATATAATTTGATCCAGAAACATGCTTATAATCCAACGCACTTGTATATCAAGGCGAATTTCAAGCGCCTTTGGCTCAGCTATGATCATGCGATGTTTGGCATCACATGCTACCTGAATTGCAAGACCTCGCTCATTTATCAAGTTAAAATGTATTAGAAATATTTCCCATCTTGCAGAACACTCACAGCATGTTACTCACAATCCAAGGTTTTTCTATA
This sequence comes from Helogale parvula, assembly GCA_004023845.1. Taxonomy (NCBI): domain Eukaryota; kingdom Metazoa; phylum Chordata; class Mammalia; order Carnivora; family Herpestidae; genus Helogale; species Helogale parvula. The sequence continues at coordinate 120,938 of PJEM01003412.1, read as the reverse complement.
TATGCTAAAAGGATTAAAAAAAAAACAGGAAAAAATAAAATTTCAAAGAAATGCCAAGTGTGAAAAAAGGAAGTCCTGATCATGATAGGAAAATTTATTATTCTGGAATAACTACTATTGAAGTTGTAAAATATGAAATACATGTTTTATTTTAAAACTAAATTTTATGCTTTAAGACTCTTGATACTTTGAAAGTTATCTTTGCTCCGACTTTGACTTTTGCTCAAGGAGGAAAGACTATAGTGTTAAGAGAGTACTTCTATCTAAAGACAGTAAAAGTTAATATAGATAGAAAGTACACTAAAATTTGCCACTGGCAGGTTCACATCACCTTAAATAAGAAAAAGAAAGATATCTATTTTCTCTGTAGGAAATAAGAATAGAATTTTCAGTGGTGGACCTCTTTCTGCCTTACACATGTTAGATATTTAATTGGATTATTTGGTACATCAGTTTCTGCAAATAAAAAATGATTTAAAAAATCTTTATTTTTTTTTAACTTAGAGTGACTAATGTATCTCTGGGGAAAAATAAAAGTTATATTAAGGATTTCTTTTCAAAGTCTAGCTGATAAGTCACATGAAGAGTTTAGATCTCATAGAGAGAAAATATGCAGCAAATATATACATTAAATAACATCGCATGTTAAGTGTGCTTCTATTATGCTAATTATTTATTTTTTGAAGCAGTTACTATTTTAAAAAAGCTAAGAGAAAAGGATTGGGAGAAAAAACAGCAGTAGCAGATTTTAGAATAAATCATTTTTTGTCATTTAAAAATAATGGGGATGTAAATACAGACTTTATTTCAAACTAGTTGGACACATAAATAAACTTTTTTTTTTCTTTAAAGTTCATTAGCTGGGGCGCCTGGGTGGCTTGGTCAGCTGAGCGTCTGGCTTCGGCTCAGGTCATGATCTCACGGTTCATGGGTTCGAGCCCTGCATCAGGCTCTGTGCTGACAGCTAGCTCAGAGCCCGGAGCCTGCTTCAGATTCTATGTCTCCCTCTCTCTCTCTCTGACCCTCCCCTGCTCGCACTGTCTCTCTGTCTCTCAAAAATAAATAAAAGACCCAAAAAATTTTTTTAAAGTTCACAAGCGCCTGGGTGACTCAGATGGTTAAGTGCCCGACTTTGATTCAGGTCATGATCTCACTGGTTGTGGGTTCCAGCACCTTGTCAGGCTCTGTGCTGACAGCTAGCTCAGAGCTTGGAGCCTGTCTTCAGATCCTGTGACTTCTTCTCTCTCTAATCCTCCCCTACTCATGCTATCTCTCTCTCTCTCTCTCAAAAATAAATAAAAACATTAATGAAAAAATTTAAAGTTTATTTATTTTGAGAGAGAGAGAGAGAGAGAGAGAGAGAGAGAGGGCATGAGCAGAGGAGGGGCAGAGAGAGAAGAAAAGAGCAAATCCTAAGCAGGCTCCATGCTGTCAGCACAGAGCCGGACATGAGACTTGATCTCACAAACTCCAAGATCATGATTTGAGCCAAATCTAAGAGTTGGACGCTTAACTAACTTAGTCACTCAGGCACCCTTAAACCTTTTTTTCCCAAAAACCCAACTAACTATTCTTATGAAAGTGCCCCTTTTTTTCTATCATTTAACTTGGGCTTTGAGATGCACCTTCAAAACGAATTATTTTCCTTAGTTTATTCAGCTTTTTTGACCATATAATGACCATGCAATGAGGAATTATAATTATTTTATTTCTCAATTTGTTTTTCTGAATTCTCTGGCCTATTTTAAATTTTTAAAAATATTGTATTTTGCGTGGGGGGGGTGGATTAAGTAGGTGAAGGGGAATAAGGTGTACACTTGGGATGAGCACTGGGTAGTTGTATGGAAGTGTTGAATCTCTAAATTGTACACCTGAAACTAATATTACACTGTGTGGTAACCAACCGGAATTTAATAAGAACTTTGAAAAATGTTGAATTTTGTGAATATAATCTTGTGATGCCTAAGCATGAAAAGGGAATATGAAACCTGAAAGAAATACTCATTGAAAATTCTGTCACTGCTTCAGGTTTGCCTGCCTTTTCTCTTTGACTATGAGTAGTTTCTTGTCTTTATAGCAACAATGATTATTTTTCTCTATTATTAATGACAATGATGATGAAACTGTCTGTAGTCACTATAACCTATTCATTCACCCCACTAACCATACTGTGTACCCAGATTTCACAAAGGATTGTGGCAGATGCTGAAGACATAACTAGCAACACAATAGGCATAATTTTTTCCCCTCATGGAGTATATCATCAGTATAGAGGAAAAGATGTAAACATATAATCGCAAGTATATGAAAGAGGAAGTGCAGAGAACTATGAATGTATATAATGATAGAAGCTAACAGAATCTTCCAGATAAAGGAAGGTCTGTCTTAGGAAAGGAAGAAGTCTGACTTAGTGGAGAAGGGAAAAGATTATTGGTAGAAGGAAAAGAGGTTGGGGTTTATGTAGCTGAGAAAGAACATGTTTCTATCCCATGAGACAAACAAAAGAAATAGAGAAAAAGAAAGTAGTAATAGCCATTTTGGAAGAAGCATTGAGGAGTGTTGAAAATAATGAGCTCGGAGAACAGTCAGGTTCATAATCATGCGCTGTGTAAGTTATGGAAGGGATTGTAGAATTTATCTAAAGGATAAGGGTAAGCAGAACAGTGATGTGAAAAAATAATTATTTAAAAGTTTATTTCCACTGAAGTATCTACAATAGGTTAGGTAAGTATGGGGGGGGGCAACAATTCACACAGGAGATCTATTTAGGTGAGGATCAAGGTCAGACGCTGTTGTATTTGTCTAAGCCAGGGATCGCTGTGGCTTTCACTAAGCAGGTGGCATTATGGAAGGAAACAAACAAATTTAAGAGGTGAATTTAAAAGATACTTGTGGATTAGAAACAACAGAATTGGATATTAAGTGGGTGGTGTGGGAGAAATGAGAAGAGGAGGTAAACATACACCACTCTTAGCTTTCTATTTTAAAATCATAATAGATAGCACTGCCATTTATAGAGCTAACTCTTTACAGAGATAAGGGCCATCTAAAACACAAACACTGAGTGATCCAATGGGAAGATCACTTAGATGAAAACACACATCTGGAGTTTGTGAGTATATTTTTGGCTCGGTAGTTGTTAAAGTAGCATAAATTGTGCCAACTAAACCAATAAGAGGGTTTATTTTGTGAAGGAGGTCACTGTAGATGATGCATAGACTTATGTTAATGAAACAAGAAAGTTATTTACTGAAACTGGACTCTTAAATGAAGTAACAAAAAGAACATTATATTTGGCCATATAGCAAAGACCAGAATGAAGTAAGTTGAGGAGTGAATAACAATGATAGAATGAAGCACAAGTAATAGCTAAAATTCTGGGCAGGAAACTATCCAAAGCATCATGCTTTTGAAGAGTAATGAAATAAAAACCACCAGGCAGGGGCAAGAAATTTGCAGTGTGGGTGGCAGATGTTAAAGCCCCTGTTTCATGCCTTGAACACAGTTTGTTTATCTGTTCTTCGGCTGATGGACATTTGAGTTGTTTCCACTTTTTAGTAATTATAGATATTGCTTTGAATGTGCATGTGCAAGCTTTTGTATGCAAGTATATTTTCAATTCTGTTGTATATATACCTAAAAATGGAATTGTTAGCTCTTATAGCAACCCTATATTTTTCAATTCAAGAATCTACCAAACTGCTTTCCATGAAAAGAATGTGAAAGTTTTATACACGGTACAATAGGAATGAACCTTGAAAACATTCTAAGTGAAAGGAGCCCAACACAAAAGAGTACATATTGCAAGAAACTACTCTTATGAAATCTCCAGAGAGTTCAATCTATAAAGACAGAATGTAGATTATTGGTTGGCTAAAGTTGGGGGAGGATGGGAGGGAATGGGGGATGACTGCTAGTCAGTATGGATTTATTAGGGAGGTGACACAAAATGTTCTAAACTTAGGTTTTGGTGATGATCACACAACTCTGGATACACCAAAGGAGTTGAACTCCATCCTTTAAATGGGTGGGTTTCATAGTATGTGGATGATACCTCAATGTCAGTGTCTAAAAAGTGATGAAGAGAAAAGGAAGGGAAGTAGGAGAGGAAAAGAAGATGAGGTAGAACTTAGGACAGTTCAGGAGCCTAGACTCTGAAGTATGTTGAATAAATCATTTACTTTATTTTTATTCCCTCCTCTGAAAATCAGACAACATATGCTATCTCCCAGCATTCTTTTTGCAAGGATTGGAAGTGATGATGTTTACAGAGCATCGTCTTCCTTTTTTGATATATAATAACTGGTGACTGTTTTATTGGACTAACCTGTCAAAGGAATGGCTTGTCTAATTTCTTGATATGGACAATAGGGATAATCATCTGCCTAATTCAGCTGCTGTGAGATGAATGAGGTAACTAAATTCAACCCAAATTCATTTCAAGCCAGGCATATTATGAGCTTAGTAACACAGCCAAGGTAGTGTCCAGTAATGATACGTTTATTGCAGTTTTATCGGGTGTCAGTGTCTGTGCTAAATACTTCACATGGGATAATCAACCAGCTCTACAGGCAGAATGCATTAGTCACTACAATTGCATGATGCTGGAGAACAAATTAAAAACATACCAACAAACAAAAAACAGTGTTTACCAGTCATGTGAAGAGATCACATCTGGGCCAAATGTTAGTAACAACAGTAAAAAAAAAAAAGAGGAAAATATTGTCCTTTATACTATGCAAAATATTAGTAGTTTATGCCAAGTCTAATTCTAGGAAATATCTGTGATTGTATAAAAATAATGCAGGATTTACGGACAGAAAATATGACTTTACTTCACCTATTGGTCAAGTTATTTCTTGAGCCTTAATTTCCTCACTTCTAGACTGAGGTTGTTAATAAACACACTGGCCATATTATATATTGATGTTAATGCTATATGTCTGACAGATTGCTCTATAAGGTAGTAGCAGTAACCGTAGTGTAATACTATAGTAATGATAACATACACAATTAAAAATTTTTTTCTTAAACTTTTATTTATTTTTGAGAGACAGAGAGAGACAAAGCATGAATGGGGGAGGAGAAGAGAAAGAGAGGGAGACACAGAATCTGAAGCAGGCTCGAACCCAGGGACTGTGAGATCATGACCTGAGCCGAAGTTGGATGCTTAACCAACTGAGCCACCCAGGCGCCCCAACATACACAATTCAAACAAGGTTTAAAATGAAAATAAAAGCCAAAATCTAAAACTTAGAGAGGGAGGAAAAGGAACACAGGAGGAAAAGGTACTGCTATCTTTACTTTAGTCCTTAGATCCCTGGCAATCAAAAAAGAAGGAAAGAAGGTTTGGAGAGAGGGAGGGAGAGAGAGAAGAAGGGAAGGAAGGAAGGAGGAAGAAAAAGTGATTTTCTCTGATAACATTAAAATAAAAATAGGAAACCATTTTTTGATGCTAATCTCAAAACAGTTTATCATGGATCATCGACCTGGAGTTTTTGAACACAGCAACATAATGGACACTGTCTTTAACCTTAGTTTTTCAGAAGATATGGAATTCTTATAAAAACTTTTTATGAAAACCCTTGGTAAAAATGTATATCAAAACATTAAAACATTGCTTAATGAATGCATTCTCTGGAGACTAAGCAACTGAGGAATAGGATATAATTTTCTAGTGATTAAAGTCACACTATCATTTTTTTTTTTTTTTGAGCTTCTGTGTGAACCAAGAATGGGGCCAGCATATAGCATGCATTTTCTCTGATTTCCATTACATCCTGTAAAGTGTTATCATACTTTTTACTACAGTTGGTGAATGACAAAGCCATCACATCTTTTCCGTTAAAACAAGCAATCTTAAACTTGATATATGGATTAGCTTTGGATGACCAGCATGCTCTTTTGCCTGTCATATTTATATATAAATGATCTCAGCGAGTCTTTGTTGAGAAACTGGACAACCACCAATTCAAGGCTTACCTCATTTGTGCATATTCAGGGCTAAGATCTCTCCCCTGATTGAATAGAAGTCCTACAGGTCTTTTTCACTCTTATCTTACATTTTCTGTAGCATTTGATGGTAGGGTCTTTAGATTCTGTTACAGAAATGAAATGAAATTGAATTGAATAAAATAAATTCACACTTCTTTTTAAGTATTTAAATATCTGCAATCTGGAAATGTCTTTCCCCTATCCCCAGAATGGCAAAGTTAGAATATTTTTTAGTTTCCTGGACCATAAGGAAGCTCAGAGACTCATATAAACAAAGAATGGCAGTGGAGTAGAGAGTTCATAGACCAAAATAGCATCTTCTTATATTTCTTCACCTTCCCTCTCTGATAAATCTGTGAATCTGTGTTTCTCCATTGGGTAACTATACTTATCTCCATATCCTCATCTCCAAGAACTAATGACTTTATTTAGGTACTCTGAGATGCAAATTCCTAATGCGATACAGTGCATTAACTATAAAGTGTACCTTTTATCTGAGGTTCTCTGATTTATGTTTATTAATTCTCCTTATTGGTTGAAGTTTTCACTTTTCTATCTAAGGTTGATCACTTTTCTTCTATTAAGAGCTGTGTTAACTCAAGTCTGGTTACTTCTCTTGAGAAAGTTTGATTTCTTTTTTTCAAGATTTTATTTTTAATGTTTATTTTTGAGAGAGCCCAAGCAGGGGACAGAGGATACAAAGTGGGCTCTGCACTGATAGCTTGACAGCAGCAAGCCCAATGTGGGACTTGAATTCATGAACCCCAATATCATGACCCTAGGAGCAGTTAGATGCTCAACAAACTGAGCCACCCATGTGCCCCATTTTGGCCTTTTTAATGGGGAACCTACTTTGGGCTGGGATAAGGAGTACACAGCCCCGTTAAATAACAACGAGTACACACTAGTACACTCTTTCTTTGTTTAATGGTGGGAGGCAATCAAAACTAGGGCCCCAACCAAACTGTCCAAACATGGATTCTTCCTCCCAAGACTTTCTAGATTTTAGGTCTCTGTAAGGCTAGCTTAGCACAAGGATTCCACATAACATGTCAATCTTGTAGTGCCATAGTGTCTCCTCAGATTCCTAAGGTGTCCCAATTCTAAATTTATACTTCTGTGTTGCAATTCGAGAGGTTTTCTGAGTACTGCTTATTTTAAGTTGTTTGTTTTATTTAATATCAAGTGGAAAAAAACTTGAATTAGATAATATTTTCATTCCATGTGTAGAACCTTATTTAATGTTATAAGACCTTAAAGTCTGGTGTCAGCAGAGCTGAGTGAAAATGAAAATTATACTCTTTGTTTAGAAATTTACATTACAGGGTGCCTGGATAGCTTAGTCTGTTGAATTCTTGACTCATTTTTGGCCCAGATCATGACTTCATGGTTCATGGGTTCAAGCCTCATGTTGTGCTCTATGTTTTTGGTGTAGAGCTTGCTTGGAATTCTCTCTCTCTCCCCCTCTCTGCCCCTCCCCTGTTTGCTCTCACTCTTTCTCTCTCTCTCTTAAAATAAATAAATAAACTTTAAAAAGCTAAAAAAATTTTAGAATTTCAAGACAAAAGCAGAACATTAAGGACCTGTAAGACCACATAGGTTAGTGTGTATGCAGCCAGCCCTGGAGGTGTCTGTTAGGTTGGGTTTCCTTAAATTACAGCTTAAGACTGAGAAGAATAATATTTGAGTGATTTATTGTGAATATCTTCCAGAAAGAGTAAAGGAAATAATATGAGATGGTAAAAAAGCTAAGCAAAATTGTGGCCTCAACTGAATACAAAATTATGTCTAATCTCACAGGGAAAAATCTCTGGAGTACAAACTTCTCCAGAGAGTCTACCTTGAGGAAAGAGAGTAGGACTTCTCTAGCCTCATGTATTTGATATGGGTAATTCTTCAGAGAAGGAATAACAATTTCCAGCAGTTGGGGATAGACTACAAATGCTAGTAAATGAGATCTGGTTGGAGCAGCAACATTCTCCATGACAGTCTCTCCCTCCAATTCTATGGTTCTCTACAAGTATTTTTGGTTAATGAATCTGTGTCACACTGAAGTGTAGCACATCAAGAAATGCCACAGCTTGACAATGTATAGATGGCTCTGCCTTGGTGATTTGAGCAGATTCTGAGAACATTATTCCATAGGAAAAGTTTAGGTTCTCACTGAAATTTAGTTTTTTTAGTATAGTGTGTCTTAGTCCATTCAGGTTTCCATAACAGAATACCATGTCCTTGATGGCTTATAACAGAACTTTATTTCTCACATTTATGGAGTCTGGAAAGTCCAAGATCAAGGTTCCAGTTGATTCAGTGTCTGGTGAGAGCCTGCTTTCTGGTGCATAACAGACCATCTTCTTGCTGTACTCCCACATAGTGGTGCTATGCCCAGATTTTAATATCGCCCCCTAAAACCAGAGATTACCTGGGAGACTGAAGCACGCATGCAAAAGCAAAGGGCTTTATTATGAATTTAGGCCCGGCCAGCCTAAACTCGGGCTCACAGACTTACTGGATCCACGTGGAGTGAGCCCCGAACAAAGGCAGGGTAAGGGCTTTATGAGTTTGGGAAGGGGGAGTTACAGGAAATACAGTGATCCAATCATTATTATACAATATTATTGACAGCAGGTTTAACCATCCACATTGCCTAGAGTATTTGTTACTTTTGGTGGGACCCAATCACAACATTTAGAGTATTGACCAATCACAGAGTGGGCCCAGGACCCTCACCTAGGGCGTGACTAGTCTTAGCCTACATCTTTAGGCCTGCCCTTAGAATGTCACAAGGGTGGTCCTTTTCGCCTTGGGCAATGTGTGCCCTTCTATTGTTTCATGGAGTCAGTTTCAGACCTGCATCCTTACAGTGGAAAGGGCAAGGGAGTCTCCTTTATAAGAGCACTAATCCCATTCATGAGTGCTTTTTTTTCATAGTCTGATTAACTCCCAAAAGTCCCATATGCTAATATCATCACATTGGGGATTAGGTTTCAACATAGGAGTTTTGAGGGAACATAAAAATTCTGTCTATAGCATAGTGATTTTAAAAATCACATCCTTCGTTCTTCCCTGTTATTTCCTATTTTCTGACTCTAGAAGTCAGATGACTTAAACTTTTCAACACATTAACAAAGTTGCATTTGACTTTTTTCTTCCCTTTATGTGCTACCTGAATCTGTAAATAGTTTAAAACTTTCTATGGTACTCCACCATACTGTGTCTCATCACAGTCTATTGGTATTTTTAAAACCACAAGTGACTTTTGAGAGTGCACCTCATCTCTGCACATCGCCTTTTTTACAGGGTTATAGCCCTTGTTTCAAGGTGAATTGCGTTTAATTCAAGTACTGGGCTTTTAAATGGCCACTGTTGCAGTTATGTTCTATAAGTGGATTCTTTGAAAGTTCAGAAGGACCCAACAATACAAAGTGGTTATGACTATCCATCTATCAGAATGCAAGGGATATAGTTCTCTTTATATTTCAAAGATGAAAATTGGTTTCTATTGGCAGCTCCAGGTCTACTGAGAGGCCAAAAATTAATTTTAGTCAATTCTCGGTAAACTTTTATAAAGCAACTCCCTTACCTCTGATATCTATCCCAGATTCAGGGAAACAGGCATACAGCTCTTGGTTAAGTTCTGTCTACAGTAACAACCAATGGGATTCCTTGATTTTCAGTTAGTTTCAGTAATCAGTTCCAAAGTATATCATTGCTCTATCTACCTCTTTCCAAACACAAGTCTTCATCTGGGGAACTTCTACATAAGATCGAACCAATATCACCTTTTCCCAAACCCGTATTTTAGCAGCTGTGCCCATACCATATTCCCTTATCTCTCATTTATCTGTTTTCAAAGATAGTTAGGCACTCTATCAGCTTCTCTTTCAAGTTCTCACTCCCTACTCCCACCACTCCTCTCTTCTTTCTCTGTTATTCTTCTTTGGTCTTTCTTCAAAGCCATGAGTTGGCACAACCTCATAAGGAGTCCGTGATAACTGAACTTCTAAATTTCCAAGAAATAATAATCAACAAATAAGGATCAGGAGCTAACATAAAATGCCATAGCCTCTCCTCCTTCAGATGAGAAATAGTGAGGCACATTGTACTAGGTTCTTTGTCGTGTTTCCTCACTCAGCCCCACTTTGGGGGCCAATTGTAGGTCTAGCCGCCCTGGCTGGTGGCAGGGCGGTAAATCCTTGCGGGTTTGTTCCTGAGGGAGGGAGAGAGAAATAGGGCAGGAGGGAGACGCAGAGAGTGGAGACAACACACGGTTTCTGATCAAGCCTCTTCTTCTTTATTGAGAAAAAACCATATCTTATTAAGGTTTTGAGGCGGGAAAACAAGGCAGCTGACCTAGGTCGGTTGCTAGGAAACAGGGTTAAGGGATTAAGGCTGGAGTAAAAGAGGAACCAAACTAAGGTTTTTAGCACAGCACCTGAAGGGCCAATACCACCCTGCCTGTAGGCGATTGATCTTTGTTCTTCTGGCTTCTCCTGACAGGGAGTGGCGCTCCCCTGCCTATTTTTGTAACTCCCCTCAGGGAGTGACATTTCCGGCTAGTAAATGGCCAAGCAGCTGAATCTTTGCAGCTTCCCACAGTTCTTCAGGGTATTTCTAGGAAGATTGAACTCCAGGTGCCAAGAGTAGTAACCAAATAAATAATGCAGCTTCACCGGTTTTTCATTTTGCCTTCTCTTATTATTTCCAATCCCTCACTCTTTCTTCTTGGAATCCCTTCCCCAAGCAACTACTTGTATATAAGTCCTTGTCTCAGGCCTTGTTTTAGGGGAACCCACATAAATAGTTTCTATTGACAGTGGCCCTAGAAGTTAGAATCTCTGAATAGGATCTTGAAACTGGTTAACTCCTCTGATATGACCTCACCACTGAAAACTAGACAGGAACGATGTGAAATACTACAAGCTGAGATGGCAGCATGTGGGTGAAATACCCTGAATCCTTCAAACCAAACTCCAAACTCACAGAGTCAGTGCTGAGACTTCAACTGAGTCAAATGCCTTGCAAGATGAAATGTCTTCTCAAATTCATACATAATCTCCCCTTGTGATATCTAAAAATAACTTTGATTAGGGTTCGGCATAGCCCAAGCAAGGAATTATGGTCCTTTCCTAGAGGAAATATTTTATTCACTGAAAGAATTTCAGAATATGTTCCAGTAGGAAAGGGAAAATATAATTGGGAATGGATCTTAAAGATATAGGACCAAGATGGGGAAAAATATAATAGGGATATGGGATGACACCTTGAAGCTTGGATATGGCAATCTTTGCAATTTGGTTGATAGTTTCTGAGCATGCTGCTGACATTTTACCTCAAATATCTATTGAATCTTCCATTTTTCTATATAGAGGCTTTTCTATAAAGCAATAAGAGATGATTTAAACCTGGCAAAGGGCAGCCTTGATGTGTGAGTGAATTTCCACGTTGGGGAAAACCCTCAATCAATGAGGAAAGTGTCTTCAGTGGCTAAATGCTCCCATTTCCTATCCTTCAAGGGAATAATCCAGAAGCACATTGTATAGATTTCTCAGAAGGCCCCAAATGGTAGCAAATTCAAGTGGCCACAGGGGCAACTAGCTCAGCAGAATACTATCTTTTAGCTTTGCCTCATTTCTGATTTCATTTCCTTCTTTGGGGGGAATCACTATCCAAAGAACATATTTGCACCCAAATTCTTGAATCAGGCTCTGATTTGGGAGAAACTAAGTGAAGATAGACCTTAAGCATTTACAGGATCCAAGGAGAGAAATAAGTAGCTCAGAAAGAAAACATACATCTATGCAAACGATGTTCAGTCAAAAAAAAAAAAAAAAGGAAAATATTTACAGTTAAATTTAGCAAACAATACATATAATACATATATAATATTTATAAATAAAATTATTCTAACCAGTTTAATCAAAACAAATAAATTTTCTTCTTCATGGTTGGGTTTTTTTTCCCCCTAAAAATTTGTTTCCTTTTATAGCTTGTAGAAAAAACTATACTATATATGCCATTGTATAAATATCTCAGGATAATTAATGTTATCTGCTACAGCAAGCCCTTAAGTTTCAGTGACTTTATATAGTAAAAGTTTATTTTTCACTTATTGGGCTCAGTCGCTTTGACTCAAGTGAAGATTCCCTTCATGCCATCTTTAGGACCTGGCTTTAAGATTCCCCTGACATCATCCTGCTAATAGATGGAGAGGAGATAAATTAGAAGGACTATAGAGGAGGTTTAAGGCATTAGGACTGAAAGTGGCAAATACCTCTATAATGCAAATTTCATTGCTCTAAACTTAATCACAAGCCTATCAAGTTGCCTAGGAAGCAGAACAATATAGATGAGCTATGTACACAGGATGAAAATGAAATATTTGGTAAGTCACATAGAATCCTTTCTACCATAGCCTAATAACTCAGGCCTCCCATTCAGTGGTCTACTATTCTACCCAGAGAATCCCTCAGGGTGAATGAACATCCTGAGAGTACATGTTCAGAAAAGTACAGCACTCTCTTCTTCCTAGCCACAGCTGGTTGTATAAGACTGTACATAGACTCCTTTAGTTGAAGCCTCTAGTGCTGCCTTGAGTCCACAATGACCTTCTGGTAATTGTTCTGTAGAGTCCTGTTTGTTGGAACGTTCTCAGATGCTCATTAGAATGTGTACCTTTATAATGAAGACACACAATTTGAAGTAGATTAAATGTAACCCCATTTGTTGTTAAAATATCTAATTACAACTCTCCATCAGTCCTCATCTCTCCCTCTAGACACTTCAACTGTAATTATCATGACCGCTTTAAACTCAACACATCTAATCGACACATCTAAACTGAATTCATTTTTTTTACTCACCCTATCTAACTCCTTTTGTGGCTTTTAATATTTTTCAGTTACAAAAGGGCCAAGGTTGACTTACTTCTTCTTTGGGTGAGAGATATATATATATGTATGTGTATATATATGCACACACACATATACACATTTTTCTTTATATTTATATCCATAAATTCTTTATATAGGTAAATTAATATATAAGTATATATGTATATAAATTCTTTATTTCTCACCCAATTTTTTATTCCATTTGCTAAACTATACCTCTACATATGATGTCTATCTCTTGGAAATAATCTTTCTCAACTTCTTACAAATGCGCTTCAGAAACACTATTGATCTGACTCTAGCAAAGTTACCCCCAAGTGAAAATGTAGTGTTTACCTACCTAGTGTTTACCTAAAAATGCCCATAATAATTAGTTTAGTGTTAAGAATTGTTCGCAATAAGGGTCTATGGGTGGCTCAGTTGGTTAAGCATCCAACTCTTGATTTCATCTCAGGAAATGATATCATGGTCATGAGATCAAGCCCCACTTTGGGCTCTGTGATATTAAGCACGGAGACCGCTTAAGATTCTCTCTCTCTTTCCCTCTCCCCCACTCCATGCCCTCTTGCTCTTGCTCGCTCCAAAATGCACAAACAAACAAACAAACAAACAAAGTTTTAAAAAGGAATTACTCACAATAAAATTTTATCTATTTTTTCTATTTTTTTCTCTTCTCCGAAATTAATTTCATGCGCCCTGTAAATGGGTATATGCCTCTGCTCATTGGCATCTTATTGTACTTATGAATTATTTATTACTTGCGACAAGTATTTCCTTAATTCAACTCCAGTCCAATTTTATATCTTGTCTCTTTAAATATGTTAATTCATTTTTGCTTTTCCAAAGGTATCTGTGCATGCTCATGTTTTGCAGTATTTGTATGCATACTTAATTTTCCTGCTGTTTCATTGCAAATGCAAATCATTTTGGAGTCACCATTTGCTAAATAGTCTTTGACTGATAAAACTGAGAAACTGTTCTTTATTTTCAACCATTTTCCCATATAAAAATGCACTATAAATTCAAAACAATTGATTGTCTAATAAATGTTGGATAGATGATATTTTGTGAATAGTGTTAAAAGAATAAACTGAGGCCTATTAAAATTTTTAAGATTTTCTGAGCAAAAATCTATTCAAATTGGGCAAAGCCAAACGTAAAGTGGTTAGGAGGGCTTTTGTACAGGAACCACAGGAAAAACTTATAAAAAAGATGTGCAGAGGCGGAACGGAAGTTATTTGACCATATGTAACTTAAAGCCTCGTTAGCTCTTTGCAATTGGTTGTCCTTAGTGTTATGATTTTGTAACCCTGGACAATTAATTGCAAACTCGGATTTTGGTTTGCTTAGGTTGGCTGCGAGCATTAGAGCCATATCAGTCTAATGGCTTCCTCTTTTAATTAATTTAACTGTGAAAATCCTCAATATTTTCTTCAGTTAATCAGGAATGGCCTAAGAGTATATTACAATATTTGCCAAGGTTGGTAAGGACTCTAAGCTTTATAAAATAGTAGTTGGATAAATGTGAAAAATGTTACTAGAAAGCAAGCGTGTTCATGCATATTTATCACATGGAAATCTAAACAATCCACATATCCAACAAATGCAAAACAAATTATTGTGCTAAACAAAGACGGATTTACTTTGCAGTCTTAGATGCTTAAAATCTCTTCAATGAAATGGTGTTTTATTCCTTACTTCAAAATAGGTAGAAGAGTGTTTGAAAATGAAAACAAAAATAGTCGGATTGTCTAATGACTTCATTATAATATTAATTAGAGCCTAAAATTTTAATCTCTTAATTATCTAAGTAATTATAATGTCTTTAAACAGTCATTAATCAATTTTCTAGTTTTGATAACGTACCATAGTCATGTAGGATGTTAGTATTAGGGGAAAAATGGGGGATTGGCACGTAGCACCGGCCTGTACTATTGTTGCAATTTCCTGTGAGTCTGTAGTTGTTTTAAAGTAAAAACTTTTTTCAACAAGTTTTTCTTGAAACAGTTACATTATTCCCTACAATTTTTTGCAACATTTAGTTGTTATGAAATGAGTTTTGACATGTACACCACACACAAAATATTATATGAAGAGTACTTTAAAAATAAAGGAAACTGATATTTTGATAAAAGAGAGGGAAATGATGAGATTTTAGCTACTATTTTCAGTTTATGTTTTGTGTAATCTCCCTTCTTTTCCAAAGCAGTGTGTGCTGATGTCATTTTTGGCAGAGCTGCTGAGCAATTGGAAATGCCCACTGGATGCCAGATTTGAAGACAGAAATGCCATTTTCCTTCATCCTCTCCTTCTTAGCCACCTGCACATAACTTACCTCTCTTGGTTGAAGCTGAGGTTATATGCGGTGCAAGTGACCAGGGAAAGTGACCCTCAGGGTGAATTACACAATATGTCCTCAGCCTCAGTACTCAGCTAGAAAAGCACTCCTCCACGTCAGAAGGGATGTATTTTCTATGTCATCTCAAATGTTACTAATGCTTCTTGACTTGACTTTTCACATTTTGAAGAATAAAGATGCTAGGAAAAAGGATGTTAAAGGTAGGTATTGAAACACATACATTCACATTGGCCAAAAACATTAAATTCAAATCAGTTTATAGAGTGTAAAACACCTGTTGCTCTTAGCAGCTTTACTCATGCATGGCTTCTATGGGTCTCCAAGCGAAAGAACTAATTGTTGCTGTCATTGCTTCTAATTGAGAGTTAAAGATTCTAATCATCACACTGTTAAGGATACACTTTATTTATTTTTATTTATTTATTTATTTATTTATTTATTTATTTATTTTTGAGAGCAAGAAGAAGGGGAGACACAGAAACTGAAACAGGCTCCAGGCTCTGAGCTGTCAGCACAGATCCTGACACGGAGCTCGAGCTCATAGACCATGAGATCATGACCTGAACCGAAGTTGGACGTTATAATGACTGAGCCCCCCAGGTGCCCTGTAAAGCCTACATTTTAAAACAAAATTTTAAAACCATGAAAAGTAAAAGAGATGTAAAAATGAAAATTTAATTTTGATTGGAAATTCAGTTCTGAAGGATCATTGCTCAGTATATGTGCAGAATTTTTCACTTTATCTTAATCTGGAAGAAAACCACAGCCCATTGATTTCATAGTGACTATTTCTGTTTGGCTCCTGTCACATAAGAACTAATAATAATAGGAAGGGGTCAGATGACACTAATTATGTCTCAAAAGTGGATATTCTATCAGTTACCTTAGTAACCTCACAAATATCTCATGTTCGGAATGAAGGTTATCTCTTAAAGTTATGAGGACTCATTAATCTTTACACAATTGTTCTAATAAGATATTAGCTAAATGTTTAAGATTGAATCTTAATATATTTACTCTGAGTGTCTTTTTCACTACTCAGGGACCTCAGTGCGTGACCATTCTGTTAAATTTTCAACAATCAAGTAGTGATAATGCTAACTTAGAGCAGGTATGGTAGCATATTGGAGTATTTGTCACTAAACCCAAGTGTAGTGCTAACCCTGGAGAAAATCATGGAGGGAAATGTAAGCTATTAACCTCACTGTATCTGAAACAAGCTGTCTCCCCCTCTCTCTCCCTCTCTCTCTTGCTTTTGTTTGTTGTGTTGTTTGTTTCAGAGCCTTTGGAAACTATGGAGTCTTATGCTTTGGCTGTAAAACTATTAGAACCTTTCATAAACATAACAAATTTATTTGCCTTAGGGAGTGTGCCTTCAAAAGGCTTTATGCAAATCTTCTAGAAAGAGAGATCGAATTAAAGAAATTGATAGATACTCCTCAAAGACTTTGCTTAGAGTGCTGGTGAGTATTATTAGTGATTGATGTACTAGGGAAACAGTCAGAAAGCTGTCACTTTAACTTTTTTTGTCAGAGATGTTAAATAAATATGGGCTGGTTGGCTTCTTAACAAATGTATATAACTCACTCTCTGAAGAACATTCAGTGTATAATCAATATAATGATCATAGAATTTGTGTATGTATATGTGTGTGATATCTACCATACAGGTATCACTTTGGGGAAAATGTTTCTCGATTTTATTTATGAATGTTAACTCCATGTTTCCCTTTAAGCCGGGTCCTAATGAAATATTAATAGATTGTCTGCATGGTGATTATATTTTGAGTTTAAAATCTAATTAGCATAATGAAGTTACCCATGAAACAAATGCATACTTTCCATTGTTAATGTTTAGTTCAAATTAGAAAGTGCATCACCACCTAACTGTAAAAATCTTTTAAGCAGAATATGGAAGTGGATTATATATGCACCCCCCCCTTTTAAAATTCATTCTAGACTTAGTCATAAGAGCTAATAATTTAGTATTTGTTGTTTTCAGGTTCTATCCAAGCATCTTGTGTGTATTAATTGTCACAAAAACCTTATGATGTTGATATCGTTATGCTTTTCTAAAAATAAGGATCTGAAACTAAATACTTGCTGAAGGTTATTCAGCTGGTGAAGGATGGAGTAGAGCTTTCATCTAAACAGGTGGCTCCAAGATCTGTGTACTTAATCACAATAATCTACTGCTGATACTCTGGTAATTATAGTAATTGCTTTTATAGGTGATATTTACTGAGAAATTTACTAAATAGAAGTATCATTGTCCAGAATTATGTGCACATTTTCTCATTTCATCTTTGCTACTAATTGGTGAAGTTGATTCAGTGATACCCATTTTATAGTTAAGGAAATTGGGGATTGTAGAGATTATATAGTATGTGCAGGACCTCACTGCCTTTAACCACTCACTTTGCTCTACCATTGATATTAATCTGTTCTCAGACCACTAACTACGCTGTAATACTTCCATATAATAACAAACTAATTCACTAATTCAGTCATCTCATATTATTATGTGTTAAATAATGAGACTATAGTAGTGAACAAATGAGAATTTCCAATGGAGATTCCTGTTCATATTTTCAGTCACTATCTATTTATAATTAGTGCTACAGAGAAATCCATGTGCAGTGGAAGAACAAACCAAGGAGTGAATTATTCTGCTAAAGGGATCAGGAACTTCTCTGAGAGACAAGAGCCAATCTGGATTTCATATTGTGCATTTCATGGGTGAGGTGATGGATTTGGTGAAAATTGGTGGCTCAGACAATGAACAAGTGCGATGGTGGGTCTGAGGCTATCAGTGTCTTGTGTATTTGGACAATGAACAGTATTCGATTTTGTTGCTATATGAAGGAGGAGGTGTGTGATAGGAATAAAGCTAGAAAGGGAGAGTGGCCAAGCACAACATTTCAGCTCTGATAGGCAATAGTGAATTGTATATAAAAGGCAATAGTTAAATACATAGTTTTTTTAATGAGGTAGATTAATACAATCCCCATTGTCCTACCTTTGTCAGTCTTAAGAAATAAATATATCCATCATCATGGCAAGGGGGATAGAATAAATTATCTTGACATCAGATTATCCTTGAAAACTACTTGGCACAGAGATATAGATAAATTCATGAGAATTTTTTTTCCTAGAAAATATTTTGTTTTGTATTTTATTAGAGTTTGAGGATTATTACCCAGACAATCTATAACCTAGAGATGACATTCTAAAGCTAATCACAATTCATATTCAAAGAAAATAAAAGGGAAAAGGGAATGGGCAAAAAGTTATTTACAAATATGTACTTAACAAAAAAGAAAAAATATACATATCTACTTAAATACTTATTTCTATGACTGATCGTGAGACCTTAATTGATATACATAAATTCCTTTTCCACTAAGCCTTCATGTACCTTTTCCCTTAGCCATCACTTCAGCTGGTTGAGTTTCCTCACCTGGTGGGGTCGAGTCTCTGGACGCTCAGTGGCCAAGCTTTATCCAGTTGTGATAGGCCTCCTTTACATTTTACTAGTGAAATACACTTTTTAAAAGAAACCCCAGACAATTCTCTGAATTGCTCACAAGTCTCTTTGTCATCTTAGGTAAAACAATTTACTTTTTCCTGCTAAAAAGATCAAATATACCAGAAATCCTCTCCTTTATGTGGTGTTTCAATCGTATAAAAATACTTACATGGTCAGGTGGCAGTTTTAACTTGTAGTTCAGGGACAATTATTCAGACTCAAACTTGTGGAGACTTAGCATCATAGGGTGAAAAACCAGTTCCACTGAATCACTTTTTTCTCCTAGACCAGTATACCCTGGCTTAGATGAAACAGCACAAAAGAAGGCAACATCCTGTAAGACAATGCCCTAATCGTAATATACTCTCAGCAGCTGATTCCAATGTCTTATCAGGCCAGCTGCGTTTGGTAAGATCAAAAACACAATAGCTGTAATTTTTTGATGCACCAGTTTGGCTACAAAACTGAATTATTTGATAGAAGAAATGTAGTTTGTCTTACTGTGATAATGGATAAAGAATTTAAGTAATCCACTGAAGATAAGGAGAAAGAAACATTGCATGAAGGGAAAGCAAATTCATATACTGAATAACTGTTTATTAAATTGAGAATCTGGGGCACCAGAGTGGCTCAGTGGATTAAGTGTCTGACTCTTAATTTACACTCAGTTCATGGTCTCACGGTTCATAGGTTTGAACTCCATGTCGGGCTCCGTGCAGAGGGAGATTATTTATTTATAAAGCGAATTGTGCAACTTTTCTCCCACGCAGGTACACATGGCTCTTAAAATATAAATTCATATCTTAGTCTTAAAATCTATGAATGACCTCCCCATATCCATGTCTATGTTTCGTGATACTCATGTCACACATGCTTTATTGTAGTTTCTCAAGCAAGTCACCCCACCCACCCACCTCTAAGACTATTCTGTTTTTTTCTGTCCATAACATTCTGCCTCTCCTCCCTTTGTCATTGTTCTCATGGTGAACTCTTTTTCATACTTTAGGTCTCAGTCTCCAAAAGTCATCCAGCACTAGTCCATCTGACCTAGATTTTCCCTACATTTATTATCTTTTTTAGCAGCCTATTTATTTCTGCTATGTAACACACTGATATTTATAATTATTTTTGTCTTGCTGACTTTGTATTTACCTGCTGCCACACTAGAGAGAAAAACTGATAAGTAGTGAGAATGTGTATTTTATTTTTTTAATTTTTTAATGCTTTTTATTTATTTTTTTTTTGAGAGACAAAGAGAGACAGTGCAAGCAGGGGAGGGTCAGAGCCAGAGAGAGATACAGAATCCGAAGCAGGCTCCAGGCTCTGAGTTAGCTGTCAGCACAGAGCCCGATGTGGGGCTCGAACCCACAAACCATGAGATCATGACCTGAGCTGAAGTCGGACACTCAACTGACTGAGCCACCCAGGCGTCCCAAGTGAATGTGTATTTTATATTTATGCTAACACCCACAACAACAATGTGGCAGACATCCCATAAGGTGACTCCCCATGAGTCAGACTTTTATATAATCCCTTTGCCTCCTGATTAGGAGCAGAATTTTAGGCTTGTGCCTTATCAGTAAAATCTGGCAAAGGTGTGGATGTCAATCTTACCATTATGTGTGGATGTCAATCCTATGATTATGTGGTGTTACATAAGGCTTTGTATTAGCAGCCTGGAGGAAGAGATGGTCTTGTTGGCCTTGAAGAAAGAATTGCCTATTTGAGACGGCCGTGAGGTGGGGCCATGTAAGAGTTGTCTTAGGATGAGAGTGACCTCCAGTCAACAGTCAGGAAAATCAAGTGGCCCTGAATCGTAAAGGAACAAGCAAATAAATTTGACCAACTCCCTATATGAGCTTAGAAGAATATAGCCCAGATGACATCCTAATTGTAGCCTTGAAAACTCTGAAAGGCTGCTTCGTAGACTCAGTAAGACAATATGTAGGTATTCTTTTAAGCTGCTAAGTTCGTAGTAATTTGCTACACAGCAGTGGAAAACTGACATTACCTAACCCTGCACTTTATAGATAATTTACCAGTATCTGTAGAATAAAAACAATTACATTAAGGAAATAGCTAGAGGGGCGCCTAGGTGGCTCAGTCGGTTAAACCTCCGACTTCGGCTCAGGTCAGATCTCACGTTCGTGGGTTCGAGCCCCGCGTCGGGCTCTGTGCTGACAGCTAGCTCAGAGCCTGGAGCCTGTTTCTGGTTCTGTGTCTCCTTCTCTCTCTGCCCCTCCCCCTCTCATGCTATGTCTCTCTCTGTATCAAAAATAAATAAAACATTAAAAAAAAAGAAAATAGCTAGAACTATATCATTATGTAATCATTGGTTAATTGTATAACAACATGACATTTGATATCAAGTGACAACTAAGGAATTCTTAGAAAAAATAATATTATACAAAATTATATGTATTATATGTGTGTATATATATATATATATATATATATATATATATATATATATAGTATATGGTACCAGCTCTTTAAATTCAGTTTGGAATCATGTGAGGGAAGAATAGAAATGGCTGATTAATGACCACATGCTACAGGAAAAATAACATGCATACTGAATCAGAACATATTCACATAGTTTAGCCATAGTTGGCTATGACTTTCACCAATTCCTTAGAATGTAGAAATCAGTCAATACTTGAACCACACAACACCATCTGTTCTGGTTTAAATTATGTGCTTTGATGAAAATTACTTCATTCTCACCTAGCAAATAGAGAAATTATATAGAAACTCTTTTGGTTAACATGCTATTTTTTTTTACAAAGTGTTATTGTTTGAAGTCATCAGAAGCGATTTTTCTCACAATTAAAGGAGGTACTTTATGATCTATAGAAGTCTTCATGTAAAATGCTGAAAAGCAGTGAAGAAGAAAAAAGGATCTGGCCTAAGCAACTTCTGAAACCGTGTTTCGATAGGAAACTGTAGGGATGAAGACAAAAGGAACTTCACATAGCACTGTAGTGTAAATGATAAATTTCTTACAGGGGTTTGAGTTTGCAATTCTGAACCTGCCTTACTGAGAATGAACCAACAATTAAATGGATGGTGAAAAGTGAGGGCTAGATTCCTTTCTGTCAGAGATGGAAGTTATAGATAAGCAAAAAGGGA
Organism: Helogale parvula; assembly: GCA_004023845.1. Classification (NCBI taxonomy): domain Eukaryota; kingdom Metazoa; phylum Chordata; class Mammalia; order Carnivora; family Herpestidae; genus Helogale; species Helogale parvula. Next base: position 99,032 of record PJEM01003412.1, on the reverse strand, counting down.
AGGCTAGAATAAAACTGTGGTATGGGATTAGAGGGAGGGACTTCAATATGAACATTTATCTATCTGCCTATGTATCTATGTACCTATTGTCTATTTATCTATCTATCAATCATCTATCTACCTACCTATTTTTATCTATCATCTCTCATCTATCTACAATTTAAAAAAATGTGTGTGTACAAGGATAGTATATATACACATAGTTCTAGAACTGTATCCCTAGTGGGCCCAGAATCAGTTAGCCAGTAGCAATAAGCATAACCAGACCTCATATGTCTTGATTTTGAGGGCAATTTTTCTGTTAAAAATTAACAGTGTTCAGAGAAATGACTGGGACAGGGGAAATGCAAAGAATCTGGATCACTCCGTACTACCACAAAGTAAAAGAAGACCTCATAAAAAAAATAATAAAAAGGAAAGAGGCATTTCAACAGGATCCAGGAGTCAACTGAGAACTCCCAAAGACTAAACTAAAATAATTGGAGTAACATAAGGAACAAAATAGTGTTGGAGAATATCCAAAACTCTATACTGATAAAAATGAATGATTAGTAAAATGCATAAATGAAGGGGAACAAATTTCTTACAAAGAACATTTTTAATGACTTATTAAGTTACTATCCACAACATAACTCCCCACCCCTTAAGCATGCTACCCACAGTGACTTTCTTCCTAAGAGTACAGTAAGGACCTGGGAAAACGAAGAGTAACTTTACAATGAAGAAACTTTACAAACTCCACTTCAATCAAGTAATCAAGGCTAAGTCATTTTGATAGCATGTATCCTTGATATTATGTGCTGAGATAGCACTTTATTTCTATGGTCTTCTGGCAAAACAAAATAAAACACACACACACACACACACACACACACACACAACTAACCCAAGTCTAGTTATGAGGAACACATCAAACAAACTGAAACTGAGGACACTACAAAAATATCTGACTATTTCTGCTAGATTGTCAAGGTCATTGGCAACAAGGAAGGACTGAGAAACTATCAGAGACCAGGGGAGCCTAATAAACATGATAAATAATGCAATGTGATAACCTGGATTGGATCCTTGAATTTAAAAAGGAGACTTGTGGAAAAACTGTTGAAAAACTGCTGAAATTTAGTTGATAATAACATACCAATACTGCTTTCTTAATTTGACAAATGTATTATGGTGATAGAAGATCTTAACATTAAAAAAAGAAAACAAAACTATGTGACGGGTATATATGTAACCCTGTTTTATATATGTAAGATTTGTAATTTTGAAATTATTCTTAAAACATTTTATTTTAAAATCTAGAGAAGTACAACTTTTTATTGTAAGTGGTGGATTTTTGAGCGTCTTCAATGAGCAAAATGGTTCCACTATGCTAAGTGAAGCCATGTCGCAAATGATAAAGTTGCCAACACCCCTCTTAGTATATCCCACTTCTGAAAATATGTTTATTAGAGGTGAGTGCCTCCCAGGACCTACATAACTGAGGAAGCACATGCCAAAGGTTTAAGGCTGTAAAAAGTTGGGAACTTGTAATGTTAGGTGCAAGGGATGGTGAAGATTAAATGGTGTTATGTTTTTAATATGGTTCTTTACGTACTTAATAGTCCTCTGGTTATGAAGTTATACATCTTTTGAATGGTGAACCCCAACGTACTTTTCCCACAAGTCCTATTATTTTTTCAAGATAAATCGTATTTCAATGAGATATTTTTCTATTAATATTGAAGCATAATTATAATTCCATGCGATTTTAGTTTCAGGTGTATAATATAAGAATTCCACAATTCTATACATTACTCATTACTCATCACAATAAGTGTACTCTTCATTTCGTTTTATTTGTTTCACTCATTCCCCACTGACTTCCACTCTGGCAACAAGCAGCTTGCTCTCTATACTCATCTGGGTTTTTATTTTTTATATTGTTGTCTCTTTTTTTTTCTCTGTTTATCCATTTGTTTCATTTCTTTAATTCCAAATATGAGTGAAATCTTATGGCATTTGGCTTTCTCTGTCTGACTTACTTCACTTAGCATTATACTCTCTAGATCTATCTACATTCTTGCAAATGGAGAGATTTCATTCATTTTATGGCTGAGTATTATTCCATTGTATGTATTTATCAAATATATTTTATCGATTTTTCTATCTACGAACACTTGGGTTGCTTCCATATCGTGGCTATTGTAAACAATGCTGCAATCAACATAAAGGTGCGTACATCTTTTGAATTAGTGTTTTCATTTTCTTTGGGTAAATATGCAGTCATGGAACTACTGGATCCATTGGTAATTCTGATTTTAATTTTTTGAGGAACTTCCATACTATTTTCCAAAGTGGTTTCACCAATTTGCATTCCCCTAAAAGTGGACAAGCGTTTAATTTTCTTCATATCCTTGCCAAGACTTGTTATTTATCTTTTTTATTCTAGCCATTCTACAGGTGTAAGGTGATGTCTCATTGTGGATTTGATTTATATTTCCCTGATGATTAGTGATACTGATAGATATCGAGCATATTGAAAGATATTGAGCATCTTTTCAGGGGTCTGTTGGCAATCTGTAAGCCTTATTTGGAAAAATGTCAATTAAGATCCTCTGTTCATCTAATTAGATTACTTAATCTTTGGGAGTTGAGTTGTAGAAGTTATTTATGCATGTTGGATATTAACCTCTTATCAGATATGTAATTTGCAAATATCTTCTCCCATTCAGCAAGTTGCCTTGTCATTTTGTTAATAGTTTCCTTCACTGAACAAAAAATTGTTTTCTCTCATGTGGTCCCTATAGTTTATTTTTGCTTTTGTTTCCCTTGCCTGAAGAGACATATCTAGAAAAATGCTTCTGCTACAACGTCAAAGAAATTATGGCCTGTTTTCATCTAGGTGTTTTATGATTTCAGGTTCACAAGTCATTTCATTTGTTAAATTTTTTTCACAAGTCCTTTTATCTTTAAGGTGTAAAGTGTGTAGTATTGCAGAATATAAAGTTTATCAAAAATGTATATAAAACTGTTCAGAAACACCTGTACATAATTTTTAAATGTGTGTATACATAAATGCACACACACACACACACACACACACACACACACACACTAACACAACCTCCACAGAGTAGCATCAAAACGACCCATTCTTATTTTTGGCTATACTAAATATTACCTTTTAAGTAACTTAGACTGAGAGACTATGCATGGATCTTCATCATTTGTCATTAATGTTTTCATTAATGTTTTAATCTCATAATAAGAGATTGAATATCATGAAAATAAACCTTTTCTGATGCCATTTACCACAAAATAAATATTTTGCATGATATCGTACCTTTGCCAGTAATTTAAGGTAAAGTAACAATTGTGGAATGTCTAAAGTTAGCATTTAATTGAGAAGAAAATGAAAAAACAGGTTTTATAAATTATCATGGGAATCTGAAGTTCAGTCTTAGTATTTTCATGTAGTCAGTTTGTTTCCTGATATATTACAGATTTGCTTCTCCCAGGAAAATCTATTTTGCAGTGTCTGCATGAATTTATTGTTTATTTTCAAAGCAAGTACAGAATCTCTAGAGCTATGGCATAATAACACATTCTTAACAAATACGTTTATTCTTAAATCAAAAAGATTATTTTTAATTTACATCATTAAAAATAAGAGTTAATATAATAAATATAATATAATAAATAAATAAGGTAAATAATAAATACTTGGTAAGTTTGTTTTCAATTTTCAACTTCTCAGATTTTATTGACCTTGAATAACAGATGAATTAAAAAGTAACTAAGTTAATAATATTATACTTAATGGTGAGAAACTTGAATCTTTACCACTAAGATTAGGCACAAGGAAAGGATTTCCTCTCTCACCACTACTTTTCCATATTATACTGGATATTCTAACTACTTCAGTAAGATAAGAAAAGGAAACAAAGTTAGATAAATTGAGAAGAAAAAAAACTGTATATTTCTGGATATATATTTATATAAAGAATGTAAAGAATACTCTAAATTCTGATGAAAAATTAGAAAAACTAAATATAGGGAGAGATATTCCATATTTATGGATTGGAAGACTCAATATTGTTATGACTAATGTCATAATGTCTTCCCAATTCAGGCCCAAAATTCAATGCAACCCTGATCAAAATCCCATATAGTTTTTTCTTTTCAGAATTGAAAAACTGATTGTAAAGTTTATATGAAGAGGCACAGACTTAGAATAACAAACATGAGAAATACAAATTTGAATGACTGATACTACTGGACTCCAAGACTTAACTATAAAGTTATAGTCATTAAAATAGGTAAGTATTAGGAAAAGAAAATGGACATAGCAACAGAACAGACCCAGAAATAGACCACATAAATATGGTGAACTGATCTTTGACAAAGGAACAGAGGTAATAAAAATGGAGTAAGAATAATTCTTTTGACAAATGGGATAGGAAAAACTGGATATTTACATTTAAAAAGTAATAGAGAAACAGACCTTATACCCGCCATAAAAGTTAACCCTAAGTAAGTGGATCATGAATCTCAACGTAAAAGGCAAAACTATAAAATACCTAGAAGATATACATAGGAGAAAAGCTAGATGACCTTTGGTATGTGCTAGATGCATATTAGATGCATCACCAAAGGGACAATTCATAAAAGGGATAATTGATAAGCTTAACTTCACTAAAATTAAAGGCATCTGTTCTGTGAAAGACAATGCCAAAAGAATGAGAAAAGGAACCACAGAATGAGAGAAAATATTTGTAAAAGATATATCTGAAAAAGGACAGTTATCCTAAATACACAAAGAACTCTTAAAAGTCAACAATAAGAGGGGCACTTGAGTGGCTCAGTCAGTTAAGTGTCCCATTCTTGATTTAGCTCAGGTCATGATCTCGTGGTTTGTAAGTTTGATCCCCACATCAGGTCCAGCATTAAGCCCTTCACAGGGCTCTGTGTTGGCATTGTGCAGCCAACTTGGGATTCTCTCTCTCTCTCTCTCTCTCTCTCTCTCTCTGTTTCTCTATCTGCCCCTCCCCTCCTTGCTCTCTCTCTCTCAAAGTAAATAAATAAACTTTTTTTAAAAAAGTCAATGCTTAGAAAACAATCTGATTTTAAAAATCAGCCAAAGATCTTAACAGACACTTCTCAAAATAAGATACACAGATGGCAAATAAGCAAGTGAAAAGATGTTCCACTTTATGCAAATTAAAAGAACAATGACATACCACTGTACCCTTATTAGAAAGGCCAAAATCTGGAACTCTGATAACACCAAATACTGGCTAAGTAATGGAGCAATGCGAATTCTCATGCATTGCTGAGGGAAAATGCAAAATAGTAAAACCGCTTTGAAAAACAGTCTAATGGTTTCCTACCAGACTGAACACATTCATAACCAGACAATTTCAACAATGGTATTTCTTGGTATTTATCCAAAGGAGTTAAAAACTTATGTCCATATACAAAAACAAAAACAGAAACAAAAATGCACATAGATGTTTATATCAACTTTATTTATAATTTCCAAACCTTGGAAGCAACCAAGATATTCTTCAATAGGTGAATAGATATATAAGTTGTATATTTAGAAAATGGAATATTGGTCAGTGCTTAAAGAAATGAGCTATCATGACATGGAAATACATGGAGGAGCCTGAAATGCATACCACTAAGTGAAAAAATAAAGCCAATCTAAAAAGACTCCATGCTGTGTGATTTCAACTATATGATATTCTGGAAAAGGTAAAACTATATGGACAACAAAAAGATAAGTAGTTGCCAAGGTTTGGGGGAGGGGAAGATAAATCAATAGATGGAGACAAAGCATTTTTAAGGCCATGAAAATATGCTGTAATTTATTATAATGATGGGTACATGTCATGATACATCTGTTGAAACCCATAGAATGTTCTAGGTCAAGAGTGAAGCCTTATATAAACTATGGAGTTTGGGTGATTATGATGTGTCACTGTAGTTTCATCAATTGTAATACATGAACCGCTCTGGTGGGTGATGTTGATAATGGGGGGCTATTCATGCGTGGGAGCTGGATGTGGATGGGATATCTCTGTATCTTCTGAATTTTCCTGTGAAACTAAACATCTCTAAAGAATAAAGTCTTAATTTAAAAAATAGTTAAATAAAATGGTATTTTAAAATAATATTTCAGAAAAACTGTTCAAATAAAGTATGAAGAGTGGTGACTGACCATCTGCATTCAATGGAATCGGCACTTCTGTCTCCAAAGTAACTGCTCTTATATTGCAACACTCAAGATGAAAAGCAGATTTCCAAATTGACACTTAGGATTCAGCTCATCAACAACCAAGAGGTACAAAGTGAAATAGAAATTGAGAACAAGTGAAGGATAGCATCCACTGATCTCAGAGAGCATATTATATTGGCTGCCAGAGCTTTGAAATTTCACTAAAAATTGATTTCATTATTCTTGTTGTGGTCAAATAGAGAAGATGGCTAAAAAAATCTTGACTGAAGATCTCTTTTATCTTATTGTATCTATAACATTCAACTTGTATAAAAGAGAAACCACAAAAGGGAACTTTGAATATATGAGAGAGAGAAAGACAGAAGCTGCATATGTGTAAACTCAATTTCCAAAAAGCCTAAGAACATAATATAAAAGACAGTTTCTATTAAGATGAAGGCATAGCTGTCATTAATATGAAAATGTGGTTGTTTTTAAACTTATGGTATTCCTATTAAAATATATATTTACCAAAAAATCTTCTATTGCATTGGTATCATGAAGAAAATGTAGAAAATGAATTATGACATTTATATTACCAAACTTTCTAGCCCTTACTTCAAATACCACTTTTTCCATGGCTTTCAAAATATTTATTTGCAAGATTTTTGTGACTGTTTCTTTTTCTTTAAATGCAATCTTGGGTGGAAACTCAATATGTAAAACAGGAAAAAATATTACTACATTGGTTGAAACATCAGTGCCCAATGAAGTGACTGGTAGCAGTCTCTGTCTCCAAAGGGGCCTTTGAAATGTTAAAACTGTAAGGTATATTTTGAATGCAGTATATCTGGGGCACTTTAGGTTAACTTTACTTTTTATAAATAATTTGTATTCTCTTTGTATTAGTTCTGTCTCCCAATTTGATTGTGAATTTCCAACAATAAAGAACCACATCTTCATTTGCAAGCCCCATTGATTCTGAATTCTAACTGAAGCATTCTTCCAGAGACCTCATGGTCCTTTCAAGGAATTTAACATCTCAAACATCTAGGAATGGGCATGTATAGTGGATAAAATAAGATTGTGCCAAATGCAAATTGGAATCATCAAGCTGACTAAATATATTTGTTGCCCTCCTCAACTTCTCCCTTTCTTGACTTCCTTAGTCTTCCTCATCCCCATGACGTACAGTCACCACCAATGTTATAGCACCTTGGAGGACGATCTTCCAATCACAGTTCACCTTTTCCATTTTTTGACCTGATCTGTAGTTGACCCTTATTCATCTGTATATTAGATTACATCATTAATAGGTTGACTGGATATCAACATGAATATTTCTGCTCAGATAAAGAGATACCAATGTGCTAGATATCATTTTTTAAATGTTTTATTTCTTTAGGAAGAGAGAGACAGAGTGCATAAGCACAGAGAGAGGGAGAAAGAGATCCCAAGTATACTCCACGCTCAGTGCAGAGTCATACAAGGGGCTCAATCCCACAACCGTGAGATCACAACCATGAGACCATAACCTGAGCCGATATCAAGAGTGGGTTGCTCAACCTACTGAGCCACCCAGGTGCCCCACCAATGCACATAACTATTTTAGTACCAGCAGACCTGAAATTCTGTAGCTGGTCAAATGACTTCTTTGATAATATGTAGATATAGAGAACACCTATAATGGTAAGGTATATAATTTTGTTTCTAAGGCACATAAAAACAAATCAAAATACCTGAAGCAAAATGTTTCAAGGATATTCAGTATCATACAAAATTCAAGGAAAAAATTATAGTTCAGTCCTAAGAACTCCTCCTAGGATTTTAATATAAGACCTTGGAAGAACATTCATTTTTACTTCTACCACCTATATGACTTAGGTATCCACCACAATCATTTCGATTAGGAGTTTACTTTTTTAACTTTTTTATTTATTTATTTTGAGAGAGAGAGAGGGAGCACAGAAGCCAGAGAGGGGCAGAGAGAAGGAGAGACAGAACCCCAAGCAGGTTCTGCACCATCAGCATGGAGCCCCATGCAGAGCTTGAACTCACAAACCCCAAGATCATGACCTGACCGGAGATCAAGAGTTTAAGACTTAACCGACTATGCCATCCAGGTGCCACAAGATTAAGAGTTTAAATGCCATGTGAGAGAACACACAATTCACCCACAATGACTCAGCTTTCCTTCCCAGCTCCAATTATTGTGGCCAAGGATTCATGGTCAATCAGCCTTACTTTCATTTCACAAAGATCTATGATAACAATGATTTAACCCTGTCATGAGATAACTAAGATATATAAGATTAAATTGTCGTGTCCCGCCCCGGTCGCTCCAGCCCGAGGGGCGGAGAATCGACACAGGTTCTTCTCCTGAGGGAGGGAGAGAAAACAGGGCAGGAAAGGGGACGCACAGAGAATAAAACACAACTCACGGTTTTGATCAGGCAAAGAGAGAGAGAGAGTTTATTAGAAAAGCTGTCATTTATATAGGTTTTTTCAGGGCGGGGAGAACAAGGTAGCTGACTTACGTCAGATACCAGGTAAACAGAGTCAAATGCATATCAAAAAGCGCCCCGACATTGCCTTCAGCAAATGCTGGGGCAGGGAGAGCTAACACTGAATAGGTTTTGATCTTTTATGCACCTTGGCCCTCTAGTCTGGCGCAGCATGACTGACGCCAAGGAATTTAGCCATCTCCAGCTTCCAGATGCAAATCTTGTTTACTGGCTCACTCTGCTGAGAGTGATAATCCTTGCCTTGAGGCAGACAGAAACATGGCGGTTCCCGACATTAAATGACTAAAACTTTTCTCATAGAATTTTCTCAGCCCCAAACATATACTATAAAACACAATGAAGATAATTGCTTTAATAAAAAAAAATGGGAGAGATAGAAAAGCAACTCAGGTGAAATAACATTTAAAATACTCTTGTATAAAGTTTTATGATTTTAGTGCTATATAACATTTAATTAAATTATGTAAGACTATGAAGTTATAACAATATATTTAATAATCTAATGAGGCAAGAAGAATACAATTGATTTTCTCTTATAATCTATTCTGTACACTATACCCAGAGGGATCTTTCAAAAGTCTTAGAAATCTAAATCTAAAAGGTGATATCTCTCCTCTAATAAAAGTCCTTCAGTGACTTCCTACTTTTCTCAGAGTATGAAGGACAAACTCTTCTCTAAAGACAGAGGGACACTTCATGCTTTGAAATTTGCTTTCCTCTCCAGCCTCATCTTTTGTTACCATGCCATATGCACTTTACATTGCAGTCATGGAAAACGCCTTCCAATTTCCTTTACAATCCATCTCTCTAGTTTTTTACTTCCATTTGAGTTTTTTATCTTTTTTTATGTGCTCCCAGAGCATCTTGAGGACCTGACAGCATAATGATACTCTGACGTTGTAACTGTTTCCATCAGTGGGCTGGTCATATCATGTATGTTTCATTCTCACTGTTCTCTCAGTAATAGCAGAATCCATGTTATAGAGTAAGTCCTCAATATATATTTAGGGAATGAAGGATAAGTCCTATATTTTAATAATTTGCTAATAAAAATAATCAAAACATCTTTCAACTGACCAAAGATTATTACAGTATTCTTTGTAGAATAGGTCCTCCCATGTGAACTCAGATATAAGCTCTAGAAGGTATTCAGAGAATCTTTATGGGTCATTAGTATAATGAGCATAACTAGAAAGGATTCCACATATACAAGGGTTCAAGAAGTGAATACTGAGGCACCTGGGTGGCTCAGTCGGTTGAATGTCCGACTTCGGCTCAGGTCATGATCTCACAGTTCGTGGGCTCAAGCCCCATGTTGGGCTTTGTGCAGACAACTAGCTCAGAGCCTAGAGCCTGCTTTGGATTCTGTGTTTCTTTCTCTTTCTGTCCCTCTCCTGTTCACGCTCTTTCTCTGCCTTTCAAAACTACATAAATGTTAAAAAAAAAGAAGTGAATACTGTCATAATATGTATATACGTAATATAGATGTATATATTATATATATACCTGCACATATATAGGTATACTAATATATTACTATTGTGTGGCATTATTCCTAGAGAAAAAAATATAAAATTCTTAAGGATTTGTGGCTAGAATAAGCAGCTTTATGACAAGACATCCAATTTAGAGAGTTATTATTGAGTGATTACTAATAGAGATAAGTCAATTATATTATGTTTATTATGATAATATAATTTGCTCCTTTATGGCTTATTAAGTGTGAATTAGTACAAATTAACCTTGGTAACCTCATTCTTTCTCATTACTTTATTTGGAATATCAGTTATCACTAATCTACATTGTAATTTCTCTGTCTTCCAAGAAGCCTACATAGTTAGAAGGAGGCTAATCAGTGCTAAAGGGGGGAAAAAACCAGCTACTAATTTTTTCAAATATTTCATTGTTTAGATAAGACAGGCTCTGAGTGACATAATGAGGATACTTTTATAAACACAAAAAATGATAAATATAATTGAGTGTCATTCTCTTAGATGATTAGTGTTAACTGCAAAACTTATTGGTGATGAAATTACAAGGGTTTGATTTTGTTCAAAATGCAAAAATGACTTGGACTATTATAATCTCTTATTTTTAGAACTGAGTATAATACTCAGAGTTACCTACTAGTGTTTCTCAACCCAAGAGAAGATTCCCTCCAAAGAGCATTTGACAAATAGAAGGGGGTAATCTTTATTGTCCCAGTAATGTGGGGATCTGATTGGTGACCCTGTTGGCTATGAACTCACAATGTGTTGGCAAGTACTTTGCAACTAAGAACTACCCTGCTTCAAATACCAACTGAAAAATCATCAATTTAGAGACCAAGATACCAGTAATAGAAACAAATTTGTGCTTGAACAGAATTGGAATTGTCTTCAGATTATAACTGTGAATATGGCAAAACTGTATAAAAAGATCATTACTTTTGAGAATGATTTTGTAGTTTTAGCTCATTCATCAGACACATAAGAAAAATTTACTAGGGAGCTATAGGTACCAGAAGTTTCAAATTTCTCAAGTCTTCTTGTTTTTGTCCCCTCCTGACTGTAGTCTTCTCCAGTCTTCCTCCAAGAGACTCTTTGCCTGCCATTTTGCTCAGCTATACCCCCTGTTGATGTGGTTCTGAGGGATGGGGCTGTGTCTGAGGTCTCTTACCAGCACAAGTGTTTTCCAGGGTTGTCGTCTTGTTTCCCCATTTCTATCACTGGTTGCAGGGCTTCAGATCTATTTCCTTAAAGCCTTGACCCTCTTCAGAATGTATTTTTTTCCCTTAGTGAATACAGGCAGGGTGGAAGTTGGAAACAGAGAAATTCCCTTTCCCAGAAGAGAAGCTCTGGCAGTGACTTAGCCCTCGAAAACAGTACTTTTTCATAGAGAAGACAGTATATTTCACAAGGATTACTCTTTCCTTTATCTTGCAAGAGGCAGGAAGGGATCTTACTTAGATTTTTACCATACCATACCATACCATACCATAGTTGCTGAGTGGACCACCTGGAGATATTCTCATGGTATCTAAACTCAACATTTCACCAGAATTACCATCTGTGTGTTCTTATTAGTTTATGGTTCTAGTGACTTTTGCTTTGGAGACTAGATCTCTGTTCCTGTGTCTCTCTTGTTTCACCTGTCTCACCACATTTTAGAGCAGCTTTGCCCTGTAACATCAGTGTCTTGATGGACCCAAGAAATGTCATTTTCTTTTTGTTTTCTTGTTGTAAGGCAAGGGATGATGACTTCTATTTATTGTTGTACTGTACTAATCAGAGCTAAAACCAGAAAGTTGGAGTTTTTTTTCTTTATCTTTTCAAGATTTCTACCTTCCACGGAGAACGAACAACTAAAATTTGACATACCCCCATTAATTATGAACACTTTTAAAAAATGCAGTGGAGGAATATGGAAAAAAATAAACAAAACAAAACAACACAGAAAATAAAAAAGACACCTCATTCAACGATTTGGGGAAATTATCATAAAAGAACTGCCTGGCAAGTAATTGCTGAAAATGTTACATGTGAAGAAATCCAGAAAACAAACAAAAACAAAAAGTCATTAATAACTGTTCTTAAGAAATGGATATATATGTCATACAAAACATATACATAGGTGTAGATAGATACATAGATAGATGCTAGATAGATAATAGATAGATGATAGATAGATAGATAGATAGATAGATAATAGATAGATAGATAATAGATAGATATATGAAAGATATTTTGTGTGTATGTGCTATGGACTGAATTCTGTCTCTCCAAAATTCGGATGTTGGAGATTTAACTCCCAGTGTGACAGGTTCCAGAGAGAGGGTCTTTAGGAGGTAATTAACGTTAAATGAGATTATGAGTTTAAGGATCTAAACAAATAAGACTTAGGTTTATAAAAAGAGAAAAATCTTTCTTCTCCCTCTTGCTTCTTCTCCCTCTTTCTATCTCTATTCATCACATGTGGACACAAGAAGACAGCCATCTAGTAAGAGAAATCTCACTAGAAACTGAAACCTCACAGAACCCTGATCTGGAGCTTTCTAGGATCCTGACTTGTGAGAAAATAAATTCCTGTTATTAAGCAACGTAGTTAATGGTGCTTTGTTATGGCAGCCTGAGCAAAAGACAGTGTGTGTGTGTGTGTGTGTGTGTGTGTGTGTGTACAATAGAGTGTACAACATAACCTCCTTTTTGTTTTTCTTGGTTCAACAGATGTGAGATTGCTCGGTCATAGGTGCACGCTTAAGTTCTGATTCTGGGTAAGATAGAGGTAGTATCCTCTGTTTTCTTCTCCCCCCTGTCCCCCCGCCCCCCAACTGAATGCAGGTAAAAACCTGGGTAGAACACATGAGGCAACATTTCAGGATCTGGAAAAGTAAATAGTAGCAGGCTGATTATAGAAGAATGGAATGCAAAATATCACTGAATAAGCATTGAGTTAACCTTTATTCTTCTTCCAGGAACAGTACTACTGATCAAAGGCAGAGAAAACTCCAAGTTAATTACATTAACTGTGTTTCTGGAGTGGGAAAGTGATTTCTTGGGAGTGTTCAATGGCAGCCAAGACTGCAGCTTACTTCAGCTCTGTGGGAGGGGCACCTTCCTCTCTGATTGAACAAGTTATGGTCCCTAGATAAGGGGGCCAAACCCTGTGTGGTTTTGTCTTTTTCTGATTCCTTAAATCTTAGCCTTGAATGCAGGTACAGATGCAGGAGTTCGTAGAAAAAAAGTTTAAATAAAGTTATTTATTCTCTCTGGCGGAACAAAAAGAGAAGCCTCAGGAAACCAGAAAACACCAGAAGTACAAGGGAGAGGGAGACTCTCCTGACAGTTATGTGTTAAAAATAATAAACTTCTGGACTTAGCCCTGAGGTCTATATAAATGGATCTGATATTATGCAGCATACAACATACTGCGAAAAATGAACTAGTAATAAGCTGTTACCTTGATTACAAATTGGGTAGGTAAATGCAGAACAGTCAGAATGGCTTGACAAAGACTTTAAAAATAGAATAAATGGTGAAAGGTTAACCCTGGGAAATCTGATAGGAACTTGAGGCCTTAATTCAACCAGGCTAATTGTCTGCTAAACCAAAAATAGCATTGTCTTCCATGGGATTTAAAGAAAACCAGAATCTCATCATATGATGTTAAAAGCACAATACAAAATACAATATTAAAAACGCAGAATAAAACAACAAGATGCACTTTCTTTTTAATTGCATATGGAATGTTCTTCAAGATATGGAGAGTATCATAATGTTGATATTATGTTTGTACATCAGAATCAAAACTTTTTTTTATAAACTGTAATTATACAAAGACATTCTCTGGCCATAATAAAATTAATATAAAGATAACAGGAAAATCTCCAAACATTTTGAAGTGAAATAACACTTCTAAATAATTCATTGGTCACTGTGGATAATTAGAAAATATTTTGAACTGAACAAAATAAAATTGTAACATATCAAATTTATGCAACATAGCTAAAACAGCACTGAAATTTATATTATTGAGTGTTTTTATTAGAAATGAGAAAGGTCTAAAACTCAATAATCTCAGCTTTCTCCTTGCAAAACTAGGACAGAAGAACAAAACAAATCCAAGTATGCAGAGCAAAGAATATAATGAAGGAATGAAGGAATAATGAAGATAGGCGCAGAAGTAAAACACATTAAAAACAAGAAAATAATTGAGGAAATCAAGGAGATTTAAAATCAGCTCTTTGAAAAAAAAAATCAATGAAATGGATAAACCTCTAGAAAAATAAGTAAAAAAACCCCCAGAAGACACAAACTAACCATAAGAGTAATAAAAGATAAGAAATTATTACAGACCTTGTGGGCATCCTAAGTCTACTAAGCTAAATGAAATTATTCTAAACACACACACACAGACACACCCACAGACACACACACACACACACACACACACACCTCACTCAACATGAAATGAATAACCAGAACAGCTCTTGATCAGTTAATAAAGTTGAATTTGTCATATAAAATCATCACATAAAAACCCTGCCAAAATATTTTCCAGAATGTTATATTGCTTACTGCCGCTGGGTATAAGCTCAGTATATAATCATCCTCATCTGCAAGAAGTAAATTGTGTTTTTCACTGTATTTGCTTTTTGTAATTTGTCCTCCCCTATTCCCTTCACCCATCTTCAATGAGTGTTCACAATGTGCCAAGGGTGGTAACATTTATTGTCTTTTCCCCGCACATTAAGGCTTCTGTTCTGTAGTGAAGACAAAAAGGAAGTTCCTGTTGGAGTTTCTGACACCTCCCCAATGACCATTGCTCTCTTCCCCAAGTCTGCACCACAATGATCATTTAGGGCTCTTTCAAAGCTGTTCTGTATCTTCAGAGGATTCGTGGAGAATGAGCCTTTGAAAGGATATAGATTCCTACCAGAGTCCAGCTCCAGCAAGTCCAGGGTTCCCTGAAGGATGGACAGTGTTGGGGAAAGGGAGTGAGAGAACCTCTGCTTCTTGCTACTCACCAGGCAGGCATCTCTGCGCTGCAAGCAGGCATCTCTGCTCTGACCAGAGAGTCAGCCTTTTTTTTATTAAACAAGTGTATTGGATACCAAACAGAAGTGGCAATTGCCTTAGACAATGATTTCTGATGACAAATTCTTTGGTAAATAAAAATTTCCCAGAACATATATTGGTAGAAGACTCATGCATAATCTTTATCAATAGTGATTGAAGTAGGTGACTAGATGCTTATCACTTGGGGAAGGAAGGGATCTTTAGCATTTAAATACAAGGGCAAAAGTTACTTCTTTTGTGAGCAGGGGTCAATAGCCTGTTTTCAAGGGGAAGAAAAACAGATTTTCTCAGGAAATGTAACATTTGCTAGTATAATCATGAAAGAAAAAAACCCTATAGCAAGTTTTTTCATAAAGTACAATTCATATATTTTTAGCATAAGAAAGCAAGTCACTCCTGATATCGGACAGTCAGGCGCCTTGGGGGTCGGTGCTCAAGCAGAAATTGAGTGGGGGTTGAGTGGGTGTAGATGCTGGTTGCCATCTGATGGTGGGAGGCCTTGCAAACCTGCCTTACTTCAGAGATGGCTCCCAGAAGATTCCCCCAATTTCTGAGACATCTGGGGTTTTATTTGCTCTGCCAATCCACATTCAGTTTTCACTCTTATGTCAAATTTTCTAGCTCAACTCATATATTATATCTCTCTGCAGGCACCCTCTTTCAGATATTGAGCCAGTTGGTTACGCTGTAGAGTCCAGTCTCCAAGGAGCTGGAACAAACTTGTGAATTTGAAGTTGTTTAAACTCTCTCTTGTCAATATGGGAAAGAGCCTGATTTCAGCACTCTATATTGTGGGCAAAAGCCTAAAGGTGAACTCCCTTATTTTACTAGCATGTTATGTAGATCTTTTTCTATGTGCAAACATAAATCTACTTCATTCTGCAGTGCTATAGAAGATTTTTAAATATGAGTTTATACTATATTATGTATTATTATGGTCACTAATTATTCTGTATTTTGATAAAGCATTGTTTCCATAGAAACCTTTGAAAACATGTCTGTGTGATTATTTCAACATCAGAAATGTGTGGAACTTAAGGCGATAGTATAATCGGAGCTGTCATCATGTTAAATGCAAGTCTAATTTTGTGTCTCCCACGTTATAGTCATTCAATTTCTCCCCATAGACAAATTAAAATACCTTTACTTTATTATTTACCTCCAACCCAAACTTTCTAACTTTTATGTTTCTTATTCTACCTACCGTTTTACTCTTTCAGAAGTATGGAGTTATTCAATGGTTCTTTCTCACAACAAGAACTCTAAAAACTATGATGGAATAAAATTTTAATTCCACGGAGATTCCGTCATAGAAATGTGATTCTGCATCATGCTTATTGCTTTTATTATGGATAGCCATAGAAAACAAGCAGATGAATAGTCAGTCCAATATGTTGTGGCACTGCATTAAAGGCATGTCCATTAGGTTGTTCAAAAAAAATTGCATAATGAATTTCTCTTTATATTCAGACCCAGGACAAATTTCTTTTCCCTCTCCTTATGAATTTATCTACCTCCTTTTATTATATAATGAGAGCATTATAAATGACAGTTCTCCATTTCTGTTTTGATTTACAGAAAGCCTCAGTCAAAATTTGTGTTCCAAGCTACAATGCCAGCCTAGATTTTATTGGTACCTTTTTCTATAGGATTATTGATCAATTATAACATTGAAGACACTTTGGTAGTTGCAGCATATGTAAGAGAAAAAATATTTTGTTCTTGACCTTCTTATCTGTCACAAATTTAGAAACAAAAAATGGATAAAAATGTTAAGCACTGGAATACAACATAATTCACAGGACCTCAGGAAAATGGATTACTATGACCTGGAAAATGTTAGAAGTTCCCACGTTTCATACTGTGTGAATTAAGAAGAGGTTATGGTTAGGAATAGGAAGCATAGGATATGAATACCTGCAAGTCATGTTTGAAGGACAGTGAGAAAGCTTTTCACTCTTATACAGAGAAAAACTAAGAATAAAATATGAATCTGTTTTGGATAAAATTACTATAAACTAATTTTTGTAGTAAGACTTGAAAAACAGCATTTTATAAAGTCAAATGCTGTGAATTAACAAAGCACAGGAATAAAAATTATCTGTGATATAATATAGAGAGAGTTGTGGAAGATTTATATTCTAATGATTATGAGAGAATATAATGAGAGAATAAGGGTAAAAAGTTTTCACTTTAAATGTATGAGATTCTGATTCTCACTATCTTCAATAAGGAAAAGCAAGAAGTAGTCTACTCCCTAAAGTCCTTCCTAAGTTATTCAATGAAATTTTTACTTGGAATGATTTTTCAATTATTAAACAAAAATACTCATGTAATCTTAGAATCTAAACCAATCTAAACACATGGAAAATTCATTCGCTCTTTTAGTTTACAGAATGAATTTATTTGATATGGAAAAGGTAATTTTTAACAAAAGATTATCTGAGAGAGAGCATGCACAAGTCAGCGAGAGGGGCAGAGAGAGAGAGAGAGAGAGAGAGAGAGAGAGAGAGAGAGAGAGAGAGAATCTTAAGCAAGCTCCATGCTTAGCACAGAGCCTGACACAAGTCTCTATCCTACAACCCTGGGATCATGACCTGAGCCAAAATCAAGAGTCAGACACTCAACCGACTGAGCTACACAGGTACACCTGATATGGGAAAGGTACTTTGTGAATCAAATAATGAGTGTGCTAAATCAGACCCTTTGCAAAGTCAAGTATGTAAGATCTTAAGTAATTCAAATTCCCTAGGTCCCCTTGAAGATTATATTTAAGAGAGTACTTTGCAGATTCAAACCCAAAGACAATGAGGGGGAGCAGAATATGGCACTGCAGAATGTGCCACTTTGGCATTTGGATTATTTCTAGCTGGAGACAATTGGGGCCATGCAGACTCAGGGAAAACCTTTACCTCTCCTTAACTACCTAGACGAATTTAGTTGGGACCTAGCCCATAAAGGCGGCTATTACCAGAAATAATTCTTTTATCTGAAAAGCTTGCCTGTACAGCAGACCGAACATCTGATTACCAACCAGCTGCTCTTACTATCTTCCTGTGAATTGCTTTCCTCCTTTTGAAGCCCCAGACCCCTATCCCATTCCTTAGCTCAGGTTGGCATATAAGCCTCACTTACTTGACTGCCTTTGAGTCTCCTATTTTTATGGGGCTCCTGTAGGTATGAAATTTGTTTTTATCCCATGGATCTGTCTTATGTTAATTTAATTATTAGACTCACAAAGAGTCTAGAAAGGAAGAAGAAAATATTTTTCCACCCTTACAAAAAAGGCATTGATTATTGACTGCTGGCTCCAAATTGTGAAGTATGACAAAATGTATAAATGTGAATTAGGTGACTGCTGTTAGGCAAGAGAACCCCAGGATAAGACACAACGGATTTCTCTCATAGACAGTAGAAAGCGAGAGAGTATTCAGCTGAATTATGACATTAATGACTAAAGATAATTATATTTTTAACCATCTTAACATGAACACCTTAGAAGGTCGTTAGTTTTAAATATGAGCTAGATATAGTTTAAATTTGAGAAGTTGCATGAGAAAAATAAATGAAGGAACAATTGTCATAAATATATCATGAGTGAGATACTAATTAATGTAAAGTTTGGTTTCTCATGAAAAATAAGAATATCCAAAAGAACATACTTTCTGTACAACAGTTTTCTGGAAGAGAGTAGTAACTGCCTCTTTAGAATTTTTTTTATCAGCATAAAGAAAGTGATCATTTAATAGTTGTTAAAAACAGTTGCCAGAGATAATCTGCATGAAGGAAAACATCCTGCAAATGGCCGTTAAGTGGGAAGTATTGTTTTTAATACGTAAGAGATATTCAGAATGCTCATACTGAAAAATGTCTCAACTTTTTTATGTATAAGAAACCACCTCGAGTGGCATCTAGATTTCTAATGAAGAACGATGATACAGTTTGGATTAAGTATCTTGGACTGGTTTTCAACAGTGCTTTGTATTAAATCCGCCGAAGCATCTGTCCAGCTTGGTATACTGTGAAAGTTTGTTATTTTCTGGGTAGACATTCTTATAGAGTATAGTCTTTAAAATCACACTGTCTCTTCTAAATTGAAAGCATTTTTATGTTTTCTAATTTAAAAATTAATATTTTCTTATAGATATTGTGCAATAAAGCTGAAGTAGGAAGTGTGGTTTTTGCAAATGCTTTAACAGCGGATAAAATTTTACATTTGTAAAATTAATATATTGTACTGGTACAGCATAGTTTTAAATTATATTTAAAAAAAAGAATTGCAGAATAGGGGTGCCTGAGTGGCTCAGTTGGTTAAACGTCTGACTTCGGCTCAGGTCATGATCTCATGGTTGGTGGGTTCAAGCCCCATGTTGGGCTCTGGGCTGAATGCTTGCTCAGAGCCTGGAGCCTGTTTCAGATTCTGTGTCTCCTTCTCTCTCTGACCTTCCCCACTCACCCTCTGTCTCATTCTGTCTCTCAAAAAAAATGTAAAAAAAATAATAATTGCTGGATAATGTTATTTGACCATAATCCCTACCACTGCCTATTGCATACTAGGCTTATATTATTTATTTCTTTTCTTTTTTAAAAAAAGTTTATTTATTTACTGAAAGGTGGTGGAGAGAAGAAAAGAATTTGAAACAGGCTCTACACTGTCAGCACAGAGCCTGATGTGGGGCTTGAACTCACAAAATCAAAAGTCAGATGCCTAACTGACTGAGACACCCAGCTGACCCTCCTTTTTCTCTTTTCCTTTAATTATACTAGTTTTTCTTGTTCCTTTTGGGAATGACTTTGATGTTCCTTTTTTTAAATGTTTATTTATTCAGAGAGAGAGAGAGAAAGGGAGTTGAGGATGAGTGGCAGAGAAAGGGAGAAAGAATACAAGCAGGCCCCTTGCTATCAATGCAGAGCCCAAAGGTGGGCTTGCACTCACAAATCATAAGATCGTGACCTGAGCCAAAATCAAGAGGTGGATGCTTAATGAATTGAGGCACACAGGCACCCCTGATCTTCCTTGTGGATGTTTAAAAAAAATTCACCCTGGTGTCAAAGTGGCATCATCTATTCCATTAATTCATAATGAACTGTGCACACTAAAAGAAATAGTTAAGGGGCCACAAATGTAGATTTCCTTAAGTATAAGTGTATGAACTGTTTCCTAACTTAGAGTTTACATCATAGATAAAGATGGTCAGCATTTTTGAAACATCTACCTAGAAATAGGTGCTAGGCTAGATACTTATATGTAAAAAATGCTCTGCCTTTGATAGCTTTGGGGCCATTCAAGAAAGGAGCACAATCAAAAATAAGGCTCTAAGAGCACAATATTATAGGTGCTCAGCGGAGAAGGCGGCTCATCGTGTGTACGTGAGTGTGTGGTTTGTGGGCAGGGATGTAGGCCAGGATGTTCAGAAAGACAGACGTCTTCACACAGAAAGTTCTACTAGAACTATATTCAAGAACTGTAATTTTAAAGAATACATGAAAGAAAAAAGCAATCTGGGCAAAGAGAACACTAGTGTTCACTCATATATTGGTGTTGAACCCACAAGGATACATAGTTGTGGTGGTATTTGCACCTCACACAAATTAATATTGTTGAAAAATAAAATTAACAATCTGAAAACTGTTCTATTTACTATGAAACAGCAATAATTCTGGTTTTAATGGTTATCTTCTCTGAATATTAATTTATGAATCTAATTAATTTCCTTGATCATTTTAAATTCTTTAAGTCCATTTACATATTCTTTTAAAAATAATTAGTACACTCTCACTAAAAACAACCCAAATATCTTACTCTCTACTTTCTTCTAAGTTTTCTCAATTTACAACGGCTTTGCCTTCCTTTATTCAGCAAGTGTACACTTCTAACATCATTGTGTAAGTAACATCTTCAGTTTCTATTTAAAATAGAAGACATGATAGGGGAGAAAAATAACATTTTACAACATAGTGTAAAATCTACTTTACCTTCATTTGTAAGTTTGACTATTAGTGCATGCTTCTGTTTGCAAAATCATGCATTTTAGAGAGTCTCTAAAATCTTTCTTTTTTAAAGTAAGTCACTGAGGAAAAAACTCAAACCGAAGCTTCCTGTACCAAATTTTTGAACTGCAATTTGTTTCTTTTAGTTATGTTAACATTCATTCAAGTAATTCCAATAGAGGATTTGGCAGCGCGAACAGCAGGCTTTAATTTATCAGGGTAAGTTTTATAAAAATCTTTCTGCTCTTTGGCTAAGAACTGACATTTTATGCCTGATTAAAAGTTAATGTGCTTCAGTTTGGAATGAAAACTGTTGAACATATTGTGTGGAAACAGATTTATGGCAGAAAATGTTTTGAATGAAAAAAAAAACGGTCGTGTCATGCTTCTTTCTCATAAAGTAATGTTTTGATTCTGATTTCTCTTTCTGGTACTTGCTCCTGCTCTCACCCTCTCTCTCTCTTGAGATATGAATACTTAAATTGGATAAATTCAATTACCTCTCAATTTCTCTTTTGTCTTTCAGAAAAACTAATTAAAAGTTACTGAGTTAAAAACCATTAGTGGTTTCAAAATATACTAGAACCATGGAATTCACACTATTGGATACACAAACTTGCTGACTTCTAATCTGTATATGCATATTTATTCACTGAAGCAATATATTTATTTAAGAATAGTAAATATATAAATACTTTAAGGATTAGCTGAGCTGAATCTAGGGGTAGGAGTAGGATGAGATGTTTAGGCAGAGGCAACATAGGAATAATTAGCGCTCCTTATCCCCTTACAGCATTTGTTGGTTTCTCACTATACAGAAGCCACATGACGAGAGACTACGAATGTAACCTGGCATGAGTCTTGCACTCACAAAGTATATGGTCCAATGAAAGAGACTTAATTAAAAGAAAGGAAGAAAGAAAGAAAGAAAAAAATAAAGAAAGAAAGAAAGAAAAGAAAAGAAAAGAAAAGAAAAGAAAAGGGATGCCCGGGTGGCTCCGTCAGTTAAGCGTCCAACTCTTGATTTCAGCTCAGTCATGATCTCACAGTTTGTGACTGAGACCCAGATCTGGCTCTGTATTAGCAGCACAGAGCCTGCTTGGGATTCTCTCTCTCTTTCCCTCTTTCTCTGTCCTTTTCCCACTTGCTCTCTCTGTCTCTATATCAAAATAAGTAAACTTTAAAAAACAAAAAGGAAAAGAGGAAAAAACTTTTTAGACATCTGGCTACTCCCTGGTTTTATAATGGAAGCATAAAAACTCTGTTTCCTTTGCCAGTGAGTAGATCCACTGAAATGCCTACAAAAGACAGGTCTCAGGAACCAAGACATGAATGGAAATGTTTTAAAACTTAGGCATTCATGAGGCTTATAAAATGACATCAAATCTCCATTGTCTATGGAAGCCCAGACCCGGTGGTTTGTTTTATATAATTTTTTGTGATGTTGTCTTCCTGAGGAAATAGTGGATTCTTTTGCATATTAATATGTTATAATTGTCAATTTTGATAAATTTACAAAATAAAAATATAGAGAATAGTTAAATTATATAGAGAGAAATGGTAGTGAATGCTCCTGAGGTAATAGTACTTGATCTAAGTCTTATGGAATGAAGAGGAACTTGTTTAGTGATAAATGGAAAGAAGTCATGTAAGAAGGCATTAGTCTGAGAGAAGAACCTGTGTAAAGTGGAATACTGCACTTCAGAGGAGCTGAGAGACGGCCTTACTGATGGAAGAAAGAAAAGGTGGAGAAATACACAGGAGACAGATGACAGGTCACTGCGTGTATGTGTGCGCGCGTCTGTGTGTATGTGTGTGAGCGCACACGTGTGTGTGCCTTTGTGTATATTTAAAAAGAGAAAAAAGATGCTTCTGAAGGATTTAAGCACTGATGACATGTTCATGTTTGCCCTGTGAGCAGATCTCCTGCTTGCTGTTTTGAGGAATAGATTAGCAGGGCTGAGGGTAGATGTGGGAAATGAGAAAAGAAGCTAGGATAATAGTCACTTAGACTGAAGAGAAGTAGATGGATATAAAATACATTTAAAAAGTAAAAATGATGGATTTTGATGATAACTGGATATAAGAGACAGAGGGAGGCCACTGTCAGGGATTTTATTCATAAATCAAATGAATAGATTTTTTGTAATATGGTCTAAGGGAATAAATAAAGTCTCACTGTAAATTTTGCCTGACATAATTCTCACTTTGATGAAAATATCAAATCAAGTATACCTCAAAATCAAAACAAAGATGTAGTTCTCAGTCACTATAATGTACCATAGTGCCTATTAGGAAATGACCTAGATATGTTGCTTAGCCATGAAGGTGAATACATTATTAAAAAAAAAAAAGATAAAAAAAGGTGGGAAAAAAAGTCCAATGGCCAGACACATATACATATACCTTCTTTAGCTTCTCTGCTGGCAAATAAAAATTTTCCCAATTTATTGAGGTGGTTTTTCAGCACAAACAAAATAAACCAACGGTATGGAAACCAGTAACAAAGAAATTTTTATTGCATCTCTAACAAAATTACATAAAGGGATTTCACAATATCCTCTAGTCTAGCCAGCTTCCTTCAGGCGTGTGCCATATTATTATGTCGATGCCTTATTCATTTTGCATCTCCAGTGGCCTACATACTCCTGGCCATGTAAGTGTGGAATATCTACTGAGATCTGTGTGAATATTGAAAAATGGCTTAAGGTCATGAGGCTCCTCAGAAAACAAGAAAAAGAAAAAAAAAATACCGGCTTGTCTCCTCTCTTTTGGCATGATATTCTTTTTGCTGGGTTTATTTCATGTCTTGAAACTGACTTGCCCTTTCTCTCCCCCTTCAGCTAGCCCTCACCGCTGTGGACAGGTCTCTGGGACCTCGTTATTCAGAAACTACTTGGAATGATAACCTGGTTCTGGTTTGCCTTATTTCAAATCATTCTTTCATCTCCCCAGATCTTCATTTTGCTCCCAAAGTATACTGCTGTTAATCTGAAGATTGCCTGATGTTTTAGGGATACCAGGTCTTTTTTTTAATAGTTTTTTAAAATGTTTTTTTTTTTTAATTTATTTTTGAGAGACAGAGAGAGACAGTGCGAGCAGGGGAGGGTCAGAGAGAGAGGGAGATACAGAATCTGAAACAGACTCCAGACTCTGAGCTAGTGCTCAGCACAGAGCTTGAAATGGGGCTGGAACCCAGGAACCGTGAGATCATGACCTGAGCCGAAGCTGGAAGCTTTACTGACTGAGCCACCCAGGCTCCTCCAAAAACCAGGTCTTGAGAGATCAATAATTACCTCTGTCCCTTTCAATAGGTGTTTGACTTTTAATGCTCAGATAACAGCCCCCACTCTGATTTGATTTAGCCCAGCTTATAGTTGGTGTGTCCTGATCCTGGCTAATGTATTTAACTGCCCTGCTGCTTCCATCGCACTTTCGCCTCTGCCACAGACACAGAAATCTATTACTGTCCAGAATCTTTTAAGCAAAATTGTATAATAACAGTGACAGATTTAAGTGTTCATCACTTAAATAAGAAACTGAGGGGGAAAATTCTTACAGAGATCTGGAAAAAAAAAAGCATATTTAGGTTAGAATCTATAGGATGCCTCATCAAAATTATGAAGTGTGAAATATGTAATAATACTCTCTCAATAAACAACTACAGTAGTTTCCCCATATTTGTGGGGATACAATCCAAGACCCGCAGAGGGTGCCTAAAACCATAATAGTTCTGAACCCTGTATACACTATGTATTTTTTTTCTATTCATGTACACCCGTGATGAAGGTTAATTTATAAATTAGGCACAGTAAGAGATCAACAATAATAACTAATAATAAAATAGAGCAATTATGACAACATATCGTAATAAAAGTTATGTGACTGGTCTCTCACTCTCAAAATATCTTACTGTACTATATACTCAGCCTCCTTCTCGTGATGATATGAGATGATAAAATGCTATGAGATGAAGTAACGTGAATGATGCAGGCAGGCTTTGTGATGTAACCTTAGGCTACAGTGTCCAAAGGGGCATCATCTGTTTCTAGACTATTGTTGATGGTGCATAGCTGAAACCACAGAAAGTGAAACCATGGAAAGGAGGAAACTACCATATTTTTCTTTTTCTTACAGAATGTCTTTTTCTTCTCTAACAGCCTTCTCACAAACCCAGCACTTATTTTTGGATCTGTTTTTGTTTGGGGTTGCTAATTAAAACCTATGAAATTTTAACTGAAAGTTCAGATAAAAATTAATGATGTCTCAAAGTCTGACTAATCCATGAAATATTTGCATTTTAAGAGGAAACATTAGATGGCTGAAATAGGAGCACTGGGTTTCTGGCCAAATAGGCTGTGATTTTTAGGCAGGGATAAACTTTCTCATCTATACATAGATTTTATTTGTGCATTTTAGGCTTCAACTAGAAGCATAAATGTTGTGGTTATTGGTGATGAATAGGGTCATGTCAGACTTCCTTCAGGATACCCCCATAGGTTATATAGCAAAGTTTTCAGAAAGAGACCAATGTGTGTAATCTAGAAAGAGACAATCCCTGACATATTAATAGTTTTGTGTGATAACATTTCATTTATAAATGTTTCCTAGGAAAAATAAATCCATAAATAAGAATTTGGAGCTTAACAGCTTAATTCTGGACTGCTGGTAACATTCTTTAATAAAAATAGTTGACGGAAAATAGAAATTGTTTCAAGTCTTTTAAACTATTATCCTGCATGTACTTTTTAGGCTACCATAATTTTTTAGGCTACCCTAAAGTTATGTGTCCCAATTTTTCATGTTTCTCAAAAAAATGTTTTCAAATAATGCTGTTACTATATCACAGTTTAAAATAAAATTCTGGAGCTCCTGGGTGACTCAGTTAAACTTCTAACTTCAGCTCAGGTCATGATGTCACAGTTTGTGAGTTCAAGCCTTGCATCAGGCTCTGCACTGCGGGCTCTCTGTGCAGAGATTTTTATCTCTCTGAGATTTTTATTCCCGCCCCCCCAATTGCAGGTGCACTCTCTCTCTCTCTCTCAAAATAATAAATGCAAAAGTATCTTAACATAAAAATCCTTAATACTGAAATGGATTTCAAGCATCTAAATATTAGCCATTCATTACATTTAATTATGTAATAAGAATTGATCCAACATATTTTTTAATCTAAGATATCATTTCCTATTCTATTCCTTACTACCTTCGCTGGCTCTTAAACTCCTCTAAAATCTGGCACCATTGTGCTTGGCCAATTATATTTTCTTGAGACTTCCAGCATGTACCTAAACATCGTGAAATAACACTGTGTTCGTGTCTTCTCTCTGCCTTTACATCATTTCACCCTTCCTGCAGTGTTCATCACTACCTCAGTCTCACCATCTTTGTAGAGGCAGGGTTTTTTGTCAGTAATTCCCTGCCCAGAAGAAACTGGAAGAGGTAAGGTATGAGTGATAGTTGATGAACAATAAGTGAAGCCTTCCACAGATACTCAATTGTTTCTGACCTGTTTATCCTCAAAGATCTAAAGAACACTTTTACATCTAATGACATAGTCTTATAAAATGAGTTTTTGATGTCAGTAATCATATCCAGTAGCACTTTATCTTTTTTTTTCAGAAAGAGAAGACATAGTTTTACATTTCTGTATACCTTATTTCACCTACCACAATGACTGAATGTTTTTGATAAATTGTTTTTGATCGACATTTAGAATATGGGTATGACTTTTTAAAACATGCAATCCTATACAATTATCTTCTCTCTTCCTAGTTGTGTGCTAAACTCTGAAATAAATTGAGATGTAAAATATGTCCTCCCTTGGCTGCTAGGAAATATGTTTAGATGGAAAGATTAAAATATAGAAGAGAAAGAAGTAATTATAGAGACTAATATAAAACATTTTATTTGTAATACTTTCAACATGCTTAGAAAATATTCTCAGGAGTATTATTGACTTTAATTAATAAAACCAGCTGAATATAAATCATTTTATTTATGCCTTACCAATTCAAACACTGAGTTTTTAAAATTTTTTAATGTTTGTTTAATTTTGAGAGAGAGAGTATAAGTAGGGGAGGGGGGGGGAAGAGAGAGAGAAGGAGAGAGAGAGGGAGAAAAGTATCTTAGGCAGGCTCCAGGCTCTGAGCTGTCAGTACTGAGCCCAATGTGGGGCTTGAACCCACGAACTGTGAGATCATGATCTGAGCAAAGTCAGATGCTTAACCAGCTGAGCCACCCAGGTGCCTCTAAAACATTGAGTTTTTGAAGTTAAACATACTTTTTAATTTTACGAACTATTTCTAATTTAAAGAGAGTTTTATTTTTCTCTAATAAATGAACTATAATTCTAGGAGGATAAATTTGTACTATAATATATATAGTACTATATATATTTCCAGGATAAGAATTCTACAACCCCCATGATAACTCGCTTGAGTAATTAATTACCATCAAGCTTAAACATTTTTACTTCCTTATGTAAATTAGTGGTATTATAGCAACTTATGATAATTTTATCTGAGTCATGACCTTTATAAATTTAGAAAAATATGGTCAACATGATTCTTATAATCAAGTTCTGTACACTTGAACACAGGTATCAGTTATCCTCTTGACCTTCTATTTCCTAATCTCAATATATGTCTATGACTGTTCCACAGTTTTTCATAGACGACTTTTTCTATTTTTAATTATCTTGATAATTTTCTTACTCATTTCGGAGTGGGAGAAGTATTGCTGAAATAAATACTGCATATATTTGAAACTTACTTGCATTTTCTACTATGTTAGAAACTGTGTAAAAAAAGCTTTATGTTACATTTATTTTTACAATATGCATATTTTACAAAACTGTTTAGAAGCAGATAAACAAAAATCAGATCCCAAATAAAGAGTCTACAATGCAGAAAACATTATTTTGTTTGTTATGAGGCTTCAAAATACATATTTGCTTTCAAAGTATTTGTACTTTTAAATACTGGTGATATTTGTGATACAGCAGAAATGAATTAAAAGATAATTATGGGTACTCAGGTGGCTCAGTTGGTTAAGCGACTGACTCTTGATTTCAGCTCAGGTCATGATCTCATGGTTTGTGAATTTGAGTGCCACTGGAGTCCAGCTCCAACTGGTCCAGTGGTTCCTGAAGGATGGACAGTGTTGGAGAAAGGGATGAGAGAGGCATGAAGTTCTTTCTGATCACCCATCAGGCATCTCTGCTCTGTTTGACCTTCTAGCTTTATCTATAGTGAAAGGTACAAGGAACAGAAAAAGTAGCATGTGTTTAGTAAATAATCTTTCATAGATGATTGTTTTGATCAGCACAATTTTTTAGAACATGGATTCTACAGAAGTTACAATTATAATCTTAATAGTAATGATTGTCATAAAAAAACTTAGCTACAGGCACTCATGCTTATTTTATGGGAAGGGCAGGTACATTTAAACGTACATTTTTTTCCATAGTATGCACAAGACCAAGATATACTCTGATATAGCCCTGAGAAAGTGACTTTTAACCATGAGGCAAACAGCATTGTTTAATAAGGGTCAGTCATTTATGAGTAAGGGTCATTAGGCTGTTTATAGCTCTAAGAGAAAGTTTCCAGAAAAACAAGATCCCCAGTGTCTACCCTCACACCCACAAGGATGGATGATGTATATTTTGCATAAGTGGCAGGGCTGACTTTAGCAACATTTACCCTAACCCAGGAGGCATTATGTTCACTAGTTAATTATAAGGTTTTTCAGGGAAGAATGGAATGTAGGGGTAGACCTAGTGACAACCTTATATGCTAGTCTTCTTGAATTACTGGGATGTCCCTGACCAGGTGCAACCACTGCCCCAAGGTCAGAACAAGAGGACAACTTGCTCCTGATTTTAACCGACAAGGTACTCTGTGGTCTGGTCCTCAAGCAGAAATGATAGTTACAAGAGAGTAGATCTTGGTCACTGCTTGGTGGCAAGAGACCTTGCCAACTTTCTGTACCCTCGCCAGGAATTTTCACTCAACTGGTGAGTTCAGGATGGCTCCCAACAGAGCCCTGTACTGGGTTCTGCACTGATAGTGTGGAACCTGCTTGGGATTCTCTCTCTGTCTCTCTCTCTCCTTCTCTCTCTCTTTTCCCAAAATAAATAAATAAGCTTAAAAAAGATACTTAAAACATAAAAATAACATACAAAGACAGACATAAATGAAAGCAAGGAGGGAGGGATGAGAAGAAGAGGGAATTAGACAAGAAGAAAATCCATCAGGGCCAGTTAGATTTTTTGCCAAATCAGTGAGCTTGGCAGAAAAGTTAAAACAGTCCAAAGTAAAAAGTTTCATAGTAGAGAGAGACATTAAAGAGGTTTTTTTTGTTATTTTTATTTGTTTTAGATTGATTATTTATTTACTTACTGATTGATTGATTGAAAGACTTTTTTAGAGTAGTTTTACATTTATAGTAAAATTAAGAAGGAAGTACAGACATTTCCCATATATAAACTGCCCCCACACATGCATAGGCTCCCCCATTATCAATATTCCCCACTAGCCGGGTACATTTATTGCAACTTATGATCACACATGATTCCCCAAAGTCCATAATTTACATTAGGCTTCACTCTTAGTGTCGTATGTTCTATTGCCTTGGACAAATATATAATGCCATGTATGCATCTATATAGTATCATAAAGAATATTTTTACTGCACCCAAAATCCTCCATGCTCTGCCTATCCAACTCTCCTTTGCACCTGAACCCCTGGCAACCAATGATCATTTTACAATTTCCATAACTTTGCCTTTTTTAGGATGTCATATACTTGAAATCATAATTTTTCAGATTGGTTTGTTTCATTAGCATTCAATATACACTTAAATTTCCTCTATGTCTTTTTATGGTTTAATAGCTCATTTCTTTTAGAACTGAATAATGCTCCATTGTCCGAATGAATCCATAGTTTATATGCCCATTTACTTCCTGATAGACATCTTGGTTGCTTCTAAGCTTTGGCAATTGTGAATAAAGCTGCTATAAATGTCTGTGTGCAGGTTTTTTGAATGGACATTAGCTTTTCAACTCCTTGGGTAAATACGGAAGACCACAATTGCTGGAATTATATGGTAAGAATGTGTGTCATTTTGTAAAAAAACACTAATATCTGCTTAAGAGTGGTTGTACCATTTTGCATTCCCACCATCAATGAATGAGAATCTTTTGTTTCACTGCCTTGCCCACATTTGATGTTGTAAATATCCCTTATTTGAGCCATTCTAATAAGTGTTTAATGATAACTCATTTTAATTTGCGTTTCCCTGATAACTTATAAAGTGGAGTCTCTTTTCATATGCTTACTTTCCACATGCCTATCTTCTCTGGTGAGATGTCTGTTAAGGTCTTTGGCCCTCCCAAGTTTCTGATCAGATTTTGTCTTCTCAGAATTCTTTCCTTGACCACTCTAGATTTTTCTGCCTTATTCCTACCATTGTAATTCTTTTATATGTTTAATGAACAAACACAAAGCCACAATAGCATTTTTTAATTTTATTTTTCAAATACAATCAACTAACAAAAAATTGACTATATTTTTCTTTTGAGGTACCTTCTATGGATTCTGGTTTATGTTTAGATAAGTGTACTCACAACTATAATCAGAATCCCAAACGATTCCAAATTCCCCAAAATACCTCCTTGTGCTATTTTTTTGTGGTCACACACTCCACCCACTCCAATCCATGGACATTCATCGATCTATTCTCTGTCATTATAGGTTGCTTTCTACAAGAATTCCAAAATAACGAATCAAATAGTATGAAACATTTTGGGACTGATTTCTTTTTTTTCGTATAATACCTTTGCTATTCATCTAAGTGCTTTTTTTGTATCAATACAGTTTTTTATTCATGACTATTATCCATTGCATGGATGTATCACTATTTTTATCTTATTTATCTTTGGAAGATTATTTGAGTTATTTCCGTTTCTGTTTTGTTTTATTTTGTTTTGTTTTTGTAAATTTGAATAAGACTATTATAAATATTCATGTACAGGTTTTTGAGTAAAAAAAAGTTTTTATTTTCTTAACATAAATTTCAAAATGTGGCACAGCTGGATTATATAGTAACCATATGTATAAATTTATAGTAAACTTCCAAGCAGTGTTTCAGAGTAGTTTTATTTTTGGGTGTTTCCACATCTAATGTATGAGTGTTTGAGTTGCTCTGCAATCTTAACAGGATTTGGTGTTATCGGTATTTTTTTCTAAAGCTACTCTGATATGATACGTGTCTAGTGACATCTCATTGTGGTTGTGATTTGCATTTTCCCAAACACTGAAAATACTGAACATCTCCCTTGAGCTCATGATAGTGTCTGTTCACGTGTTTTGTACATTTTAAAGCCATGTTGTTTTTGTTCTCACGCTCTGAGGTGAGTTCTTATGTATTCTGGATAAGTCCTTGGTTGAATATGTTATTTGGAAATATTCTCTTCTTTATAGCCTGTCTTTCCATTTTCTTGAAAGTTATTCTTCTTACATTACTCTACACTCTTTTTATTTTTTGCATAACAGGTAATGCTTTCTGAAAATGTCTGATTTATTTATGAGATTACTTATTTACAGTCTATACTCCACAAGAAACACACGCTTCATGTTTGCAGAAAATTTCTGTATCACCACAGTGATGAGACAATGCTAGAATCACTAGCTTGTGATAGTTAACAAAATATAAAATATGAATTCAGGAATGCACCTGTATTAGTTTCCCATCGTTGCTGTTACACAGATGTTGTAGCCTGAAAAAAACACATTTTTCTTCTCTCACAGTTTAGAGGTAAGAAGTTCAAAATCAGTGTCAAAGCATCAAAATCAAGGATTTGGCAGGGAGGTACTATGGAAGCTTTTGGAGAGAATTAGTTTTTTTTTTTTTTCAGTTTTGGGAGGCTGTCCTATTCCTTGGTTTATGGTTCATTGTCTTCCGCTCCCTCTTTCTGCTTCACATTGCTCTTCTTCCAGAATCCAATCTTCCTCTACTTGCTCATAGTGTGATTACATTCAGATTTGACAAAGATAATCCAGGCTAATCTATCCATTGTAATATGTTTAATTTAATTACATCTGGAAAATCCCTGTTGCCATATAAGGTAATATTCACAAGTTCCAAGGATTAGGACCTGGATGTCTTTAGGGTCATTACTAAACCTATTATATGTCCCAAACTATGTTCTTCCTATTATCTAGTTCCTGCACTCTCTCCTGAACCTCAGAAAATTGTAAATAATGACATATTTTGATAATTAATGATCTAGGTATTACATATATTTTAATCATTTTTCTCCCTCTGCGACCAGACTATAAATCTCCTACAAATCAGAATTATGCCTTCTACTTTATTACTAGTCAACAAGTGAATTCTTACTGAATCCCTATATTTTTAACCAGATGATGGATTAACAATCTGTGAGCATCAAACATCTGAATCATTAATAAAGCCAGACTTTGTCTAGGACTACAAATTATACGTGGATCTATACTTTTTGGTCAAATCAAATTTTTCAATATTTTTTTTCTTGTAAAGACTAACCTCATCTAGACTCTTCTTTGTATCTTTTTGTCTGTCTTTGTCTCTCTCTGTGTCAGTCTCTGTGTGTGCCTTTCATTTTTTCCCTTTCCTTCCTTTCCTCCTTGCCTTTTGTATCATCTTCCAAAACACGATCTCTATATAAGATAAATTCAGACCACAATTGTATATTTTCTTGGTTAGAATTGATTTATTTTATTCCTCTGACAGAAAAGCAAACAATTTAAGGATATGTGCTTTCTTTTTCCCAAGAAAATTGTATTTCAATGTATCAAGTATCCTACAATTTCTCTATAATAATGTGTGAGAAAAATAAAAACACTTTGTTTATACCTTTCATCATTTTAGTTATTTTCTTCAGGGTTCACAGAAAGGATATATTAAGAACACAAGCTTACATAAATATTACATAGCTTATCCATCTGTGCCATATTCTATATCTTCTTGATATTGGCGGAGGATGTGTTGATATAAAATAATTTAATAAATGTTAAAATGACTAGACTTTCATGTATCTTCAATATATCTATAAGTTCATGCTTTTTACTTCAATAACATATTAATCTGTCTTTCATTTTTATGTCAGTGGTTACATCTGTCTAAAGAAATACAGGTGAATTAAACTTAATGTTTTATTTATTTTTGATACAGAGAGAGACAGAGCATGAGAGGGGGAGGGGCAGAGAGAGAGGGAAACAGAATCAGAAGCAGGCTCCACGGTCTGAACTTATCAGCACAGAGTCCACCACAGTGCTCAGACTCAAGAATGTGAGATCATGTCCTGAGCCGAAGTAGGAGGCTTAACCGACTGAGCCACCCAGGCGCCCCAACAGGTGAATTAAACTTAAAGCATAGTTATACTTTAATCTTTTTTTAAATTCACTTTCTTGTAAATTCATTTTTAAAATCAATATTGTTGGTTTTAATTATTACCAACATCCGGTGACAGACTTTTATATATTTTTTAAATCAGAATCTTCTATTCTACAAATGTTTGAGTAAACTAAAATAACATTATGTTAAATTTGAAGAAGTATCCTAAAGTATTTCCTTTCCAGAGAGGTTTATAAACCCCAAAAATATTTTATTCTATATTCCATGAGAATAAAAAAGACAAACATGAAATAAGCAAACTAAAAACATGATCATAGGTTCTTGGTAGATGCATTTTCTAGAGTAGTATTTTCCTAAACATTTGAACACATGGTTTCATTTTAAATGCCTTGATTATATCATCTAAATCCCATATTCTTTTTTTTTCAACAAATAAGAGTCCATGAAATTTTAACTCATAGTGATGAATTCACATACTTGAAAGCATCATTTGAATAATTTCTTGCCAGATGTTATACCTAGTTTGAGAAACTGTCCCATTAGAAATTTATAGAACTGACTTCTTTAGTAATGAAAATAGTCATCTCAGAAGATGAAACAGCAAATAAAATTTGACTTTCTTAAAACATGCCTTACACATGATGTCTGACAGCTTTTATTGCTTTTTTTAACATGTAGAATTGAAAAGTGGATTTATATACTTATGTTGGAACCCCACTGATGCAACTAATAATTTTTAAAACACAAGGAAAAATTAAAAAATATGCTAAAGGATTTCCTTAACAGAAAAGGAATTATTGGTCATTAGTTCCAGCAGGAAACTAATAGGAACTAATAGATAGGAAAGGCCAGGACATTTATTATTTGTAGGATAGTCATTATTCTTATGATAGTCAAATAAAGGAAACTTTACTTCTAATAGTATTTAATAGAAGACTTATAAGTTCATTAAATGCAGAATGGGTATGCAAGTGTTAAGGAGACAAATAGATTGGGCATCCTAGAGCAGTTGAAAGGAAATGTAAATTTAAGAGCCTGGAACTTGTCTTTTTAGTCGTACATCACTAGTATCTCTCCTAGCAGAGAAAGAAGTATAGGAAAAGAGAAGAGAGATTTCCTTACTGGGACATGGGGGTTCAGATGCAAGAATCTGTCCTTTTGGAGAAACGCAGTATTCAGTCCTGAGATTCAATCTTTGAAGGTGAAAGGAACAGGAACCCAGGGATTTGGTGTAGGATTTTCAGTTACTGGAATGTGGTTACCATAGTCAAGACAGAACCTGCACCAAGGCTGATGTTAGTTTAATGTTGTTTCAGTAAATTACAGTCCTAAGGATACTTCATTCCTGGTGAATCAGATCCAAATTGATCACTTAGACTAAGAATAACATTTAATCTACAGACGGCATCGACCTCAATGGATAAATAAATTTACCAGCAGGGAAACAATCAAGAAAACATTAAATAAAGAACCTCAGTGTGATAAAGCAAAAACAAGCTTAGAAATCCAATAGTAATGTGTGTGTCAGAGCACACAAATGAATGGACTTTGAGTAAATTATTGATATTTTTTCTGAATCTCAGTTTCATTCATAAAAATTGGGTAAAAGATAGATGCAAGCCAGAACCCTTTCAGTACAAATAGCTATATTCAGTCTAGCTTAATAAAAATAATACAACTGGGTGATTATGGGAAAGGATAGGTGAGATTAAAATAATCTGGTAAGCCTCTGGGAGAAGGGAAAGCTATATAATTCCTATGAACAAGAAAATGAAGTATCCTAGGGCGATCAATTGAAATGCCTTTTCTTATGTTCTCTCCTGTATAAATATTAAAATTTTAATAATATACTTAAGATTTAGATATGTCAATAAAAAAGCAATAGAGGAAAAGAAGCTTACCAAATTACATATTTTCCTTTCTCTCCCTTTCCATTAACAATGGGAAGGACTAGCTATACAAACTGAGAATGTTTTCTGAAAATAAATATTTTAAAATTCAAAGCAAAGCCAAAAACCAGAACACATGTAACGGAAGTTAAAGAAATTATACTTTCCTGTAGTACAAAATACTTCATAAATCCCACTTTTGCTGTCCCAAGGTACAATAAGATTCAAAAGAAAATTACTTTCACACATGATAAAATCAAGGAAGCTTGCTTTGAGCGATTTTTTTTATCAATTTCAAGATAATGTAATAAAAAACAGGGTACTTCACTGCTTTTTCAGAAAAAATATATTTCTATAGTACATGTCTTTTAGAAGAATAACAATTGATCAAATGAAAAGTTCTGCTGTTAAACTTTACATTGTGTTATAAAATATTCAGTGACACTTCATAAGAATCTATAAATCACTTTTCCATTTTCGCTTTGTCAAAAGACATGCATGTAAGTGTGTGTGTGTGTGTGTGTGTGTGTGTGTGTGTGTGTGTATGCAGGCACATGTGGAGAAAGGGAGATGGAAATTAGGGAAGGAAGGAAAAAAACAGAGGCTGAGCAAGCATGGAGGTAATTATAAAGAAATGGATTAAGAAAAGACAAAATAAATATAATTATACAGAAATAAGGTAATCAATTAAAATGTAAGAAGCCCAATACTAGAATTAAACACTTTTGATTTTAAAAAGATTTGATTAAAATTATGACTGAAATTATGGAAGTAAAATGGCTGCTTAATGTATAAAGCAGTGGTAATGAATCTATAGAAATGATACTTTCAGAGATATGGAATACTTTATATATATATGTATATATATATTATTTTCAGATTAGTTTACATTGTAAAATGAGTAATTTGCCTTCTCTAGAAAAATGAAAACTTATTAACTGAATAAAGTGAAGCTTTAGAAAGTCTAAATTGAAGACCACACTATTAGGTCAAATATCTCCTTCTCCATAAACCACTGATGGAGACACAGAGAAGAGCAGAGATTAAACAAATTTACATAACAAATGGACCCTAAAGGTAAAGTCTCAAGGAAAAGCTATAAAGAAATTGACAATATGAATATGATAATATCTATTAAGATTTAATCAGTAATAAACTTCCATAAAAGAAAGCACTAGAGGGGCACCTGGGTGGCTCAGTAGGTTGTCAGACTCTTGATCTTGGCTCAGGTCATTATCTCATGGTTGGTGAGATCACGACTAGTGTTGGGCTTTGTGCTGTCAGCACAGAGTCTGCTGTGATTCTCTTTTTCTGTCTTTTTGTCTCTCCCTTGTTTGTGCTCTCCCTTTATGTCGCGCTCTCTCTCTCTCTCTCTCTCTCTCTCTTTCTCAAAATAAATAAACATTAAAAAAAGAAAGAAAGCACCAGACCCAAAAGGCTTCACTAATGAATTCTATCCAAACATTAAGAAATAAATGATACTAACTCTTTCCAAATTTTCCCAAAATAAGAACATTCTATGAAACCAATACCAAAAATAGGTTAAGACATTATAAGAAAACTATAAGCCAATATCTCTCAGAAATATAGATGCAAACATCCTCACCAAAATATCAGTAAACTTAATCCAACAATGTATATGTAGAATTATATAATATGACCAAGTAGATTTATTCCAGATATATGAGACTGAGTTAATGCTTGAAAATTAATCACCACACCAACAAGCTAAAGAAGGAAACTCTTATTATAGTCCCAATAGTTTCAGAAAAAGCACTTGACAAAATTCCAAACATATTTATGATCAAAACTCTCAGTTATTAAGACTAGAGGAGCACTGTCTCAACTATATAAACAACATCTACAAAATCTTACAGTAAATGTCATTCCTAGTAGTGAAAAAATAGATGTTTAGCATTTAAGATTGAGAACAAAGCAAGGATGTCTTCTCTCCCTACTCTTCTTCAACATGATGCTGGAAATCCTAACTGATACAGTAAGAAAGCAAAGTAAAAGAAAAAAACTTCAACCCTGTAAGGTTGCCAATGACATGATTGTGTATATAGAAAGTTCCAAAGAATTGACCAAAAAAACCTCCTGAAATTAATAAGTCACTATAACAAGGCATAGGATAGAAAGTTAACATACGAGTGGAAAGTATAAAACTAAAGACAAAATAAATTATACATAAACATTGTATTCTAGTTGATAAAGTAATGTCCCAGGCGAGGATGATATATGTGGTAATACATTAAGGTAATATATTAACTTATGTTTTGCTTAATGTAAATGCAGTTGGTTATATATAGAAATATCTAGATAGGTTAGATAGACAGGCTGACAGATGGGTGGGTAGGCAGAGACAGAGAAAGAGAGAGAAACCTGTAGAGTTTCTGGAAACCTGAGAGTACCCTTGTTGAGGTGTATACACATCAGTTTGCATATATACCTATATCTCTTTACTTTGTAAACTGAACGATTGTCAAGTCAGTCACAAGAGCACACCCAGTGCCTGTTTAATGTTTACTGATACCATTCCCTAACAAGAGGAGCCAAAGCTCCTTAGAAAAGTAGCTGACACTATGACTGGAATAAGAAATGCAAGATAGGGGTGGCTGGGTGGCTCAGTCGGTTAAGTGTCCAACTTCAGCTCAGGTCATGTTCTCACAGTTTGTGGGTTTGAGCCCCATGTCTGGTTCTGTGCTGACAGCTCAGAGTCTGGAGCCTACTTCGGATCCTGTGTCTCCCCCTCTCTCTTTGACCCTCCCCTGCTCATGCTGTCTCTCTCTGTCTCTCAAAAATAAATAAAAAACAGAAAAAAAAAAAAAAGAAATACAAGATAATCCTGGAATATCTCACAGAAAGTGAGAAAGTATTTTAAAAAAATATAATAATGGTATCCAAGGGATACAGGAGTGGATAAAAGAGCTCCTGATAATCAATACTGAAACAATATCAGCAATAAAATAAAATAGCATTAGATTTTTACCCAATTTATAAAATATTCATGAATCCATACTAATATAAATAAAATAGTAAATACATAAATGAAATTTAACAGAAAAATTTCTCATGCAGAAGTATTCCAAATAAGTTATATAGATACTTTGCCATCAAGGAAATGGAGTATATTTCCCCAGTCCCTACATATGAGCTATGCAAGGTGACTTTCTTCCAAAGTATGTAGTGTAAAGTATATGTGTAAAGTGGGTGAGAGAAGAGTAAATCTGAAGTGGAAAAACCTGACAAACCCTTCCACTCAGCCCAGAGATCAAGGTCAACTTCATCAGCAATATGTTACATTGATAGTATGCCCCCTTGATATGATGTGATGATAATTGTATTGCAGTCTTCCTACCAAAAACCTATAACCCTCATCTAATATAGACAAAATGTCAGAAAAATCCCAGTTGAGAGACAAAAACCGCATCAATACTCCATAAAATTGTCCAGATCATCATAAACAAAGAAAATTGAAAAAAATGTTTTAACAAAGAGAAACCTAAGAGAATATGATCACTAAGTGCAATACAATGTTCTGGGTAAGATCTTGGAACAGAAAATAAGTAAAGTAAAGTGTAAGTAAATCTATATAAAGTATGGAGTTGATTCATTAATAATATTTGTTTACTAATTGAAAAATGTGTGTCATAATTTTATGTTGTCAATAATAGAAGAAACTGTGTGTTGATAATTGGGGATCTCTGTATTGTCTTCTCAATTTTTCTGTAAATCAGAAACTTTTCTAAAATGGACATTTTATTTTAAAAAAACATTACATTAGAATTTCCAATGTCATGCCAGCATCATAATATTAATTTTCAATCCCCCAATATTCCGTATTTCTAATGCTGAGGGCACTGCCTCTGCACCACTGTCTAAGATTTTTCCATCACCTTTTGTTCATCCTTCCATCTCTCCATAGCTAATCACAATCTTAATAGAAATAAAAAGTTTTGAATAGTTTCTTTTGTATTCTTCTCATAAAATCATATTATCAAATATACACATATGCACACAAGTTTTGGGCAAAGTTACATATGTCTTATTTTTATTTATTTTTTTAATGCTTATTTATTTATTTTGAGAAATGGAGAGAGAGAGAGGGAGATTGAGAGAGAGAGAGAGGGAGAGAGAAAGAAAGAGAGAGAGAGAGAGAGAGAGAGAGAGAGCACCTGAGTGAGGAAGGGGCAGAGAGAGAGGAAGAGAAAGTTTCCCAAGCAGCCTCCATGCTCTCATTACAGAGCCTGATGCAGATCATGAGATCATGATTTGAGCTGCAATCAAGAGGTAACTGCTTAACCAACTAATCCACACCCCAGAGCCATGTAGGTGCCTCAATTTTTGTCAAAGAATCTAAAGAGAGTAGAAGTAGAACAATAATAATTTGTTACTATTTCTAGGAAAATAACAAAATTTTAAATATTACCATTGACTAGACCATTCCATTCTGCCTTGTCCTAATTTCAGCACCATTAGAGTCTGGGAAGTTATTGGAAAGGTACTACTTAAAAAAATATGCTTAATGAAAACTGTGTATTTATCTTTAAAACAGATCATAAACCAACAAAATGCTTTATTCTTTCTTTTCTTCTTTACAGTATGCATTAATTCTTTCAGCTCAATATGGTGTGTTAGTAATTTTTTATTAATGACAAACTCTAATGGATAGTTTTACATGTATTTGGTTAATTACAAATTAAATTGTACATAAAAATTAAGTTTGATTGAATTACAGGATTCATCAGGGAAAATAATTAGAATTCTCTTTGGTGGTAGAATGGTTTATAACAAAGGCTAACAGAGCCTAAAATATGAAGATCATCAACAATCTGTTAAACCAGCTTTGGGCTGGTTTAGAAATATTATTTCAGAGACAATTATTCTGAGACTATTGAATATCTAACAATTGCTAGGGGCTTTTGAGGAAATAAAAATCAGTGAGATACAAGCTTTATCTTCACAGAACTTGCTGATTTAATGGTGAGGGCTGGAGACGGTGAAGAGATAAAAATAAGACAAAAACATAACTATAAAGAAACCATAGTATCATAAAATAAGAGGCCTCTAGAGGAGGAAAGAGTAAAAACCCTCCGTAAACCAAGTGATATCAATTATAAAACTAATATAAAGGCAAAAGTGGAAAAGAGAGGAGAGAATGGCATAAAGAATGAATCAATGAACACAATTTTCACCTTTAAGATTATAATTATCAAGGAAAGAAATGGGAAGAGGGGGCAGATCAATTGCAATAAAGTATGAGAAGTATGAGAAAAAATAACATGCAGAGTATAAATCAAGAGAGTGCTTGGAAAAATCGGACAAAGGCTTGACTGTAGAGACGATATTTTTGGTAGTTTTGTAAGACGAGATGGCGTTTGTCAAAGATTGAATTTTCCAGGCAGAGGAACAAGCAGCATCTACAGTATCTCTAGAATGTAGAGGAATTCACATCGAATATGTTAGAGAC
This sequence comes from Helogale parvula, assembly GCA_004023845.1. Taxonomy (NCBI): domain Eukaryota; kingdom Metazoa; phylum Chordata; class Mammalia; order Carnivora; family Herpestidae; genus Helogale; species Helogale parvula. The sequence continues at coordinate 57,995 of PJEM01003412.1, read as the reverse complement.
ACAGACAACACTGAAAAGTTAAGCTGGGGTCAGATTTTCAAACCATATGTGTAGGCTGCCATGAAAACAGGTCAGGTTCCAAGCCAGATGAGAACTGAAACTGGAAATTTGGAGTTGGCTTGAGTTGCTCTCAATTTGTTTAACAGAAGCTTATTAACAAGTCATACAAAGTATATTCACAAGCTCAAAGGTGGAAGTAAGTCATTTATTTTCTCCTTTGTTTCTCAGGAAGGCCAGCAATGGAAATGATCAATGAAGTCAACAAAGAATGAAACCAAACCAAGGAAACTCAGGATACCATCATCCTGGGAGATGGGCCCTGTCAACCATAAAGAGTCTATGTAATTACCATATACTATCTTGTTCATTGTGCCACAGTCATATTTGTTTTAGTTTTGTTTCCTAATTTACCATTGGGACTAATATAGTAGGCCTGGCCATACCCTCCCAACAGGACATGATATCATTTTAAGATATAGAAATATTTCCCATGCTGTCCTCTAAACAAAATGGTTTGAATAGTCAGAAATACAGTGACATAGTGAATATTACCTTTGATAAGACAATGCAGGTAGTTTGATGATTGGTTAACTGGAAATATGACGGAAGAAGAAGCTGATCACAAGGACAGGATGCTACTGCAATCACCTAAATAAAGGATTGCAAGTTCCAAGCTTAAGGCTGTGGAGGTGGGAATAGAGTGGTTAGATGACAAAGTCAAGTGTAAATGAGAAATTAGAGAATTTATTGAATATGGAAAATAAATAGAATAATAATCCTTCTATTTTGAGTGAAACAGCTATTGAATAACAAGAAACATATTTTCCTGGAGAATAACTGATTTGTTAAATTTAGGGTGGAGAAAGCATCCCATGGAATACCATAACTGGAATACTGCCGCTTTGGTTAAAATCGTCACTCCATCACTTTCCCATGTGGCCTTGAAAAAATTATGCACCTTTGCCACATTCTGTTTGCTTATCTGAGATGAGAGAATAATAGCAGCACTAGTCACAAGTTGCTATGAAGATTAAATGAGAAAATATAATTGTAAGATTTATTATTTTTTTAAATTTTATTTTATTTTTTTGAATATAACACAATTTATTTTTTGTAACATATGCAATTATTTTTCATCATTTACAATACAGTGGTTACAATGACACTCCAAACAGAAAAGCAAAGTAAAAAATCAAAACACCAACTTCTATTTCATGTAATTAGACTTATACAGAAATTAGAAGGTTAAGTAACAACTAGTTAATCACCCAATTTCACAGCTATCTGAAGTGGCAATCATTATATAGCAGCTTATCTATGATACGTTCAAGATACATGATACAATTTATTACTTGCCCATAAACTACAACACAGCCTGCTTAATACCTTTCCTTAAATTCCACCTCTATACTACAATGTGCTTGAGGTCCATGCCAAAAAGTAGCTACTTTTTATATAGGAAATGGATGATTAAGTCTTTGGTGCTGTAAAGCAACTTCATTTAAACATAACCACCCCCACCACCAAAAAAAGAAGAGAAAAAAAAAAGTAAAGAAAATAATAAGGGAAAAACCCAAGACACACTTCCTAGGGGGAAAAAAAAAAAACAGCATGTAATTACTGTCCCTGACGGAATGTATTAAATAAGCAAACACCCCCAACAAGCAAAACATGTACTACAATGTAAAAATATTATAAAAAAGAAAACCCTCTCACATCCATAAATGAAAGATTGCACACAAAGAGCTCACATCTTTTCAAGCTTCAATAGTATATATTCAATAGTATATAACTGTAAGATTTAAAACAGTATGAGAAGTGCAAGACAGGGGGAGCATCATTTTAAGATTCAAGAATTAATGAATGTGAAAATCATTAGCAGCAGCATAGAAAGGTAGAAGACACTATGAATAACTAGCAGAACTTGTAGAGTCTTAATAGTTAACAATTTCAAATAAGAAAGAAATCTATCAAATTTGAAAGGAAGAAATAGAGAAGTAGGAAGCGAATCAGAATAGAGAGCTGCCAAAGAAGCCAGGAGAGAATATATGGGCCTCGAAAAAAAATGATTGGCTTTGTAAGAGGAGAGGAGCATAAATACATTCTGTCAAAAATTTGGAATCATACTAAAATATGTAATATTAAATGATATTTTAGTAAAAAGACCACAGGTTGAAATTTAGGAAATAAGTCTACAGTTAAAAGTAATTTTGCCACATTGGTAGGCTCAATAATAGGACGTGTCTGTGATATCATAATCAAAATGAGGAAACACAATTAATGGCAAGAGAAAGATGTGAACAAATTTGATTGGCTCTGGGATCCTTTTATATACTAGATACACTGTAGCCTGCATTTCATAGATGGAGAAAGGTATACATGGGTATTAAACAAATTACATCAAGAAAAGGGAATAACAATCAGAAAATATAAGTTTTTTGGAGGGATGTGGAGGCTTTCACTATTTGGTATTTTGAATACAATATAATTTGGATCAATTATCCAGAATATGCATTCATGTATTATTTTGCTTATATAACAAAACTGATAATACACAGCTTCATTAGAATAAATGCTAAAGCCTTTCTACATCCCAACTAAAAGTTAATATTTGGTTCCCTTTCTTCAAATCTTTCTTAAATAGTTTTAATTAACAATGTTTGATTCTATTTTTTGTATTTTTCCTAGTTTCAAAATAAACAACCCTATTAAGATCATTGCACTGAAAATCTTTTAAAAAAGTAATCACATCATTAAGAATATTCGGGTATTCATGAAGTATTGAAATATGGATAATGACTTGAGCATGTCACTAAAATGATCATCTGTCCCCAATTAATACTGATATATTGCAGTTGGGAGGTCTTTTAATGATCACATTACTGGGGAATTATTGCTACTCATATAATTTGTCCTTATAATCATGTATTTATCAAAGATACAAAAGACAAGTCTCCCAGGAGGCTTATTAAAATCCTTATTCTCTTGATTTCTAATTGGTAAAGAAGATAGTTTGTCCAATTTTTTTTTTTTCCTAAAAGACCAATGGGGTTTTCATCAACAGAAGTATTCAAAACTATGCAATTGTCACATACATAAATCTCCATTTCTAAAGGGCAGAAAATAATATGCCAAAAAGAGGAATCACTTTACAGCATTCTTTCTGCTCAAGGAAGTCCTAATCAAATCAAATCAAAATTATTTATTAAACGTCTATAGATGCAAGGCAATCTCTTAACCACAATTTAAATAGCATTAAGTTGATAAGGTAAATGTGCATAATACTAGGAAACAAATTATATGTAGATCCTTTCATTTGCTTCAGAATTACCTTTACAAATTTTTATAAGTTTAAGTAGTTCCACATTATCATTTTAATTGCATATTTCTAAACCTATACATTTTATTTCATTAAAAAAAGTGGTGATATATCTCGCAAGACAGAACCTTAAAATACAATCTCTTTCTAAGTCACCCCTCCTTACTTCTAATGTACTGATTTAACCTGTGACTGAGCATGCCCACAAGTTTGATACTATAGTCAGAATAAATTTCAGGTACCACGTATATTAGTGGCATAAGTAATCAAAATAACAAAGGATTTATGACTTATTGGCCTTAATCCCATGGTGACCTTTCTCTTTGTGAAGATAATCCCTTCCCACCTTACTCTCTCCTCACCTCTCCATGAAATATACATTTAAAGTCACTGTCCCCAGCCGTTCTAGGGAGTGGGGTGTTACATGCCCCATTTTGAGGGTGGAGCATCTACATAAATTATTTGGAATACTTCCACATGGGAGATTTATCTCTTCTCCCTCATTAATTAATTAGTTAATTAATTAATTAACTAAGCAATGTATTCAATCATTTATATTCTTAAGGATTTATGGATATTTATTTTATACTTTGCATTACACTATTTTAAGATTGCCCACATTATTTCAGCTTTGACTGAATATTGGAGACTCATTCAGTTTGCTCCTGTACTTCTTTGACCTACCTCCTTATCACTGTAAATGTGTGTGTGTGTGTGTGTGTGAGAGAGAGAGAGAGAGAGAGAGAGAGAGAGTTTGGAACATACTTTCCAGTATTACAAGATGCTATAGGTTCATCTTGTGTGTATCTTACCCTGGTCCCAGAATCAGCCATTTCAACAGGAAGAACTGGTTCCTTTTGTTGGAGAGTGGTATAAGAAAATAAGTTCTAGACACTAGATGTATCTTATTTTATTTTTTCAGCCTTTTTTCTTCCCTTTTAACAGAGCAAACAGAGGGGCATCTGGGTGGCTCAGTCAGTTAAGAGCCTGACTTCAGCTCAGGTCATGGTCTCACAGTTTGTGGGTTTGATTCCTGCTTCAGGCTCTGGGCTGACAACTCTGTGTCTCCCCCTCTCCCTGACCCTCCCGCTCTGTGTGTGTCTCTCTCAAAAATAAATAAACATTAAAAATGATTAGAAAATAAAAAAGCTAACAGAAATTATATGTATTTATACAAACTTGAGTATATACACATATTTATAAATATTTCTATATGTAAACATCTATATGTATATTAAGATAAACTTGAGTTTATTCTGATGTTTCCAAACCATTCTCATATAAGGAGCTTGGTGCTATCTATCAACCATATATTTAATTATTCTCTATAAAAACATATGTAGCAACATCAAGAGTTATAAATCATGTTGATAGTATATACACCTGCTATGATGTAACAATGGCATTTTACCTCTGCTGTCTTCCTCACAGTAACCCATAGTACTAGTCTTACCACAAAAAAAATATCAAATCCCAATTGAAGAACCTTCTACAAAATACCTGAGTACTGCTCAAAACATTCAGTTATGAATAGCAAGATAAGTGAGAAAGTGCAATAGCCAAGAGGAGCCTAAAGAGATGTGAGAACTAAATGTAATGTGCTGCTCTGGATGGGATTCCGCAGCCAGAAAAGACATTGAGTAAAAACTAATGAAATCTGGGGGCTCCTGGGTGGCTCATTTGGTTAAGCAACCAACTCGGTTTGGGCTCAGGTCGTGACCTCATAGTCTATGGGATCAAGCCCTGCAGCCAGCTCCATGCTGTCAGCAGGGAGCCTGCTTGGGATTCTTTCTCTCCTTGTCTCTCTGCCCCTCCCCTATTCACTCATCTCTCTCTCAAAGTAAACAAATAAACCTTAAAAATAATGAAATCTAAACAAACTATGGACCTCAGTTCATTTTAATGTATCAATATTCATTCATTTATCATAACAGATGAATAATGCTAATGTAATTTATTAATACTAGAGGAAACAGAGGAATCTTTGTATTGTCTTCTCCATTATTTTAGTAAATATAAACTGTTCTACAAAGTTAAGTTTGGTATAAAAAGATTTTTTAAAGGATAGATACCATATGGTTTCGCTTATATGAGGAATCTAAAAATCAAAATGAATGAATAAGCAAACAAATTAGAATCAAACCTAAAATAACTTCTGCTTGCCAGAGGGGAGGAAAAAGAGGGATGTAAAAATGGGTGGGACATATAGGTTTCCAGTTACTGAATGAGTAAGTCATGAGAATAAAAGGTATGACGTAGGGAATATAGTCAATGCTGATGTAACAGCGAGCATTGCATGTGACAGATGGTAACTACACTTGTAGTGAGCATAGAATAACTGTATAGAGTTGTTATATCAGTATGTTGTAGACCTGAAGCTCATGTAACATTGTGTGTCATCCATATTAAAAATATATTTAAAAGATCTTAATGAGTTTCATAGAATGCTTACACATACAGATAACAGTTATTAAACTGTGATGCACGATAACAAGCAAATATTTCTTAACCATTTAAAAAGTATTATATATGATGATTGTATCAGGAAAGCTATTCCTTTTTTTTAACCGTTCTCAGTAATAAACCATTAACACATAAATTTTGGCTCTGTGATAGGTTTTATATCTGACAGTTATAACAAAATCTAATAGTGGAATGGAAGGACTTAAGATCAAAATTTTAAATATATAAAAAGAATATAGGTTTACAATGTATAAAATAATTAAACTGAATATCAGTTATAGTTTTCAGTCTGGTCAAGAATGACATTATAGGGGCACCTGGCCGGCTTCGACTGTACAGCATGCGACACTTGATCTTGAGGTTGTAAATATAAGCCCCATGTTGGGTGTAGAGAGTTCTTAAAAATAAAATCTTTTAAAAAAAGAGAGAACAAAAAAAGAGTGTCAAATTTTTAGTATCCTGATGGAATGATGATATAATAACAACCTGGATTTTTAGTTGTCTATGCTATGTAACAAATTATCACAAACTTTGCAGTTTTAACTAATATATATTAGTTAGCTCATAGTTTCTGGGGGATGAGGAGGCTGGTCAGAGCTTCACTGGGTCCTGCTTTCAGTCTCTCCCAATGATGCAGTCGGGTCATTGGGCTAGGTTTTGTTTCCCTTCTGGAGTTTAGATTCTTCTTCCAAGCTTATATATAGTTGCCAGAATAATTTAGTTCTTTGCAATTATAGGAGTAAGCTCCTCATTTTCTTGCTGACTGTGCAGGAAATTCCTTTCAGTCCCCCAGAGTCCCCTGCATTTCTTGCCACATGGCCATCTCACAAGTTTTTGTATAATGTGACAACTCATTTCTTCAGAGCCAGCAAAAGAATTTCTTTCTTTGTGAATGGCTCAGTCTTTCTTTAAGCATTCATCTGACTAAACCAGACTCACTCGGGAAATCTTTGTTGTTGTTGTTGTTGTTGTTTTTTAATTTTTTAAAAATCTTTATTTATTTTTGAGAGAGACGGAGTGCAAGCAGGGGAAGAACAGAGAGAGACAGAGTCACAGACCCCGAAACAGGCTTCAGACTCCGAGCTATGTGCACAGAGCCCAACACCGGCCTCCAACTCACGAACTGCGAGTTTATGACGTGAGCCCAAGTCAGACGCTTAACCAAATAAGCCACCCAGGCACCCCAGGAAACCTATTTTTTAGATTAGCTCAACTCTAAATTGATATGGGATCTTAATTGCATTTACAAAATCTCCTTATTCTTGCCATCCAGCGTAACCCACTTGTTGTGATTATATACAATCATATTCAGGGGTCTTCCCAACTCTGAAGTGGAGGGAGGACTTGTATACCAGGGGGTGGGACTTTTGGAGCCATCTTGAAATTCTGCCTGCCACATATGTATCTACTGCTTACCACGCTCATCATTAGACTATGTTCACCTTTTAGAGTGTCTCATTTTAATTTACAATAGTTGTTATGCTGTAAGATTCAACAAATTATTTTGAAAATTAATCACCAAAAGATGAATAGGTTTAATAATTTGTCCATGGACACACAGCTAGGAAGTAGGATATTGGAATTTGAACTCAAATCTCTAAACCTAGACAAATCATTAACTTCTGTGATAGCAGACTATGATTATTTAGTTATTTACAATTTATTACTGTGGAAACAAAAGATGGAAAGTATGGTGCTACATACATTTAAAAGAATTATGCATTTTCTATTAGTAAGTGGCCTGGTAAAGTTGTTCAATAGGCAAAATAAGAAAGTTTGACTCATTTAGTTTAAAATAAAAGAACTCTGATAGGCAGAATTATAGTTAAAAATGTTGCAAGAGTTCTTTGCATAGCTGTTGGTTAAGTGTAAGACTCTTGATTTCAGCATACAACATGATCTCACTGTTTATGGAATTGAGCCCTGTGTTGGATTCTGTGTGGTTCTGCTCAGTGATTCTCTCTCTCTGCCCTTCCCCAACTCTATCTCTCAAAATAAATAAACATTTTAATAAAATAAAATGAAACTCTTTCCATAGAAATGTATTTTTAATGTTTTATTTAAAATGATTGCAAAGTAAATAAAATGCTACAATGGTACTAGTCCATTAGTCTGTGTAAAGGGTAGATTTCTAAAACATGTGACTAGTGTGTACCTCCCAGAAAATCAGGATCTTCTCAGATACAATCATAAAATTATCCAAAGCAGGAAATTAACTCACATTAACACAATACTGTAGATTTTGGAATGTCCTCCAAATCCCTTATATCAGAAGAAAACCCAGGTTAGACATTCTACTCACTGGTCATCCCTTGTCTTTAATCTCAAGCAGCTCTTCAATCTCTTTTTGTCTTTGACATTGATATTGTGAATCAGTTGTTTCATGAACTATCCTTCAATAATGATTTTTTTTATTATACTTCATGATTAAATTCAAGGATTGCATTTATAGATTGAATAGTCCAGAAGAGATGTGTTTTTGTCAGGGTACCCTAATTGGGAGACATATAATGCCTACTTGTCCTACTACTAGATTAATATCCCACTAGATATTAATTTTAATCACTCAGTTAAAGTGGTGACTGCCAGGTTTCTCCACTGTAAAATTATTATTTTCCACATTGTAATCCATAAGTGTTGTATGCTGATATGCTTTGATATTATTACAAAATAAGCTATTAATCATAAAACTTCCAAATGCTAATTTTAGAATCCTTTGATGATCCTTGCCTGAGTTATGGCTGTCAACCGGCAATTTTTGTAATTTCACCATTTCCTACATATTCTAGCTATCTTTCTATTATAAGGAAGAAAATTTGCTTGCATTTATTAATTTATTCATACCAATATGGGTTCATAGATTCTTATTGAGTTCACTGTTTTATACTTATTTACTTATTAATTTGATACTCAAATTGTCATCAAGATCCTGGTAAGAACTTTTGTGACTTTTTGAAATATATTTATTCCTCATTCTTTATGCACTTCCTGACTTGTTGGCAGAAAAAAGTGTTCTCAGTTCGTCTCGAATCAGTTGATTTAGTCTTGGCATTAGCCATTTCTTAAAGGGTCTCTAGTTCCTTTTAGTAGAGACTTTTATTTAGAAACCAAACTCGGGACACTAATTGTATTCAGGGCTACTGAAGCTCATGAGTTGGTGGCTATATAAGAGGACACAGCTAGGAAATAAATGAATGTACATGCATACGACCACATATATCCATAATCATCTTCTTTAATAAACATCTTTTCTATCAATATTTATCTATCATCTATCTGCCAATTTTATTTCAACACCACATGATTCATTCTAGTCTTCTCTAATTCTTTATTTTAATTCCTTCCTTTGACAGTGATGAATCTAGATCTCATTATCCACAATATGTTAACTTACTCACTCATTCATAAAATACATGGAAAGTATTCACGGGTCTACTGACACATAAAAATAGGAAACCGAAGCAGTTACTAAAATACAGGATTTATGTTTAGCCTAAGAGCGTATAGACCAAATCATCTTAGTTTTTTTTCCTTTTTCATTATAATTATGCTATTCCTTTGAAATCCACTTGAATCTATACGTTATGGTTCATTTTATATCAGCATGTCTTTTCTATCCCTTTTGATTTCTGAGTTTATTATTTTTTGACTATGTGAAGTATTAACATCATTTCAAAATTCAGGACAAAAAGGTATATCCAGTGTAGTGTAAATCTCATTGCTTATTAATTCTATTATTTCTGCCCTGTATACATCATAATGTAGGTAACTAAGTTCATTGATCTCTTTTCTTCTTTCACAAAATAAGTTACCAGTTTGCACATATAGAGACTCTTTTCCACTATCTTCAAAACTATTCCACATCAGTTCTTGTGGAGCTGTTTTATACTACATAACCATTCTGTAGATATATATCAGTTTATTCCTCACTCTTCTATATAAGGGCATTTAGACTGTCCCCAATATCTTTTAAATATGGACAACGCTTCAATTAATAACTTTATGTTTATGTATTTTCATGTTGTTGGAGGAATATCTTCAACATAACCCCTTAGAAGGGCAATTTTGGGGTTCTACAAATGTTGCTTTGTTAGATATTGCCAAATTCTTCTCCATAAGGTTCTGTTGATTGGAATTTGCGCCAAAATTGTGTGCACGCAACTTTTCCCACAACTGAAATAACAAATTGACAGCATTTTAAAACTGTCAAAAAGCTTGAAGATCTTTATTTCAACATCTTTATTTTTCAAATGAAGACTGGGCTACTGTTGCTTAATTTTGTAATGTCACTTAGTATCCTGATATTTTTCATTAAAGGAATATAAGATATGGCTTATATAAGGATGAAATTCACTAGACTTGGAGTTACAAAACCTAATTCTGTTTCTGCAGAGGTGATAAAAACTTTGAAAATTCTATTTCTTGAACATCCATACCTTTACAATAATAAGTAAGGTGTACCACTTTGTTAAGCCTTAATTTCCAAATGAGGAGAGGGATATCTACTCCAGGTTGAAGATAACCTCATTATGAGTGTAATTTCTAAATGTTTCCCCAAATTTCCTAAAAGCATATTGAATTTAAAAACATGTTTTTATTGTTAGAAATGGTGTTTTTAAAATATTAACCATGATATATTAAAGAAAAACAGAAAGAAAATAGTACTTCCTTTTCTTTTAGGGAAAATAGATTTTATTTTCCAAGAATTGAATGTAGCCTATATATTTTGCAACTCTATTAACTCCAATAATACTTTATCCAAATCCAGTCTTCAATTTTTCCACATAGATTTATGGGTTCAGACGGAGATGATACACAATCCCTGAACATAATCAGTGTACTCGGCTCTGCAAAATGATCTCCATGTCTGATTTCCTTGCCTGAATGCCTCTGCAAACACATTATGACCTGTCTTGCACTGTACATTACTATTAGTAAATGAAATATTGATGTTGTTTGGGTATACTCATTATAGAACCAACATTCCTGATTTATTCCATGATACGCATATAATTCAGTTTAGCAAACACACAATCCTGATTTATTTAGCTACTTGGAACCACAAAGGTCTTCAGAAGAATTTCTTTTTCTCCCTAATGCAACATCTGAAACATTACATTCTCGTCCTTGATGTAAATGCAACCTATATGTCACCTTTAATTTTACATATCCTTTTAGGCCAGGCTTTGACTTTTACAATGTAAAAAACACAGCTCTAATCTAATGTATATACTTGATATTTGATATTAAATAAATGAAAATTTCTGAAAAAAAGTCACTTACTTAACTGGAAACAATTGCTATGTTTAGTCTTTTTTATGGCTTAATTAACACTATGGGCATACTATTTGAAATGCTAAACCAAACATCTGAAATGTCCATCTTATCACTCAATAATATAGTCAGTAATTTAAGAACTTCTTCATATTTTAATGAAAAACCTTAGTATCTAAGTTCTTTATTAATTCTGGCTTATTCTGAGAGCTAAAAACACCACTTTTATATTTTTTAACAACTATATCCTTTCAGCAGAATGAAATCTACATACATATATATATATATATATATATATATATATATATATATATAAAACATAACAAATTAAGAATTTTTGCATATTAGGGATGCCCAGATGCTTCGGTCGGTTAAGATTCAGACTTTCACTCAGGTCATGTTTCAGTTTGTGAGTTTGAGCCCCATGTCAGGCTCTGCTGGTAGTGTGGATTCTGCTTGGGTTCTCTCTCTCTCTCTCTCTCTCTCTCTCTCTCTCTGTCTCTCTGCCCCTTCCTCACATGTGCTCTCTCAAAATAAATACATAAACTAAAAATTTTTAAAGAATTTTTATATATTACATGTACATTCAAGCAATGTCTCCTATAATTATTCCTTTAATCTGTCTTTTCTTTCTGCTTGTTTTGTTTCTTTTTCCTATTTTTTTCTGACTCCTGATTGGTTTATTACAAAAGTAATACAAACTCACATACTCTGGAAGAATCAGTGTTTTAGATTTTAAAAATTCTGTCTGGTTTCCAAAGTATAACTTTATACACGTTACATTTTCAAGGGTTTAATTCTTCCTTTATTATTATTATTTTAATTTTATTTATTTATTCATTTGTTTACTTATTTATTTTTGAGAGAGAAAGAGCAAGAGAGAAATGGACGCAGGAGGTACAGAGGGAAAGGAAGAGAGAAAATCCCAAGCAGCTTTCATGCTCAGTGCAGAGCCCAACACGGGGCTCGATTTCACGACCATGAAGATCTGAGCCAAAATCAAGAGTCCAAACATAACTGCCTGAGATACCCAGGCATCGCTAGGTTTAATTCCTAAAGATTAATGAAGATTAAAATTATCTATCATATAAGAAATTGTTGTCATGTAATAAAAACATTTTGCTATAAAATTATTATCAGGATAAATAGGGTACCTTAAATTTTCCCAAAAAATCCATGAAAGGTCTTCACAGATACAGACACACACACATACTCACGAGTGTGTAAACATATACATATACATATACACATGCATATATGTATATATATATGTATACCTATAAAACATTAAGATTAAAATAATCACTAATTTTTTCAAGTACACAAAAACATAAAATAACAGACAGAAAGAATCTATCTATCTAACATATTAAAAGGTAAGGACTCCATAAGATTTAACTAACCAAGGTTGAATAGAGTTTATTTTAGTTTACTTAATTAAAATTATTACCATTGAGTAATAAGATGTATTTTCTTATATTTATCTTTTTGTAAAGCCAGAACTAAAATAAAATAGATATGTTTTATTTTAAATATATAAATATATGCACACGAATATATTTATATTCACAAAAATATATACATACATACACGTATACACACATAGTTTTGACTTTATTGTGTTGTTTTTGTTCCCACCTTCTGACTGGCACTTAAATTTTAAGAATTCATACTCAGTGCTTACACTATGTTGTAAGATTAATTGACTGACAACCCCCAAACAGAACATATGCTTGACAACTTAATATATATTTTCAGAGTAGTACATATTTTTCTATATTGTTTTATATAGATTATTATAAAACTAATACTATGAGTATAAAATAAATATTAATAAGTATTATTTCTAAGTTATCAATTATATGTATTTCTGTACTATTTTATTTTCTTACATTTATAATTATTGTTTATTGCTTCATAAACACTTTTGTGCTCTGTTTAAAAAATTTGAACGCAAAGATTATGATTCTAATAGGAATGTATCGAAAGTGTAAAAGAAATCATGTTACTCTCTTTATAACGGAAAGGTAATTTCAGACTACAATGCAAAGCTATAGAAGTCATAATAGTAAGTACTGGCAAAAAACAGACACATAGACCAATGGAACAGAACTGAAAGTCCAGAAATAAACCTATGCATAAACCCATGTTAACCCATCTTAACTATTATTCAGCAAAAGACCTAAGAATATTCGATGGAGAAAAGACAAATCTCTCTAATAAGTGGTGCTTGGAAAAGTAAGCATTCACATACAAAAAAATTAAACTGTACCCATTTCTTACATTACTCACAAAAATTAACCTAAAATGAATTCAAGACATAAATGTAGGTTCTGAAACCATACAACTCAGAGAAAAAAAAAGGAAAAAAAAATGTGCCAGCCATGGGTCTTGACAATGACTTTGTGGAAATGTCACCTAAAGCATAAGCACAATATTTTAAAAAAATGAGACTACATCAGACTAAAAATCTTCTGTACAATGTCTTAACCCGCCCCAGCCAGCATGGCGGAAAATCCTCGAGGGTTCTTTTCCTGAGGGAGGGAGAGAAAACAGGGCAGGAGGGAGACGCAGAGAGTGAAGACAGCACACGGTATCAGATCAAGCCTCTCTCCTTTATTCTTCTTCCTCTCCAGAAAACAGTGTATCTTATATATGGTTTGGGGCGGGGAACTGACCCAGGTTGGTTGCCAGGTAACAGAGTCAAATGAATATCAAAAGAAGCGCCCAGACTTGCCTCTGCAATGCTGGAGAGGGGAAGCTAGCGCTGAATACCCGAAATAAGGTTTTGATCTTTTGTGCACCTTGGCCAAATCTACGTCTGGCGCAGCAAGACAGTCGCCAAAATTATTTGGGCCAGGAAATGGCAATCTCCAGCCTCCAGATGCAAATCTTGTTTTCCTCGGTACTCTCTGGAGAGCGAATATCCTTGCCTGAGGCAGCCAGAAAACTTGGCGGCTCCCGACAGTACAACAAAAGAAATGTACAATAAAATGAAAAGGAAACCAACAGAATAGGAAAAAAAGTATTTGCAAACCACCTACCTAATAAGGGGTTAACTCCAAAATATATAAAGAATTCATACTATTCAATAACAAAATAAACAAACAATCCAATGAAAAATGGGTAAAAGACCTGAATAGACATTTTTCTAAAAAAGATATTCAAAGATCACATAAGTGAAAAGATGCCCAACATCACTAATAGTTAGGGAAATGCAAATCAAAAGCACAGTGAAATATTACCTTGTGCCCATTAGGATGGCCATCATCAAAAAGAAAAGAGATAATAATGCTGGTGAAGATGTGGAGAAAAGTGAACCTTGAACACTCTTGTGGGAATGTAATTTGGCATAATGACTATGAAAACAATATGAAGTCTCCTCAAAAAATTAAAAATAAAGCTACCATAAGATTCTGCAATATTCCTTCTAAGTATATTTCTGAAGGAAATAAAATCACTGTCCTGAAGAGATATCTGCAGGCTCATGGTTATTGGAGCATTATTTACAACAGCCAAGACAACGAAAAATTGTTAATCAATAGATGAATGGATAATAGAATGTCACACACTCACACATGCAAAATGAAATACTATTGAGCCATAAAAATAAAGGAAATCTTGCCATTTGTGACAACGTGCATGAGGCTTGAGGGCATTATCTTAAGTGAAATATGTCAGACAGAGAAAAACAAATATTCTACCATCTCACTTACATGTGGAATCAAAAAACAAAAACAAATTGAACTCATAGAAACAGAGATTGGATTTGTGATCGTCCGAGGGTGGGGAGGGTGGCAGATGGGGGAAGTGGGTGAATGTATTCAAAAGGTACAAACTTTCTGTTATAAAATAAATAAGTTTGGGTTCCAGGTTGGTAAAGTACCATATGATGACCACAGTTAACAATACATCATTGTATATTTAAAAGTTGCTAAGAGAGTAGAGCTTAAAATATTTCATCACAAGGAAAAAAAACCATATATGTGTAACTATGTGAGGTGATAGATATTAAGTAAATTTACAGCACTGATTATTTTACATGTTACAGTACATACACTTCTCAAATCATTATATTGTGCACCTTAAACTTAAACAATGTTATAAAGCAATTATATGTCAATAAAATTAAAAAAAAACAAAATGAAAAGCTACAACTTTGCAACACATTATTTTCTTCTTAGTTTCTATATTCCATGCCTGAGGTTTAACATAAATATTTCTAAAGTAGTATAGATTTGAATATAATTTAAAATGGCATAAAAATGGTTCTAAAATTACTGACTTTAGAGTAGGAAGAATTTCTGAAATATAATGCAATGTTAAATCCTCTTTATTTCATAGTACTTTTCCCCACACCTATTAATTAAACTGATATTTTTGTGCTAAGAAAATATAATTTCTGAGAAACTTCAAAAACTAAAAAAAAAAATCATGCTTTACATGTCCACATTTATATCTATGTAAATATAATAACACTTAGAATTCGTATTAGACTTTTACTATTTTTTTAAGTTTTTATTTTGTTTATTTTGAAAGAGAGAGAGAGAGAGAGAGAGAGAGAGAGAGGGAAACATGTGCAGAGGAGGGATAGAAAAAGAGGGAGAGAGAGAATCCCAAACACACTTCACGCTGTCAGCACAGAGCTGGACATGGGGCCTGAACCCATGAACAGTGAAATCATGACCTGAGCTGGAGTCAGGAGTCAGACGCTTAACCAGCTGAGCCACCAAGGTGTTCCTTGACTTTTACTATTAAAAGACATTTTTTTCTTTTGCCCCCCCACCATCAATAATTTAGGCATCAAGTCCCTTTAGCACTTAAAGGTAATGCTTTGACAATGGCTGTTCTTACTGAGTCTTGCTTAGGGAATCATCCATTGCAATTAAGATTTAACAAACATAGAAATACATTGTTTCATACATCAAGTCAAACGAAAGTGATTTTTTTTTTTTATCTTAGACATAAATTCAGGCAGTAAACGTGTCACAGTGTTCACTTGACTCACAAGTTTACTGTGATAGGACTATATGAGGCACTGTAATATAGTACATTTCCTCCATAGGACTGTGACAGAATAGAAAAAAATATAATAATTTGTTTATTAAGACCTAATATTTTTTTCACGTTAAAATTGTGAGCATGTCTTTGGGGCGCCTGGGTGGCTCAGTTGGTTAAGCATTGGCTTCGGCTCAGGTCATGATCTCTCATTTCGTGGGTTCCAGCCCCGCGTTGGGCTCTGTGCTGACAGCTAGCTCAGAGCCTGGAGCCTGCTTCAGATTCTGTATCTCCGTCTCTCCCTGACCCTCCCCTGCTCACGCTGTCTCTCTCTGTCTCTCAAAAATAAATAAAAAACATTAAAAAAATTGTGACCATGCCTTTATAACAATGCAGCATTTTCCTTTGTTAAATTCAAACAGATTCTCAGAAGAACTGATATTATGTGAACATGTGCTATTAAAATAACAAATCAAGTGGGTCATTTAGAATTTTATTTTAAATAAAATAAAATATTGAACACATGGGTGACATCTGATTCATGTATATTTTTGTCTTAGATCATATTCTCAGATATCCATCTCCATATCTATCTCCTTATAACATTTAACATTTCAACAATGGTTTGGAAACATATTCTTTCTTTATATATGCAGTTTTTTGTGTCGATCATACTTCAGTAAAAAGTTAAAAAAAATCAGGGTTCTTGGCTGGCTCTGTAGGTGGAATATGTGATTCCTGATCTCAGGGTTGTAAGTTTCATCCCTATGCTGGATATAGAGATTACTTACAAACAAAATCTTTAATAAGAAAACCTAAAATACAGTATATCAGCATAATGATATATATTATATATATGCTGATATAAAGAATTCATCCTACACACAGACTCTTTCAAAATGTATTTTTTTGGGAGTATCTGGGTGGCTCAATCAGTTAAGTGTCCAGCTCTTGACTTTGGCTCAGGTTATGATCTCATGGTTCATGGGTTCAAGACCCAAGGTGGGCTCTATGGTTCAAGACTCAAGTTGGGCTCTGTGCTGGCAATGCCGAACCTGTTTGGGATTCTCTCTGCTTTTCTTTGTGCTCCTCCCCCATTCACATGTGTGTACACCCACTTTCTTTCTGCAAATAAACAAAAAAACTTTTAATGTATTTTCTTTTGCAGGGGAAAGAATATAATTTAGCCTTTTGCCCTTCTGACGTAATGTTGTGGTTTGGTCTATTATGGAAGGTTGATGAACACAGGAATAAAACCATTTGTATAATTAAATAATTTTTATTTATCATATGGGAGAATTAAGAAAGCAGGGATTTTGCAAGATCCTGCATATTTCAACAATTTATTTATTTGGTGGCCAGGCAAGCAGTAATAGGCATTGATTAAAGTTTTTTATGAAACAATGATGATTAATATTAAACAAGTATCAAAACAATGATGAGTGTTTTAAGTTTATTCCCCCCTCTTCCGTTTAGTGTAGTAATTTTGGCAACACACCATAAACTTCAAATAAAGTTTTTGTTATTTGATTAAACTAAGTATGGCTTTGCCTTAATACTGTTTTTAAATAGGACTATAGGCATATCTTGATGCTTCATTTCACATTTTAAGTGAAGATACCAGTATCTCAATAGCAGAAGAATAGGTTATGAAATAATCAGGGGTGATGTGCAGAGAAGTCAAGGGCAGGCTGGGGTAAAGCAACACTTGGGGAATTAGTGGTTATTTTGTTTCCCTCCAGAAATGCAAAAGGAGAGCAATGGATTTCCTATGATTTGGCTGAGATGAGGGCTTGGATAATTTAATTTGGATATTAAACAAAAGCTTATGCTAGAAATCTAAGGAATTTGGAGAACATCAATTAGGCAGCCATTGCACAAGTTTAAGTGGATAATAACTAAAAAGATAATAATTACTTGAAACGCACAAATTTCCTAGACTTTTTCAAAATCTTTTGATTTTGTGTGACAATATTATTGTTTCTGTTTGCTATTTATACAAGGTAGGGAGAAAAATATTTTTTTCTGTGTGTTTCTTGCTTTCCTAAAATCACAAGACTCCTCTATATTATTTATTGAAATCTTTCAATGTGTATTAATAGCTTAGTTGGCAGACTGGTTACCAAGCTAACTATGATAACATTGAAAACTCCTACTCTTTTTTGTTCATAGATATTAATCTTGAAGATATAGAAGCATAGGGGCATCTGGGTGGCTAAGTAAGTTAAGCAACCAGCTTTGATTTCAATTCAGGTTCTGATCTCATCATTTATGAGTTGGAGCCCCACATTGGGCTTTGCGCTGACAGCACAAAGCCTGCTTGGAACTCTCTGATTCCCTCTCTTTGATCCTCCAACCCCCCCTCAAAAATAAATAAATAGACATTTAAAAAATATATAGAATCAGAGTTTAGTATACCCTAAAATGCATGAGATTAAATATCTAATGAGATAAGAAGCAAGATAATGGGGCACCTGGGTGGCTCAGTTGGTTAAGTGGCCAACTTTGGTTCAGGTCGTGATCTCACATTTGTGGATTCAAGCCCCGCATCGGGCTCTGTGCTGACAACTCAGAGCCTGGGGCCTGCTTCAGATTCTGTGTCTCCCTGTCTCTCTGCCTCTCATGCTCTGTCTCTCTCTGTCTCAGAAATAAATAAAACATTAAAAAAAAAGAAGCAAGATAAGAAAATTGTTAATAATGTGACTGAGAGCTAAGCTATCCAGATGAATCCTGTCTTTACCACTTAACTTCATATATGAAGTTTGACAAGTTACTTAAACTTTCTGGGCCTCAGATGCTTCAACACTAAAAGATGTCTAAAGAGTATAATTTACTTATAAAATAGTTGCAAGAATTCCATAAAGCAGTGCATATAAAACATTATTAGCATCCTCTGGAATATGGCAAGCACTCAATAAATGTCAGCTATTATTAGCTAATAAATGTTAATTATTATTATTTTTATTTAAAGTTTATTTATTTAATTTGAAAGGGAGAGAGAATATGAATGAGGGAGAGGCAGAGAGTGAAAAGGAGAGAAAGAATCCTAAGCACACCATGCTGTCAGTGTGGAGCCAGACACCTGGCTAGAGGCTACAAACTGGGAAATTATGACCTGAACCAAAATCAAGAGTTGGCCATTTAACCAACTGAAACACCCAGGTGCCCCTAAGCTATAATGATTATTTTTTAAATGCTTTATTTAGTTTTGAGAGAGAGAGAGAGAGAGCAGGGGAGGATCAGAGATAGAGGGAGACACAGAAACTGAAGACAGGCTCCAGGCTCTGAGTTAGCTGTCAGCACAGAGTCTGACACAGGGCTTGAACCCATGAACCATGAGACATGACCTGAGCCGAAATCTGACGCTTAACTGACTGAGCCACCCAGGTGCCACTTATTATTCTTGATATATGACTTAGATTACTTCATTAAAGGCAAACTGCTATTTTAAGATGAGTTATAAACATGGAAGTTTGACCAGGTTATTCCTTCTCTACATGTTCAAGTTAGGGAATAGATAACAAACCTGCCTGCCTTCCCCCCACCCCCGTCGTTCCAAAAGTGGATATATACCCTTACGATTATACCAAAAACAAAAAGAAAACAAATAAACAAGAAATAAATCTCTTGAATTGATAAATAGGTAGAGAAATAAAGAAGTTGTTTTCTTTTCTTGGTTCACCAGTTAGGATAATGGGAAATCTGGGAGTGCTGGTGGTGAGCTTCCCTGATGTCCTGGAGTAAACCAACCCTTAGAATGAGTCACGCATACAAACAGACAGAGGAAAGAAGAGCAGAGGATAGAAAGTGATTAAGAGTCCATCATTAACTGATGGACAGATCCTTTCCTGAAATGCTTGGATTTCTATATAAAGCATGCAATAATAATTCCTTTGTTTAATCTAGTTTGAGTTTGAATTCTTGTCATTTGATGCACAAAGATCTCTGCATCTATTTTAAAATTAAATAGACTACAAATAAAAAAGATCAACTTCTGTTTCACATCAAAGAAAAATTTTAAATCTCTTGGTGAAGAAGGAAATATAAGAAAATATGGATCAGGCAGTATGCCCTATTTATTTGATAAGTGTATATGCTAATAATGGACTCAACTTACCACAATACTTAGATCTAAATATTGTGGAAGAAATAAGAATTCTGATTAATCTATGAAGACAAAACTGGAAAATATAGAACTGTTATATCTCAAGGAATATATATGTACACACATTCTTAGGATCATTAAGACATGAAATAATGTCACTGAAATGTACAAAAAATTCAGTGTTTAGAAAAATTAAAATTTATATTAGGAATCATTCCTTATAAGAATGAAAAACTGGGGCTAAGTGGGTTAAGCCTCCGGCTTCGACTCAGGTCAGATCTCACATTCGTGGGTTCAAGCCCTGCGTCAGGTTCTGTGCTGACAGCTAGCTCAGAGCCTGGAGCCTGCTTCAGATTCTCTCTCTCTCTCTGAGCCTTCCTGCTCATGCTGTCTCTCTCTGTCTCTCAAAAAAACAAAATAAAAATAAAAATTAACAATTAAAAAAAGAATGAAAAACTAGTGAAAAATTGAGCTTAAGTTTTATCTTGTTGCCTTTATATACTCGAACCCAGAACATAATTAGTCAGTTGCTTTTTAAAACCATTAAATTAACAATAGAAGAACATGACTAATATAACCTCCAGACAGAGATTTCAAGCAAATGTTGCTTTTCCAGCATTTGCTATCCAAATCTCTTTGGATGATATGTAAAACAAATTAATTTTTGTCAAATCTTTTTCATATTTTGTCATTCATTTAAAGTCCAGTTGAGTATAGTCTCAAAACCTATACTACAATGATTATTAATCTGAAAACATATTTCTAATAGTTTGAATAAATGTCAAGAAAAGTCTCTTGAAAAATTCTATTTTTTAGTATTTTTCATTGCTTTAAAATTCTCAAGTGTCTGGACATCTAGAAAAAATAGAAAAATAAAATACTGTAAGTAATTATCTACTTGTCTAACTTGATAGGTGAAAAAAAGAAGCATTGGCAAATGGCCAAAAACAATCAAATTATTTTTATTTTTAAAGGATTCCTATGGTAACATCAAAATAAATGAATATGGGATTGAACTACACAAGAGAAAATACTTGCTCCTATGAATTATTAATACACAATTATTTTTGAAATCACACACATTTCATATTATGACAATCCAATTCAATAACACTGTTATTGTTATATAAGTTTGAGAGAGAGGAATATCATTTTACTTTGTGCTTTTAAAGAATGCTATTTTTCTCTTGAGCAGATTTTTTTAACTAAATGTTTTTTACTTATTTTTAATTGGTTGGGTTGGTTCCAAGTGTTTCTTCTTCTTTCCTCCAGCATCCCACCATGCTGCTACACTGTTAGAAGTTCACTTTGTTGTGACTAACAAACAAAAAAACTGTTTTGTCTGAGGCCTATAGCCAGAATTTCATAACACATGGCAGCAACAGCTGGTATTTCTGGAATCTGAAATGCACAAGGGAAACTGTTTATGTTTTTTTAAGCATAAATATATATATCTTTAATAATTAAATTTCCAGAATTATTGGTGTTTTGTTAAAAATAATCAAAAATTGAGAAAATAAGAATGGCATAATTTGCTAAATTTCTGTTACAATAAGCATTTAATTTAAGCTAGCGTAATAAAATAGACATGAAGATACTAAAGCATAATGTAGATGATCATCCATTATTCACCTTTTGCTGTTCATGAAAACAAATGAAAAAGAATTTTAAGTCAATTGGATGTAGAATTAAGATTTGCCTTTGGTTCCACTTTTAAGAATAACTACATACTTGTGAGAAGCCTTTGGTCTCCTCTGATTTTCCAGAACCCACGATTAATGCCTGGAAATGGTTTATTATTTTACTTCTTGGGTGGCACTTTTATATTTTATCAGGTTACTTTGTTTACACCTTTATCAAAAATGAATATTTTGAACATAATGAAAGACAACAGAAAAATGCTTTTGTTGTAGAATCATTTTTCTACATCCATGAAACTATATGATATAAGTGACTGCTTATGCAATTTAAACTAAAAATAACCTCAAATAGGTGTCATAGGCATGAAAACAATAGGGATATTTAAAAAGTAAACTAAGTTTGAGAAACACAATAGTAGTGGACAGATTCATAAAAAGAGGTGGACACAGAAAACTGATCCACATACATAATCAAAGACTGTGCAAAGGTAGTCAAAAATCCATAAGCAATTACTCAAAGGCATAGTCACAGCACTGATTTTGGTGATCATACGAGGTGATAAAATTTAGAAGGATAGCCCAGTGATTAATTCAGAAGTTGAATAAGTTATGAACAATGGAAAACTTATTATTAATGGAGACAATTGCCATACGAGAGAGACAGAATATGGATAGCAATAAACAAAACGAAGAAAGAAGTCTGCTGAGAATTGGAGATGGCCATACGTTGTGGTTCATCTCATAATTTAGTTGAGTCTAGGGAAGTATAGGGAGAGTCTATTTAATGAAAAATCAAACTAAAATGCAGACTTTTCTGATAGGGCCAGCAAGGTTGGAAGTATAGAGCAAGCTACACAAGTATTTCAAACTGATCTAGACCAGATATGACTATTATTAAGTCCAAGGCAGTTTAGAAACATGTCTTCTTCAATATTGATGCTTATTATTCATTTATTCAACAAATACTAAGTATTTGTTTATAGACAATCTTCTAAGTTCTAGAAACACTATGGAAACCATGAGAGATAGAATACAATTCCTTTGAGGAGCTTACAAGCAATATGAGAAAGAAAAAATTAGTAAAATGGACAAATAAAATAATATCAGATTATGGTAAGTGTTTTGAATCAAGTATAGACAATTATTTAAAAGTACTGTAGAGACAATTGTTATTTTATTGGATATGGAAGAAACACCACTCAGTGTGTCTGATATATCAGCGAAGAAGTGAGAATAAAAATTAATATGAAAGTAATTTTCTATGCCTAGAGTCAAAAAAGTGTGCTTCAGGTCATGGAAAAGAAAATTCAGAAAGTTGGAAATGGGAGAGAACTTGAATGTTCTAGAAGAAAAGGCTGGTCAGTGCATGTATAGGATGCTCATCAAGGGGCACCTGGATGGCTCAGCTTGTTAAGTGTCAGGCTTCAGCTCAGGTCACGATCTCACAGTTCATGTGTTTGAGCCCTGCATCAGGCTCTGTGCTGACTGCTTGGAGCCCAGAGCCTGATTCAGATTCTGTGTCTCCCCGTCTCTCTGTCACTCCCCTGCTCACGCTCTGTCTCTCTCTGTCTCTCAAAAGTAAATAAACATTAAAAAAGAAAGATGTTCACCACAAAGGGTAATGAAAGCCCCCCTGGTTGCACAGTGAAGATTGACTTGTGGAGAGAGAAAAAAAGAAGAAAAATAAAATTACTGGAGAAATATTTTCAGTCAGGTTTAGATTGTTAAGACTGGTGTGGTAGCATTAGTGATAGGAGAAGACAGAAATATAAACTGAGAGAAACTTGCATATTGTTGAATAATTATATGCAGATAATAATGAGGAAGAGGATAATAAAATGGCACTTAGATCTTTATTTTTTATTTATTATATTAATAATCCAAATTTTGTTAGTTTGTTAAAGCAGGCTCAGTTAAAATGTGCATAATATCAAGAGAAATTGAAATTTTAGGAAATGCAGACTAAGAAGATACCAGTGAAAGAGCTGAAGAGAACAGGCAAATGGAAGGTCTGTAGATTGAGATGAGCAAATTAATTTGAAAAGAAAAGCCCTGGTGATGATGGATCAAAAGGCTCCTGGAGGTGACAGAGGGAAACAGGGACATCAGGAGGGCAGGATTCCATCTGATAGTCTAATGAAGGAGTGTTGATAAATGCTTTAAACAAACTGTGTGCTTAGTTTCATGATATGATTGAGCTGGCCTTGAGTAACCTGTCCGTCCTATGGATCTGGCAGCTTGGAGAAAAGAGCACTTTTATGGAAATACAACACAATAAAAGTTTGGGGTGTCTTATCTATAGTGTAGCTTGAGATAAAGCCAAAAATCGTTTGTAAGGTATATATTATTATCCAAACTCTAAAGATAAGGAAGTTAAATCACAGAGAGGTTAAATGCTTTCTTCAGTGAAAAACCACTAACAGTTTGTATGCTCTGGAGATATTAGAGTGTCTGACACTCCGGTATCACTGCCTCAAAAACAAAGAGAAAAATGAGACAACAGCCTTTGAATATTGGACAGTAAGCAGCTCAAGGCTGTGATGCCTGGGGCAGCAGAAACAAAGCATGTGAACCTAACTCTACAATTGCCCAGGCCCTCCGCCTGAAAACACTTCCTAGATTACGTTACATTGAGATGGACCCCAGGCAGAGCATGGTGTCCACACTGAGGTGAGAAGATAGTTCAGAATGGCTGGGGGACTGCAATTTGTGCAGAGTGTTAGAAAAGAGAGTGTTGCCTTGAGAAACAGCTCCAGGAATACGATAAAGCTTTCCTTGAATTTGTCACTGACGGTGAATCTGCGTACGTGTAACATGAAATTCTGGAGGGTGGGCAAAATCTCACTCTAGAACAGTAAAATAGAACGTCTCCCAAGCTCATACAGGGTTAGGATAGGTGAGTCCTGTTCAACGTCATGGTGAACCTATGTTGCTTCAGCAGAGACCCCCCAAGGAGGTTATGTCTCACTAGTGCACTAGTGCACCGTACAAGCAAAACAGCCAGCAACAGGTAACAGAGCTTAAAACTTTTCCTTGCAAGTGAAAATACAGGTCAGAAGATCTACATGAGCCATACATATCTGATCGGCCAGCCCAGAGATCTCCAGTTTCTAAAGAAGTACAATGAATCCGGTACTTAACAATATGGAATGCATAGCAATATACAGCAACCCATCAAAACTCTCTAGACATGGTTTAAAAACACAGTAAAATATGATTGATAAATAGTAGAACAATCAGTCAGTGGAGACTCTAAAAATATAGCAATGATAAAATAGGCTGACAAAGAATTGAAATTTTCAAGGATTTAAAAGAAATATGAACATAAGGAGAAATAAAATGGAAGATAATGATTAAAATCAAATGTAACAGTTAATAATGAAAGTAAAATATATAAAATTAAAATTTCACTGAGTCAGATTTTTAGGAGATACATTTCAGAAGAATAGATTAGTGAAATGGAACTCAGGACAATCAAAATAAACACACAAGCACAAAGAAAGGGTCAGAAAAATTAAAGATTCTCAGAAACCTATAGGGCGATATAGAAAGATTTAAGATGTTTATCAAATCTAAGAAATAGAAGAGTGGAAGGGAAAAAGAGAAGACAGAAAATAAATCTAAGTAGTCATTAACACTTTCCAAATTATATGAAAACTATAAGCATACATATTTAAGATGCTTACTTAAACTTAAAAAGTATGAAACCAAAAACCAAAAAAACAAAAACCAAAAACCCCACAAACACACCAGAACATATACTTAAATAGCTGAAAAACAGGGATACATAGAACCTTAAAAGGAGCAAGAAGGGAATGACACATTACAAACAAACAAACAAACAACCCCAAAAGAATATCTGTAGACTTACCATCAGAGAAACTGTAAACAAGAAGAAAATAGGAAGTATTTAGGGGGAGGGGATGTCAATCTAGATTTCAACCCAAATAAAATATATTTAAAAAATAATGTAAGATGTCTGCTTCTGCCCATGAAGAATTAACATTCTATGCCAATTTTCCTTTTGCCATTTGAAACCACAAGAAAATAGGAGAAAATATGTAAATCCACTCTCCTCAGGCACCGGATTAGACAGTTCAGGATTGCAATTCGAGAAAATAGGATCAAATGAGGAGAACTTGGTAATTTCTCAGCTTGTTGCTCAGAAATAGTTGTTAGCCCACAGAACGCAGAGGGAGATCTCAAACAGAGCCTAGGAATACACAGAGAATTGAAGTGGCCCGAATTAGCAGAGCACAGACTCAGAGAAGAGGGAGCTGGACAGAAAGAAATCACACCAGACATCTGCAGATGAGTCCAATGAAATATTTGGCAAATATTGGCTGGCTACCGATCTGTGTGTGCATGGTGTACAGTCAACAAAGCCAGGGTTGAAAACTATTGGAAAAGCTATTTAAAAAGGGGGTGGGTGGAGAAATCACTGAAGTCTGTGAATAGTTCTTGTTTCTCCAGCCAGCATGAAAAGATTTATGTGGAGACAACAGTGCCGAAAATAAGATATTAGAATTATTTATTGATGTAAAAACAGTAATGTTTATTGAATAATTATATAGGAACAATAATTAGAAAGGGAAAAATAAAGGGTGACATATCAAACTGACTTGAGAAACTAGTCTGATAATATTATAAGTATTCAAGCGATGAAATAGTCTTTGAAAAAGGGAATATTAATAACTCTAAGTCATAGTATATTTGAAATTCCTATTAGAAAAAATCCAGGAGAGGTGATAAATTGATACGTTATGTAATGAGATTTATCAGATATTAAATAGTAGACATTATAGATACTAGAGATATGAAAAGGATAATAAGGGAAGATAATTCAATTAAAGTGAATTCTTTAAAGATATAAATATCAAAGGTCAATCATGAAGAATGAAGTAATATGAATAGTGCTTTACCTTTTAAAAATAGAAATCAAAGCTATCAAACTTTCCACTAAAAGCTCAGGATCAAATGACTTAACAGGTCATTCTACAAAACATTTAAAGAAGAAATAACTAACGATACACAAAATCCTCCACTAAACAGAAAAGAAAATAACTCCTACCTCATTTTTTAGAGCCAGCAGTAATTTAATATCATTAGCGAAAAACATTACAAGAAAATTATAACGATACAACCTAACAACAACAAAAATCCTTATGATTAATATCCTTCATGAACACAGATGCAAAGATCCAACAAAATGTTGGTAAATCAAATCCAGTAATATGCATAATTAATAGGACATCAGACTAGGTGAGGATTATTCCAGTAATACAAGTTCAATTTTCATATTTGAAAAATTAGTCAATGTAACTTACAACATAATCAGATTAAAATGGAATAAAACACATTACTATATAATTAGATATAGGAAAACATTTAACAGAATCCAATACTCATATTTGATAAATATTTTTAAGCATGCTGGACTTTAAGAATCTCTTCAACTTAATAGCAACAATAAGCATGAAACCAAAATCTAACGTCATAATTAATGGTGAATGACTGAATGATTCATTCCTCTATTAGAAACCTGATCAAGGATGTTTACTCTTACCACTCTGTTCAACATTATACTGGAAGAACAGGTCAGTGCAATAAAGCAATACAAACAAATATAAGGCATACAATTTAGAAGAAGTAAACATTTATTTAATCACCAATGACATGATTTTCTACATAGGAAATACTTGAAAATCCACACACACAAAAACAGCTCCTTGAATTAGTAAGTAAACATGGCAAGTGACAAAGGTCAACAAACCAACAAAAATGAGTTATAGAACTGGAAAATGTAATCTAAACATGCAATACCAATGGCATACAAAAATTAAATATTAAAAATAAATTAAATGTGTCATGTGAAAGCTCTTGTCTCTGAAAACTGCATATGGTGGATGAGAAAAAATCTAAATAAATAAGAGAGTATACCCTAAAGATATTCATAGATAAGAGCAAATAATTTTGTTAAGATTCCAATTCCCCTTAAATTGATATACAGACTTTATGAAATCCAAATGAAAATCCTCTGAACTTTTACTTTTTTTTATTTTGATGTGTAAAAATTATCAATATGAAATACAGAGAAGTAGAAAAGCAATATGGATAGAAGTTACACATTTGGAGGATTTTACTAAATGACATAAAGACTTATATGGGATGCCTGGGTGGCTTAGTTGGTTAAGCGTCCAGATTCGGCTCAGGTCACGATCTCACAGTTTGTGGGTTCGAGCCCCATGTCGGGTTCTGTGCTGACAGCTATCCCAGAGCCTGGAGCCTGCTTCAGATTCTGTGTCTCCCTCTCTCTCAAAAATAAATAAAAAAAAAATATTTAAAAAGACTACAGTAATAAATCTACAGTAATAAAGACAGTGTGATTTTAACATAAGGACAATCATATAGCTCAACGGAATATACTAGTTAAGAAATAGATTGGCATGGGGTGCCTGGGTGGTTCAGTAGGTTAAGCATCCAGCTTTGGCTCAGGTTATGATTTCATGGTTCGTGGGTTCAAGCCCCGCGCCAGGCTCTATGCTGACAGCTAGCTCAGAGCCTGGAGCCTGTTTCAGATTCTGTGTCTCCCTCTCTTTCTCTGACCCTCCCCTGCTCAAGCTGTCTCTTTCTGTCTCTCAAAAATAAATAAAAAACATTAAAAATTTTTAAAAAAAGAAATAAATTGACATATATGATCCATTCATCAATTCAATATGTGTCTTTTAAGCCAATGGTGTAGAAACATTACATATATATGCACACACACACACACATATATAAATACTTTAATTTTACTCCACACCAATGAAATTTTACTTGAACTAGATTGCATACCAAATGTGATACATTATAAAACTTGTAGGAAAAAAGCGTAGACATAATCTTTAAAAATTTTGAGACTGACAGTAGTTTCTTAGTGAGAAATAAAAATACAGTATAAAAGAAAAAATGATAAATTGGACTTCATCAAACTAAAACCATCTGCTCTTCAATAAACATATTGTAATAAAAAGTATAGTGGTATAAAATATTCACAAACACATATATAAAAGATGACTTTTATCCAGAATTTATAATAAGTACTGCAACTCAATGATAAAAAATACAAATAAGAAATGAACAAAATATTTATTAGATCCCTCGCAAAAATACATAACATATGACAAGTTATCTGTGAAATGCAAATAAAACCATAGGGAGATGCCACTCATAGTCACTAATGAGAAATTGTAAACGGATTGCTAAGGATATGGAACGATCATAAGTCTCACTTATTTCTATGGAATGTCAAATGGTCAAACACTTTGGAAAACATTTGGAGAACATTGACCTGACAGTTTCTTACAAAGTTCGACATACTTTTCTTGGATGGCCCAGCAATTCCACTGTAGGTATTTATGCAAGAGAAATAAAAATATACATCCACACAATAATCTGTGCGTGACTGTTTATAGAAGCTTTTTTTGGAAACCATTCCAAAACTTGGAAATAAGTTAAAGCCTAGGAAACAACTTCAAAACCAAAATGATATAAATATCCTTTAGCAGATAATGAATAAACAAATTATACTATCCGCACAAAAAATTACTACTCAGCAATGATAGGTACTACTCACATACCCCAAAGCAAGGGTTAATCTCAAAAGCATTTTACCAAATAAAAAAAAAATAGTAAATATGAAAAATCACATATTATGTGATTTGGCTTATATGAAATTCTAGGAAGAGCCAGTCTAATCTTTAGTGACATAAGTAGATGTTCCTGGACCCAGAGACGGGGTGAGGAATGGATAGAAAGACTATAATAGTGGTTGCATTTGTGTGTGTGTGTGTGTGTGTGTGTCTGTGTGTCTGTGTGTCTGTGTGTGTATGTATATGCCAAAGCTCCTGAATTTCACACTTCAAAAGGGTATAAACCAAAAATACTAATTTAGAGAAAAAAGAGGCTGCTAATAATCAGTTCAGATGGATGGATTTAGGACTAAATTATTTGATTCATTTCCAAAGATAAGGCTGTAGACTCAGAAAGACATGTAAGTGCTCAGAATAGTCACTCCTAAAGCAAATGCAGAAAGAAGCAGTTCTCTGTCTCCCCACCCTCTTCTTTCTCTTACCCCTCCACATCTCTCTCTCATACACAGATAATATAAATGTAAAACATATGGTGATATATGTGCAATTTGCTAAAATAAGGTATCTGGGAAGAATAGTGGAAAATTTTCAAAAGTTCTTTTTCATAGTAAAATATCTTTAAAAATAAAAACTAATTCACTTGGATTGACTGTTTCCAAGTTGATGAGGAAGGAACATAAATTAGGAGGCTATTTTTACAAATTTAATTGATCTATAATAGAATATAATAATGGGTTACTGTTATTTTCCTCCAAAGTATCTTGTAATTAGGATAAAATTGTTATAATAAGATTCATGGAAGGCTTAAATCGTGATACATTTTTGAAATTTAAAACTGCTCCCATCATTTCCTTTAAGATTTATTTGAGTTAGCAAAATCATAAAGAATCTTATATCTATGGAGAGGCATCTAGCAATTATGAATCTAAAAGGAATCACTCCATTTAGTTTTTTAACTGATTGTTAATCTATAAAATCTTAATCTTTGCCAGATTAAATAACCAATGTTTACCCTCTAAATCTCTATGTACCTTACACATTCAGGTATTTCTTTCACATCAAGTATTTCTTGTCCATTTGCCTTTTTTTTTTGTCTTTATCAAATAAGAAAATATTATGTATTGTAGTATTGAAAGAGTTTAGAAATCCACCAACACTTTATGATACATTTTATAGTAAGGGTCTATATAGTTAATTATTCTGAAAAAAAATACATGGGCACAAAAATTTAATTGTGACAGAGAAGCTTAAAGGTCATAAATTTCATATTTTAGGGGCAATTGAATCCTGGTAAATTTTGCTGTTGTTGCTTGTTTGTCGTTATTTATATTGAGTGATTCTGTAGGGTACCCTGGTACTGTAGGGTCTCTAGTATACATAAATATAAATGCCTACATTGTTTTCATACCATTACTCAGGTTGAGATAAATAGATTATTGAACTTAAGTTAATGTCATTTTTTCCACCGTCATGCCATTGAAACTTTAAACTCATTTAAAAAAATTTTATTTATTTTTGAGAGAGAGAGAGACAGCATGAGCAGGGGAGGGTTAGCGAGAGAGGGAGACACAGAGCCTGAAGACAGGCTCTAGGCTCTGAGCTGTCAGCACAGAGCCTGATGTGGGGCTTGAACCCACAAACTGTGAGATCATGACCTAAGCCGAAGTCAGACACTTAACCGACTGAGCCACCCAGGTGCCCCTAAAATCTTTTTTTAAAAAATATTCTCAAAAATTTAAAAAATCTCAATAGTTAAATTTTATAGTCTTGAGGCACCTTTTTCTGTTTTACCTTGAAGAAAAAAAAAAATGGTCCATTGTTGGAATCCATCAGAAAACTTGTTCATTAGCAAATAACATTAATAATAGCAGAAGTGTCAGTATTAATGATAATAAGTGAAAAATCAATATTCACTTGGACATTTGGACACTTTCCTTCTGGAAGGGGGCTGAGGACCACCATGCTCGATAGCATTATTATTTTGGACACTACCAGAATACTGAAAATCCTTCCTCAATGATGAAGGTATACGCCTGAGATAGTCATAGATAGAACAGCACACATGAAGTCCCGGTACTGGACAAAGGATAGGTTCAGAGGATGAAATAACCAGTTTCCACCACCCTGCATGTTGGCATCAAAATCCAGAGTAATATGAATCATGAGTAGAACTGCTTTTGGTGAACCTGACCCCTGGCGGGGTGGAAGGGGGGCAGGTAGGAAAAGTATCACAATATAGGAAAGAGGAGACTGAATTGCTCTCTTTGGCAACATCATGGAAATGAGTGCTTGACATGAAGTTTTGACGTTACTCACTTGCACTGCAAGATAACAGATTTATTTTAGTCATACTTGAACATTAAGTAATATAAAGTACAATGGAAAATTCTTCTTTATAATCCGTTGAAGTTATCCTTTCTTCTATCACCAAAAGGTAACTTCTTATTTGTGTTTTATGAATAGTTCTAGCACCAGTACTCCATAATCTAAAGAGGATCTCAGCCCTCTACTCATTGATAGTGGTGATCCAGCATTCAGACTCCACTTAATATTTGTCTCTTGGACTCCTGGATTTTATCATAGTTGTTTTGTTTCCTTTTGTAAAGACTAACATGTTTATTGCATTTATTGTTACATGTTTTTATTGTTAAATTTTTTTAATGTTTTTTATTTATTTTTGAGAAACAGAGAGAGACAATGTGAGCAGGGGAGGGTCAGAGAGAGGGAGACACAGAATTCAAAGCAGGCTTCAGGCTGTGAACTAGCTGTCAGCACAGAGCCCGACGCGGGGCTTGAACCCACGAACCATGAGATCATGACCCCAGCTGAAGCTGGATGCTTAACCAACTGAGCTACCCAGGCGCCCCACATGTTTTTATTGTTAATTCAAGATTAAGCTCTTTGAACAACTAAAATTGACTTCAAAATTTCTCATATATATGTAAAATATTCTGTGTGTGTGTAATACATGTAATACATATGTGAGATATTCAATTTAAAAAATGTATTCCACATATGTGTGCCTTAGTATGCATGTATTAAATTGTATACAAACATATTGCATTTTTGCAAAAGTAGGAAAAATATACACTATCCCTGTAATTATCAATAAATATTGTTAAAGATAATTTACATTATTGTTTCTATCAAGTTTTTACATGAAAACCCACATATTTTCTTGGAATAAATCCTACAGAAATTTACAAAGATGTGAGCAAAAAATATATGTGTAAAGATGTTTGCTGTGTATAATTATTAACAGGATAATTGAAAACAACATCAATTTCCATCAAGAGAGGATTAACTACATGAATAATGATATTTATAGGCTGAAAATAAT
This sequence comes from Helogale parvula, assembly GCA_004023845.1. Classification (NCBI taxonomy): domain Eukaryota; kingdom Metazoa; phylum Chordata; class Mammalia; order Carnivora; family Herpestidae; genus Helogale; species Helogale parvula. The sequence goes on along the minus strand of PJEM01003412.1, from coordinate 25,222 downwards.
GATACAGACTTGTAAAAACCATTTATTCATATAAGAAATATGTACATCTTATTATAGTAAGGGAAAAAATCAATAAAGAAATAGAATAATAAGACTATTTTCTCTAAAAATACATGGCTTGAAATATTTTACCTGTTAACTTTGATATGTTTAAAATTTTATGGACAGCATTCATGATTTTTAAAATTCATTTGCTATTGAGAGTAAGATATAAACAGTTTAATATATTCATAGGACCAGAACATATGAATCTAAAATGTTTCATTTTAACAATTTTTTAAAATTTTAATACAACCATTATTGTATTATTCATTTATGTAATAAAAAAGTCATTTATTTTATCAAAAACCACTAATAGTTTAGATTTAGCCAAATAAATGCAGAGCAGGGAGTGAAAGTAATATACAGGTGAAACACCACTAAGTTTATGTCAGTTGTGATTCAAAGAGAAATTATTAAATAGTTCATGTAATTTATTTCTTTTTTACCAGTTTATTTTAATGAATCATAATATCACACAGACAATTAAATTAAGCCAGAAACATAATCAAGTAAATAATAATCAATGAATTAATAGGTAATTTACTGAATCACCAAATGTTTTCAAATTGTATAAAGTTTTCTGAAAAGAAGTGAAATATATGTAATATGCACTCTATGGATATAAATGTATAAATGTATTTATGGTTATATAATATATCATGGTTCTAGAAAGAATGGAAATACACACAATGAAACATTTATTATTAGATATGAGTCTACATTCAAAGAATAAAATGATTTATAGTTTTCATTTTATTTAATAGAAACCTGTCCTTGTTACCATGAATGGAACAAATATGAATATACAGTTTGAATAGTTAAGAATCCAAGAAAGTGTCCATAGTTGCTCTCACAATCTAAATGGGGGACAATTGTGTTTATAGTTACTTTAGTTTCCAAGACAACACGATGTGCATTCATGTGACTCTACGGAAACTAACAAACTTATAATTGATGTTCAACCCTTGTGCTAGACAAACTCTGTGGGTTCTCAATATAAATGCTAATAGAAGGAAGGTGGGCAGCTCCCCTCCTCTGTGTTTCAAAATTGTACATCCAAGTCTCAGATTACCTTGGCATATCCCCTACATAAGTCTACATAGATACAATATTACATTATTATTTATGCCATACATAGAATGTGACTTGATTTTTAATGACAAAACTATTTCTACATGTTTATCAGAAGAAAACACCGTTTATCACTATTCCTTTTCTACTAATGTTTTTCTGGATAAAACAAGGTTTTAGAATTAATTCTTTCAAAAAGTTATAGTAAGAACTATAACAAATCATTCATTGAAAATTGCTTGACTGGATATTTTTAAAGTGAATTTTCTATCATTTATAGGTTTAGTGACTCTGTTTAGCAAAGTTCAGTACACACAGTAAGAAGATCCCAAAAATCCTCCAACAACAACAAAAATGGGCAAAATAAATGACATAATAGTTATCTCTGATATACCGTCTTTTAATTTCCCTTAAAATCTTCACAAAGGAAAAGGCATACTTTCCAGAAATCTAAATATTTAAAACCATTAATATAAAATAATTACAATCTTCTACTAATTGCACGAATAGTAATGTGGTAAAGCATGATCATTAAGAACGAAGCTCTATGAAGGATTTAGCTCTCATATAATAATTTCACAAAATTAGATCCATAGGATATGTGCCATTGAAAAGCAGGCAACATTGTCTATATTGATTGTGTTCAAATACAGGAAAAAGCTAGATCTATTTCCTTTAATTTCTGCCTTAAATAGTGCTCAATAAACAATTAAGAAATGGTACGAATTTCAACCCAAGAAAAGGCATAGAACTTAAAATAAAAAGACTGTGGGAAGAGTAGATAACTAGTTCCAAATCTACAAATGCCAAAGATATTCACTGTCTCCCAAATTAACTACAAGATAAAAACCATTCCAATCCAAATACTAATGACAGTGAGATATTTTGCTAAAGTGGCACTCAGCACAGGTTGGTGATCAAAGGAATCTCAAACAATTTCACTACTGGTGAAAGTTTATTTTTCAGAATTACAAGAAGTTACTCCCAACTGAGCATCTATTTGCAGATTAGTAACTAATTCAGGTGTTATATGTATACATATATTAAGTTAATACCTTCCTGAAATTAATTTCTAGATATTCTTGTAGTGTTGTCAATAAAGTATAATATTTATCTTCCCATGTACATTTTAAGAAGTTCAAAAGGGTAAAAATCATAAAGATACAAAGAAATAATTCCTTTTCACTTCATTCTCTAACCTCAGGCTCACCAAATGAGAATGGGAAGCAGATTAATCTCTCCATACATTAAATATAACGATACCTGACTATTACTTACTTTGCAGAAACAATATCCATTCATAGTTGGCATGCAGATCATGTACTGAATGTGTTGAATAAAAGAATAAGTGAATAATTGAATGAAATAATGTAAGAATAAGTCCTCCGTTATTCTAAGAACTTCATTGACAAAGACATCCTTAATATCATCAAAGTGTCAATAATTTTGACCCCTATCTCACTAGGACTTCACAACTTTTATTCAAGATGGGATAAAGCTAAATTCCTAAGGGCCTTGAACAAATAATCTTTAATCTATTCATCACATTTGGTGAATTGCAACAAAAAATGGGTGATAAGTGATACCATAAGTTAAGAAACAGCTCACTCTAATATTTAGAAGAAGGTTCAAGGCTTACAAGAATACTGACATACGTTGTCTGAATTCTACATGAATTTCACTAACAATTGTGAAAGTGGAAATAAACTGAATGATTGTTAGTTTAACTATACTTCTACAGCATAAGAGAAGATAGAAAGATGATCCATTTCCTCCTTAGCTAACTTTCAAACCAGAGGCTTTCAATCTATATTAACTAAAGAACAAGGCAGACATCTGTCTATTTCATGTATGAGGAGATTTACCTGCTTCCTATTCTCATTAGATAAGCCTGAGGTTGGAGAATGCAATGAAAAGGGATTACTCCTTTGTATCTTTTTGATTTTTAATTCTGTGAACTTCTTAAAATGTATAAGGAAAAACAGTTATTATATTTTCTTGGTAACGTTACAATAAGAACTTCCAGGAACTGTTCTCAAAAAGGATTAGCCGAAAACTAATTTTGTGGCACAGAATCAACTTTGGTCTTAAAACTACCATAATATATTCCAGGAGGTGTATCTTAAATATATCAAGTATACCTGTAGTTTTAAAGGAAAAGAATCACTAAGGTCCCATAAAAGACATTCTCCAAAGGATGTTGTCTGGTTATGCTATTCATTTATATTGAACTTGAATGTATTCTTATGTATAACATCCTCTTGTAGCAATTACGGTTTTGAAAATATGGGTACTGATAAACACTGTATCTATACTTAATTCTGTAAAATTTAAGGTATTCATGAAAAGGAATCTTGCCTAATGGATTTAATAACCAAAAATAACTTTGGGAAGTCCTACACCTTAACATTCCATCATCACCTAGGTGAAAACCAAGACCCAAAGATGAGTAACTAGCCCACATTTAAATAGTCTGTTAGTTTAAAACTAAAGATGCAAAATTATAAGTCAGACTGAGAAAGACATGTATATGATTTTACTCACATGTGGAATCTAAAACAGAAAACAAATAAAAACAAATAAAAACAAAATCAGACTTGTAAGTCTAGAAAACAAACTGATGGGGACACCTGGGTGGCTCAGTCTGTTGAACATTCGACTTTGGTTCAGGACGTTATCTGACAGTTTGGGAGTTCAAGCCCCATGTCCTCTGTGCTGACAGCTCAAAGCCTGGAGTCTGTTTCACACTCTGTCTCCCTCTCTCTCTGTCCCTCCTTAGCTTGTGCTCTCTCTCTCTGAAAAAATGGATAAACATTAAAAAAAAACTAATGGTAGTGAGAGGAGAGAGGATGAAAAAAATGGGTGAATGGAAGTGAGAGATACAGGTGTTCAGTTATGGAATGAATAAGTAACAGGAATATGAGGTAAAGCATAGGAAATTCAGTCAACGATACTGTGATAGTGCTCTATGGTGACAGATGGTAGCTACACTTGTGGAGAGCATAGCATCGCATCGAGAGCAGCTGAATCACCATGTTGTACATCTAAAACTAATTTAACATTGTGTGTCAACTGTACTTATTTTTTAATTCACTGCATAATTTTCTTGCCCAACAAATAAATTAACATTTGTTGTAAAGAAAAATCTTAAAACCTTGTGTGCTTTTGTAAGCTTAGGAATAGATAATTTTCCCTAAAAATTTCCAAGTTCCTGTGCCAAGATAGTTATCTATATGAAGATCAAAGATCAAAGATAGATAGTCATCTAAGTAAAGCTCTTCTTTACAGTAACAGTGTCATTTCCTAACGAGTGCCTCTCAGGAGCACACTAGTGTTGTTTTATTCCTTTACATCCAAAGATCTACAAAAAAATTGATCATAACAATATCATATAATATGGCACACATACACATAAAAAACCTTACCATGCTTTATGAAAGTGAATATTACTGGGAAATCACAGTACAAAATGGTGATATAGGAAGACCAAAATAGCCCCTCCCTGAACCACACCAAATTATACCTATTAATAGAACAATTCATCCTGAAGACCAGAGGACTGAGTTAACTGCTACTGAACAACTGAAGACAGAGAGAACAGCAAGAAAATAACAAGAGAGACAATTTAAAAGAGTAGCTAGCATATACAGCCACAGCTCCAGACAGCCAGCAAAAGTCACCAAGCCTACAGTCTGCATAGGAGTCACCCTATGCAAGACTACTCTTTCAACCTTAGGAGAAGTAGCCATGTTGCCTAATCCATAGAAACAAAACTTGAGCAAAATACTCTCCAAAAGAGACAAAAAGAAAAAAAATAACTCAATAAAAGAATCAAAGGAAACAAAGTAAAACAGTATGCTTGATAAAGAATTTAAAGTAGTGATCATAAAGATACTGGGCTGGAGAAAAGGAAGGAAGAACTTAGTGAGACTTTCAGGAAAGAGATAGACAGCATTAAAAAGAACCAATCATAGTGGAAGAATATTATAACTGAAACAGGAAAACACACTAGAGGGAATCAACAGTAGATTACAGAATGCAGAATAGTATACCAGCAATCAGGAAGACAGGGTCAAGAAAAGAACATAAGTGGAACAACACAAAAAGAAAACAATTTTTCACAGAGGAAGGCAAACCATAAGAGACTCTTAAATACAGGGAACACACTGAGGGTTGATGGATATGGCGGGGGAGAGAGAGGAAAATGGGTGATGGGCATTGAGGAGGGCACTTGCTGAAATGAACATTGGATGTTGTATGTAAGCAATGAATCACAGGAATCTTCCCCCAAGAGCAAGAGGACACTGTATATGCTGTATGTTAGGTAACTTGACAATAAATTCTATTTAAAAATAATAATAAATAAATAAATAGTCAAAAAAAGAAAAGGAAAATAATTTTTTAAATAAGAACAGATTAAGAGATCTTTTGGATAACATCAAGCAAACAAACATTTTCATTAATTATAATAGTCCCCAAAGAAGAAAAGAAGAGAGAGAAAGGTGTAGAAAATGTATTTCAAGAAATAATAACTGAAAAATTCCTTAACCTAAAGAGGGAAATAGGGAAATAGACATCCAAACTCAAGAAGCACAGAGAGTTGCAAACACACCAAGGCACATAGCACATAATAATTAAAATGTCAAATGTCAAAGATAAAGAGAGAATCCTAAAAGTAGCAAGACAAAAACATAAAGTTATTTACATGGGAGAATCTATTATACATAAAATGTGGAGGAAGAAGTAAAAGGAAAGAGAAGGGGAAAAAGAAAAAGTCTTTTTTACTTTTTCTTTTTTTTTACAACGTGATTGAACTTAAATGACCATCAGATTAATATGGATTGCTATTAGGATGTTAAATACAAATCTCATGGTAACCACAAACCCAAAACTATTATTAGAATCACAAAAAATAAAGAGAAAGAATGCTAAACAACAATTATAGATTAGTTATAACATTATACACAACATAATAGATACTCATCACAAAAAAGAACAAAAGAAGAAAGAAACAAAGAAAATCTACAAAAACAATGAGAAAACAATTTAAATGGTAATAAGTGCATATCTATCAATAATTACTTTAAATGTAAATGACCTAAACAGTCCAATCAAAAGACATAGAGTGGAGGAATGGACACAAAAAACAAGACCCATCTATATGTTAACTATAAGTGGCTCATCTTAGACATATAGCCATGAAAGGATCAAAAAACATTTACCATGAAAATGGAAGTGAAAAAAAAAAAAGCCAGGGTAGCAATATTTATATCAGACAAAATCAGACTTTAAAACAAAGATTGTAACAAGAGATGAATAAAGACCTAACAGAGGCACCTGGGTGGCTCAGCTGATTAAGCTTCTGATTTAGCTCTGGTCATGATCTCATGGTTTGTGGCTTTGAGCCCTGGTTTGGGCTCTGTGGTGACAGCTCAGAGGGAACTTGTTTCAGATTCTGCGTGTCCCTCCCTCTGCCCCTTTCCTGCTCACACTGTCTCTCTCGCAATCTCTCTCTCTCTCTCTCTCTCTCTCTCTCTCTTTCAAAAATAAATAAACATTAAAAAAATTTTGAAATCATGTGATTATCTCAATAGATGCATGAAAAGCATTCAATAAGATTCAGTATCCATTCATGATAAACACTAGTAACACAATGAGATCAGAGGGAACATACCTCAAAAATGAAGATTACTGGACATACCCAATTTCGTTGTTGCTGCATTTTTCCCTCTGGTTTAGCCTTTCTGCAATAGTTTCAAAAGTTTCCAGTGTAGTAGAAGAACCATTTGCAGGGGACCTCAGTTTAGTTCAGGGTTTTTTTTTAAACAATATAAATTAATGCTACACAGTAAAACATGCAGTGTTTGAATTTTTCTAATATTTGGAATTATTCAAGAAGTTTATATAAACTGATTTCCTCTTTTCCCATTATTTTGAACCTGTGCTATAATTGGGAGATAAATTAAGACTTTTTAAAATAAAACAGATTGTCCAGGCTTTGATTTTTCCAAATCCTGAATGAAATTTGAAGCTCATTTCCTGTGCTCAGTTGAATTAGAAGTTATGGCTGATCAATAATCCAAGATTGTGGGATCGATCGTACAGCATCTAAGATATTGCCATTGATAAGAATTGCTTTCATTCAGTCATTTAATTTTGTGAGGCATTTGGAGACATCCACTAGGTCTACTTATTAACTTGTTCTTATTGTAACGCAAGTCCTTGTAAGAAATACTATTTGCCTGTAAATACTATGTTGCCGATCAAAACATAATGAAATTTCCTAGACTTTTGAGTAAGAATTAGAATTCCCCAAAGTCACAAAAACCATAAATTAGCTAAGACTTATTACCCAAAAATTGTGTCTTCTCTGAAAAATTTATATTCCAGATGAGTGATGCAGTTTAAAACTAAGATTTTCCTAGGGCGCCTGGGTGGTTCAGTCAGTTAAGCGTCCGACTTTAGCTCGGGTCATGATTTCACAGTTCATGAGTTTGGGCCCCGGGTCAGGCTGTGTGCTGACAGCTCAGAGCTGGAGCCAGTTTCAGATTCCGTCTTCCTCTCTCTCTGCCCCTCCCCTCTTCATGCTCAGTCTCTCTCTGTCTCAAAAATAAAAATAAACTATAAAACTTTTTTTTTAAAAACTAAGATTTTCCTTCTTAGTCTTTTGTATTTTCACCAACAAAATACATAGCTCAAACTAGAAAATGATTTTTGACAAGGTAGAAAAATATAATTCATTAAAATACCTTGAAAGCTTTCAGAAACATCATTTCAAACACCTATGAGCATAAGTTGATCATGCTACTGGGTAATGTAAAGAATGAAAAATTCTGTCAGAGTTTGGAGTCTCTGTTTAACTCTTTTGAATGTTAGTAAAAGGAAAGTCATGGAATTCTCTACACTAGGCCTTTTATATAGCAGGACATGGGTTACTTTACTTAGTTTAACCTTATAAAAACAAGATAAAAACATTTGACTTCTGGAACAAGTCCAGTGCAATGATTTTATAAATCCACATGATTTTGCTTCTTTAGATATATTTTCTGCTGAGTTGTCATGACAAATCTGTCCTGCTTAGTAGTATAAACTTCTTAACTCTAGGTTAAACCTTGGCCTCTGTAAGTTAAAAACAAAATGATCTGCTCGACTGTTCTTTTGGAGCACACGTACCCCAGTGTTCATAGCAGGAATGTCAACAACAGCCAAAACATGGAAAGAGCCTAAATGTCCATCACCTGATGAGTGGATCAAGAAGATGTGGTATATATACACAATGGAGTATTACATGGCAATGAGAGGGAATGAAATCTGGCCATTTGTAGGAAAGTGGATGGACCTCGAGGGTGTCATGCTAAGCGAAATAAGTCAGGCAGAGAAGGACAGATACCATATGTTTGCACTCATAGGTCTAACAGGAGAACAGGAGAAACCTGATGGAGGACCAGGGGGAGGGGAAGAGGGAAAGAGAGTTGAGGAGAGAGAGGGACGCAAAACTTGAGAGAGTATTGAATGCTGAAAATGAACTGAGGGTTGAAGGGAAAGGGGAAAAAAGAGGTGGTGGTGATGGTGGAGGGCACTTGTAGGGAAGAGCACTGGGTGTTGTATGGAAACCAATTTGACAATAAAATATTTTTAAAAAATAAAGAAAAAAACAAAAAAAAACCCCAAAATGAAGTTATTGCAATTAAGGTTACTATTAAGTGGGAATGTCTTCCATGTTGGAAGGAGTGGAAGACATACAGGGTATATGTCTTTGATATTAGAGTAGTAACCCAGTAATCCTGAATTAATTTATCCATAAATTGGTTGATATCTCATAAAAATGAATAAATAAAAGGACCTTAAGGAATGGGAAATGACACTTACCTCGTTGGGGGAGAAGAGGGAAGCATTTAGGTGTAGTTACTGTACTTGTTTACAAAAAGAAAACACAACACATGCACACTTTAGTGCCTGAGAGATGAAGATTAAAGGGAAGTATATGAAAGCTAGAAAAAGACTTCAATACATTGTTTTTTAATTCTCTTAAGGATAGTTCCAAAATCAATGGCTTTGGAAATTACAAATACTCATATCTTAAAGTTCATAATCAAGTTAGACTCTTTAGTATTTTACTCAGGATTTATCATTGCAAAACTATAGAAAATAGACAGATTTTCAGATGTGGTCCTTTTCTCCAATATTTTCTCACTGGCATACTAAAAAATGAGTTTATTGATCGCAGAGATAAGCAAACTTCTATTTTGGTTTACCCGTTCTAAGAAATAAAGAGTTCTGTCGTGGGGTTAGGAGATTTATAACAGCATGTTATTAACATTTATGTCTTTTACTTTTACTGTCTGCTTTTCCCCCTAAACTTTTGGGTGCATTTAAGATTACAAACTTGCCTATAAATCTTTAAGTCAAACAGTATTTATTAACTGCTTCCTCTTTGGTTCCAAGTTTAATCATTCAGCCCCACATTCAATCATATCTATAATTTATCATCACATCTAAAATATTCTATGTTTTTACGAGGAAATTCTAGGCATATTTCTTGATAGATTTTCATTATTAATCTCACAAGCAGTACCACTAAAATTAAGATATACTTGCAGATACATTAAAATATTATTTTATAATTATCTGTGACTTTTTTTCATTGTCTTATTAAAAAGCATCAGGAAATAGTTTAACTCAGAATTAATTCTCTCATTAATGTGAAACTTAACATCTTCAATAAGGACACTTTTCAAGAAATTAGTAAATTTAAAGTACCCACCTTACACCTACATTGCATTGGATAGTTATGTTACTAGACTTCTTTTAATTTATTTTTTTAAGTAAGCATTTTTTAAATTTTGCTTTGGTGACAAATGTCCCTTTGTCAAACTCAACATGCTAACAGAAACATGCAGCTATTTTTTTCTGTTTCAATGTATCAAAAATAAACTAAAGAGACTTTCTTTATTGAAAATAGTGAGGTAACAAAGACCATATTCACCATAAACAATAAGGATCTGAACCAAATATATAAAATGATAATCTCCAGACATTAAACAATAGGCAGAGCATGACTGGGATCTGAGAAAAAGAAACAAGTCATGTGAACTCAATGACCAGCCTAAGTTTATACATGGGTAAAATATTTGAAGGACGAAGCAGGGAGGGAAATCTTAAAGAACCTAGAGACCTTGAAGAGTTGAGAGGACAGAGGCTGTGGCTGGGGAGTAGAAGGCTCATTAGACTGCTGGAAATTGTGGAACAGAGTTTGATAAAGGAGGGAGATTTAGAAACAGCTACAGATATTTAAGTAAAGTTTGCCTTGTTTAGATAAGAACCTTTGCTGGGATCCTGCACTCAGCTACAGTGAGAAACAACAAGGCCAGCAAAGAATCACAAAAAATTATAAGATGAACAATTCCCAGAGTTGATGCAAAAGAGGGATACATTCAAACTCCAACCTGGCAGAGTGAAGAACTCTTAGAGGTTAAACAGGTCATACATTAGAGACCACAAAGGGATAAAACCATAGTAGAACTGAAGTAGTCCTAAAGTGAAGACTAATTTCAACCTTCTATAGAAATGCTTAAAAATAGACTTCAAAGTAGGGGCACCTCAGTGGCTCAGTCAGTTGAGTTATGGTCATAATCTCACAGGTCATGGGTTTGAGCCCCACATGAAGCTTGCTGCTGTCAGTGCAGAGCCTGCTTCAGATCCTCTGTCCCCCTCTCTCTGCTCCTCCCCCACCTGCACTCTCTCTCTTTCTCGATCTCAAAAACAAGTAATTGTCGTTAAATAGACCTCAAAGCAATCAAATCGACCGACAAGTAACTGCAGTTTAAAACAGGCTTCAGATTCTTTCAAGGAGATCACTACATCCAATCAAACCATAACATTTATAAGATCCATCATCCTTCATATAAATATTAGAGGTACAGGATAGATACATAATGTGCGATGTTATCTATATGAATTTCTAAAATCAACCAAACAATAAAAATAAACAAGTTAGTGGAGAAAGCTGATCCATCATTTGCTGAGGTAGAAGGATAGGAAGGGGTACAAGGGGTACAAGGCAACATTTTAGAATAAATAAAATACATCCTATAGATGTATTGTTGTGGTCATGATTACAGGGATACATACTTTTGTTAAAACTTTTATATATGTGTAGAGGTGCATTCTCTCCCCTCCTTTGTCTCAGTCCCTCCTCTGTTCATTGTCTCCATTCATGTCTTGGAAAATAAATAAGTAAATTTTAAAAAGTTTTATATGTATGCATTTAATATCATTGCATTTGGCTTTATTTACAAGCTACATAAATATAATTTAATAAAAATAGAAGAAGGGGATGCAGAATTATATATTATACATTATTTTAATTAACAAAATTACTTAATTAAAAAATGAAGGAATTGATGTAAAGAACAAAATATATTTTAAATATTTATTAAAAGTTTAAAAACAGAAATTATTTGAAAAGTAAAAAAAAAATAAACCAAAGAAGAAATCAGAAAATAACCATTTTAGTAGTTGAACTCAGACTGGCCAATCAGACCAACCAGGCAATAGATGTTTTATCCCTAGACTTATAAGAAATAATGAAATAAACATCAACTCAGAGAAATTGCCGGTAAGAAATTTATTACAGTTCCAAATTTGATTTAAAATATCCGAGCTTTCTTTTCTTAAGGGCAAGAAAAAATAAGATAACTCTTCCTAGCTACTATGAGTGAAAAGCGGAACAGAACTAAGAAAAAGAACGAGTTTTCTCAGGTAATTAGATTTGTGAAGTGAAGAAGACAGATAATGAAATTGGTTTTCATAGTTATGTTTTTATGTCAATATTTTCATATATCATGTTGGTTAATATAACAAATTTCCATTTACTCTAAATAGTGGTAGAGGAAAAAAGAAGATGGCCTACCTCAAAGAATTAATTCTAAAAGTAGTATGTCCAAATCATTTTCTAAAGAGGAGAAAAATATCTGTAAATACACATACACACATATATATAAATATGTATAACTTAGTGAAATATCAGTGGGACTTTTACCACTGTATATGGACGTGACAGAAACATAAGCTCACTTAGGAGATGTTCCAGACATAAATGGTAAAATTGTACAGTGCATTAGTCTCCTGAAAATCTCTCTAGTGTTTCTGATAAATCGAGCAGAAGAATGAGGACTGGTGTGAGAGCAAGTCCCCGAGGCAGCTGCCCAGAGTGGCAAGGCTTGCTGGAGGCAGCCTGTGGTATGCTGGACCTCACCGTTCCAAACATCAATAGTTCATTTTTTATTTTTTTATTATGTTTATTTATTTTTGAGAGGCAAAGAGAGGCTTGAGCAGGAGAGGGGCAAAGAGAGAGAGGAAGACACCGAATCTGAAGCAGGCTCCAGGTTCTGAGCTGTCAGCACAGAGCCCAGTGTAGGGCTCACACTCAGAACCTGAGCCGAAGTCAGATGCTTAACCGACTGAGGCACCCAAGTGCCCCTAAAACTCATTTTCGAATTGCTTTATTTTTAACACTATCTCAAGTGACTAAACAAAAATGGAAGTCTGAATCATATTTAATTACTTTGAGCCAGGCTCATAAGTATTATTTATATTGACCCTGGACTGCTTTAAGGATACCTCACAGAAGATTCATAAGAGTTTTGAGTAAAATCTCTGCCAGTCATTGGCTTTGCTTCTTCCATGGATAGTGATGATGGCCAAGTCAAAAAACTTGTTAGAATCGCATGATGATGAATCCTACATAGATATGGAATCATTATGTAATATTTAAAATACTATGTCATTTGGAATAATTTTGAGGTTAAATATTTTTTAAAAAATCTTCGACCCATTTAAAATGATCTGGCTCAAAGGCTGGTCCTGCATATGACATTTATATTTCAAGGTTTTGGAAAGATAACCATAACTCTGCTGATAAGCATGGTTGTGTTTTATGATCTGTGACTACGATAGCATATTAACCATAAAATAGTGGTGCATTGTTTAACGTAGATGACTCCTAAGAGAGCTTCTTTTTGTACTCTTGATTTATGCTTCTAAAGCAAAGATAAATGTCCTGCTTAAACGTTTTATTACAGACATACTCATGTATGATCTTGTCCAAGGAAGCTATAAGAATTATGAAAAAAAGTATATAGGACACATAATTTCATGCTCTATTGATACAGAAGGTCACTATCTACTCTGGTGAGTCTGACAATATCTTGACTTTAGGTTTCAGCTCTCATGTTTTCCTGTGATAAACACAAAGACTTAGATATTTGTTTTCTATTTCCTAAATAAATCCCCTTTAATGTTGTGTGGCTATAAATTAAATTTTAAGGATATATACATGAAAAGTTTACAATAAAGAAGTTTCTTTTTATTCTTCTACATAAAGGATAATACTGAATTTCTACTTATCTTTATGAATTTTGGAGGATTATGCTTTTCTTCTTTTCTTTTTCCCACTTTGCCTCTTCTCCTCTTTGTTTGCCTCTATCAGATAGGCTCTTCTTGTCATGTGAAGCCATAATTTGACTCACACCAGTCATTATTAAATGTGATCTAACATTGTATTGATTTTTTCTGATGTCTGATTCTAGGGTTGTCACTTTAATTGCGTGTAGATGCCCACCTGTGTTCTATCAAAGTTATTTAAACTGAGTTTTCTCTTAATTACTTTTCAACATCTTCTCTCTCTTAAGTCATATTCACTCTATATTTATAATTTAAAAGATTCCTATTTATTTTTATCTGTGCATATTCTAATGGCTCTTTATAATGAATAACATTTACAAATATATTAGCTCTTCTGAGAAAGTCCACATTATATATGATTTATCATTCTACAATGACATGGTTTCAAATTCTTAATGTCTATATAATTTTACTTAAAGGATTATAAATATATAATACAGATACATATACATTTACATGCATGGAATACATATAATAAATATGTAGACTTGTATGATGAAAATGTAGAAACAATATAGATAGATAGATATAGATAGATAGATAGATAGACGCTGCAAAAGAAATAGAACACTGCCCACAATATTTTGTTTATGTCTTCTTATACTGGGTCATTCATCACATCCGAAGAAAATCATTCTTCAATTTGGGTTTGCTATTCCTCTTCTTAGAGTCTGTAACTAATATTGTCTAGCTTTGCATGTTTTTGAAATTTCAATATATGAAGTGTAACTATATGTGATATTTTGCAGCTTGCTCTTTCACTCAACATTATGCTCCTGGAAATGACATGGATTTGCACACCTCCAGCTCACATGCTTTTTACTGCTGTTTAGTAGTTCATATTATGAGTATTCCATTACTCACTTTTCTATTGTTTGTTGATAGACATTTAGTTATCCCAGGATTTGTATTATAAATGTTGCTCTAGATATTTTGAGATGTATCTCCATTTATATTTGAACAAAAACTTCTTTGAGGACATTGGATAAGATTGCTGCTTCCATTTTCCCTGATTACTTCAAATCATGCCCATATCAATTTTCTCCACCACATCATCATTGTAAACATCTAGTTCTTTATCTTCACTAATGGTTAGTCTGTCAAACACTTCAATTTTCATCTGTTTGGTAAGTGTAAATTAGTATTGCTTTGCTTTAATTTGCATTTTCCTCTTAAGAATAAGGTTAGATAAAATTAATTATATTTTAAATTAATTTTGTTTGAGGAAATTTCAAACAAAACAAAAACCAGTTTTAATTCAAAGATTATAAAAGTAACTTTTAGTATCTGCTATATTAGTAAAACATTACATTTAATGGTTCAAGATTCAAAAATGAAATATGAAATAATGTCATCTCTTATTTTTGTTAAAAAATACATTCAATCTTTTGTGAAAATGGTTAATTGGATGCCTAATTTTAACTGAAACATAACTGGAAATGTAATTCATTTTATATTATGTTTCAAAATCTGTAATGCAAAAAACTCACTAATTTTTATGTAGTTAATATGGAAAATGAAGTTTTTTGTTTTTAATTGTACAAGTAAGTCCATTAGTATTTATTAAATAACATCATTAACAGTTAAGTGTTATCAGTTAAGTGTCCATCAACATCAGTTAAGTGTCCATCCATTAAATAATAGGAAGAGTCAAGTTATGACCATTTTCTATTAGAAATATTTTACATTCTTGGGGCGCCTGGGTGGCTCAGTTGGTTGAGCACCCAGCTTCGGCTCAGGTCATGATCTCACGGTTCGTGGGTTCGAGCACCACATCGGGCTCTGTGCTGACAGCTGGCTCAGAACCTGGAGCCTGTCTTTGGGTTCAGTGTCTCCCTCTCTCTCTGACCCTAACTTCCTAGCGTTGTCTCTCTCTGTCTCTCAAATATAAATAAAAAACATTAAAAAAAAGAAGCATTTTACATTCTTTTGGGGTACTTTTAATTTTTGTCTTTCATTTATCTTTAAAAATGTCTTATGAATTCACTCCTTTAAAACAAAGACATTCATAGATATTCCTTAAATCTTGCTTATTATTTAACAAGTAAATTTTTATAATGTGAAGAGTAGAGATTGCCAACCACTGAAATATACTGTGTATTAAAAGGTACATATGAAATGGGAGTATCAGTGAAAATGCCACAGCCTTGGGAACTTTGATAGAAATAAACCCAGTTTTCACAAATAAAAAGTAAAAAGAAAAAGTGTGTTTGAAAATATAAATAAGTCCAGGGACACCTTGGTGGCTCAATCAGTTAAGTGTCCTGCTTCAGCTCAGGTCATGATCACACAGTTGATAAATTCGAGCCCTGCGTGGGGCTCTCTGCTGTCAGCACAGACACAGAGGCCATTTCCAATTCTCTGTACCCCTCTCTCTCTGTCTTGCTCATACTCTCTCTCTCTATCTCAAAAATAAATAAATATTTAAAAAATATATTAATAGATCCAGAAATGTTACATCATGTATGTTAACTAAAGAAAATTCTATATTTGGATTTAATATATTATTAGGGAAACTGAGAAATAACACACCTCTGTACCTAGAATCTTAAATATTTATAAAAGGATTACTTCATGATATATGAAAATAATAATAAATTTAAATATTGCTTCTTACTTTTACTAGTTATCCACATTGCATATGCAATTACCTCAAAATTTAGTGGGTACAAACAACAATTAACAGCGATTATTTCACAGTTTCCATGAGTCAGTTTGGAAGTGGGTAAGCTGGGTAATTCTGGCCCAAGGTCTTTCAAAAGTTGCAGATAGATTTTAGTCATTGTTGGAATCATTTTATGGATTGACTGGAGTTGGAAGATCTGCTTCCAACTTGAATCACTCAGGTAGCTTAGCTAGCTAGTTGGAGCTGGCTGTGGCCAGGGGCTATCAGTTTCCTTTTCAGACCCACCCATCAGGCTGTTTGCTTGTCCTCACAAATGGACAATTGACTTCATTCAAGCTAGTGATGCATGAGAAAGCATCTCAGAACCAGCAACATTTGTTTTTTTATCCTAGAATGCAAACTTCAGACATCTTATGCCTTTGCTGATGTCATATTATATTGGTCACAAATATTAACTTTGATTCAGTGTGTGAGGAATCTTCATAAAGGTTTGAATAAAAAAAAAAAAAACAAGGGTCATGGAGAGCCAACTTGGAGGCTTCTACATTCCTTTTCAAACTTTATATTCTTTTCATTTATCTCTCATCCTGTACTCATATTGTTAAAAAACAAACACAACAAAATAAGAAATAAAAAAAACCTCTTATTAAGAGTATATATTACTTAATGATTCTCCCTTGTAATATGATTAGGGTAGTTTCAGTGGTTCATGGAATTTTATGTTAAAAATTTTATGGTCCTGTGGAATAGTGAACTGTACTATTATCCATTCTTTTAATATTAGGATGAGTTAAGGATATGACCTAAAGATTTAGTAATAAAAGAACAAATCATCAAGATCATCAAAAAGAAACGTTTGCTTTTGAAGATGTGGTATGGAAATTAAGAAAAAATAAAAATATAATGGAAAGGGTAAACTCTGTCTTACAAATTTACTCAGACCAGGTTACATGCTTCATGAATAAATTTATATAAAGGGATTCACAAGTCGAGATACTGAATGTCTTTAAGCCTAATTTTAACATTTCAAAATTGTGGTCAATGTGCACAGGTATCTTTGTTCTTGGGTAGACAGAATTCCGCAATCCTAACAAATAATTATAAAGCATTACTATAGACAGACTTATTAGATTTTTAACCAAAAAATAATAATAATACAGAAAAATAGCAATAGAAATGAAAAGAAAATGATGTCTAACATGCTGTACTACCTGCCTCTTGACTCATTAAGCTACTTTGGTTTAATTGAGCAAATTAACTTCAACTTATTTTAAACAATTGAGCATTGCGATCAGCATGCTAATAATATCTTGCTTTTATCTTGTGATTTCAAATCGAAAACTTGTTTAGAAGATATTTCAATGGATCCTTACTACTGCTTTTGAGATAGAAATTGTTATCCTCACTACATCAATGAAGACATTAAGTCCCTGAATGTTTACCTGGTTTGCTCAAAGTCTCTCAGGGCCTAAGCTAAATAGTTTGATATTTGACATTTTCTCTTTTGATTCAAGTTAAAGCTTTATCTATGAAGCCAAATTACTTATTATATTAATAATGTATTGCAGAGCAGTATGTCCTAGATCTTATTCTTTTGAAATTCTTATTCTTAATAAAAATAATTGGAACTATAAAGACAAGAGCTAATTATTGACTATTAGAATAATAATGCCATCTTTTTAGATGGAATAGTATTTCTTTTTTATAGAATATCATTCAACAGCTAAATATAAAAGCATGTCATTGTGTTATTTGCCTATCAAATGATATCCTCATGATTCATACTATTATAATTTACACAATGGGATACAAATAGATGATTTATTATGTTCTCTGTTTTTATACTGTGATGATAATGATTATGATGATGACGATGATGATGATGATTACAACATGGGCTATAATCTAGGTTGCCTGGAGCATGAACATAAACATATTATAGTTGAAGACTAATTTCTGTTCTCGGAGAGAATATATCCATTTTACTGTGACATAGTTCAGAATAGAACATATTTTTATCATCTGCTTGGTTTCATATTCATATCTGTGAAAATGTAAAATTGATTAATGTTTTCATAGTGATAGAAGAGTTGTGAATTTCCATGATGTTTTTGAAGTACTGAGGAAGTGTTATGCAATTCACACCCACTTTATTCTCAATTATTCAGAGTAAGAGAAAAAGTATGGAATGGCATTTCTCACATCAGAGCTAGCTGACAGAATATACAATTAGGCTTGATTCATAGCATTTATTAAAATTTCCATTTAATTGCTAATTAGTCTGTATAGATTTGTAAATGTAGGAACTGGCACTTGGATAATTTTTTTTCCCTAATGCTCAGCGCAGCAGAGAGCATTGAAATTTCTGTAGAGTAAAATCACAGTGATTCTTCATTATGCTCTGTGGTAGTCATAAAAATAATTATGGATTCACTAGTCCATTTATTTTCTTAACATTCTGTGTGTCAATCTCTTACTTCCCCTCCCCCACCTCCAACATAATATGTGGGGAAAAAATCTTAGATTTTATATTAGAACTGGAAGCATAATGTAAGTCAGTCTCTTTGTTTTATGAAGTAGGAAATGAATATCCAGAGAACCTATTTCATATTCTGCATTTTCATACATCCAAGTCATCAATAGAATTCTAACTGAAATGAAATTGTATCCAATCTAAGGTTGTTGTTAATAAATTAAGTCTAATTTATTTTCACTTTGATTCTAGTTAATTGGATAGTGAACAAAATTCAGAATATTTACATGTAATTCAGAAGATAGACATTGAAACATTTGAATTTTCCCTTCTTTCTTTTCTTCCTTCCCTCCTTCCTTCCTTCCTTCTGTCTGCCTGCCTTTCTTTTCCATCTCTTCTTTCCATCCTTCCCTCTCTCTGCCTTTTTTTTTTGAAATTTAAAAATATTGTAAGGACTGAATTCTATCATCTGGCCCTTCCAGTTTAAATCTTTGATTTATTAAAGAATAAGGACAAAACCCCCAACACATCTAAACATTATAGTCAAACCTCGAATGTCTAGGAATTGATAATTTTTAGGTTTAATAATACAAGGGAAATGTGTCAGATGACTTAGCCATTTTTGTCAGTATAGTGAAAAAATGACTGGTCATTAAGACCATGGTTTTGGGGGCTGAAAGAACAGGGAAATGATCCTGGCTTTACTCTCACTATTAGGGTCTGGTGTAAGTTATTTAATCTCTGTATGCCTCAGTTTACTTATCTGTAAGGAAAACCATAGTATTTATGGCGGACAACTGTTATATTTAACTAAAATAGTTTACGTAAAACTGTAGCATACTCTATGGACCTTTGTAGCAATTCTATAAATGTAGCAATTGACATGTATGAGATTGTAATTATAATTATTCCTGCATAGGAGCTACTTGGCTCCTCTAATCTCTGTATGCATATATGTATGTATGTATGTATGTATGTATGTATGTATGTATGTGTCTGTCTACCAGTTTTGAAACCATCTACACATTCATTTAAACTTTTATATATGCATATAGCAAGTAAATGTCTTTGTTTAGTGATTCTATGCTTTATTTATGCTGAAATACAGTTATTTTTTCAAAGATTCCTAGCTCTCTAGGAATGAGTGATATCTAATGATATGCAGGAAATTTATATTAACTAATAATCACCAAGATGGCCACTGTGCTTCAACATAAAGAGGATTTATATCTGATTGGTTCTATTGTGCCTCTTTGAATAACTGTAAGAATTTATGCCAGCAACTGTTCTTTTTTTCTCTGCCTTCTTTGTTTATTGAAGTATTTCATCCCATTGCCAATTTTACTTGAGTAGGTTTCAAGAGTGAAGCATAATAAGTATACTTCCCAGAAGTGATGCCCCTGGAAGAGAGGGTCGACCCTCTCACATCTTCATCAATTGAATTGGTATTTATTAATAATAATCATGAGAATAGCACTACAAATCTGGGCTAACATTTACTTTTTGCTACCAGTGATTGACAAAGTTCTTCACATTTTTTTAATTTAAGTCACATGACAACATGAGATAGATACTAAAATTTCCATTTTCAGGGGCAGATGCTGAGGCAAAAAGATTAATTGCCCCAGATCAAAAGATATGGACTTATTTAGATGGGATATTTTGCACTTAAACTTCACAATACTTTTAATGTAGTTTGTTGCTATTTATCTAAGTAATAAACCAAATATTTTGAAATGGAACATTTAAAATTATATTTAACATTTGTATTGTTTCACATATGGATATGAAAGAGGATCTCATGATCATATATTCATATTCATGACTATTAACACATTTAAGGAATATTTATAAAATTGTTGAGCAGTTTCCTTTCCTGTGAATATCCTATTCTGATGTTTGCTCATTTTCACCTTTAAGTTCTTTTCACATTGATGTGTAGGATTAAACCTATGTTGATCACTATAGAGAATCACAAACTCTGATACACTGCTGTTCTGTGTCTAAACTAGAAAAAGCTCTTTATCAGCCAATTTGGCTTCATCTATTAAAGTTACAGAGGCACATATCTATAAAACAACACTTGTATTCCTTAGAATATCTCTGCCAGATGACAAGATTTACATCTGTGAATAAGGATACTGCCGGAGTCTAGCAGGTCCAGGGTTCCCCTGCAGGATGGGTGGTGTAGGCACGAAAGAGATGGCAATCGGCAAAAGGGAAGGGAATGAGAGAGTTGCGGAGGTTCTTTCTGATCAGCAGGCAGGCATCTCTGCTCTCCAGTCAGTCATCTCTGCACTGCTGGCCGGCATCTCTGCTCTGATTGAAGAGTCAGCCTACACTTATTGAAAAAGTGTATGGGATACAAAACAGGAGTGGCAATTCCTTAGAGAGTGATTTCTGATGACAAATTCACTGGTATGTAAAAATTTTCCAAAACATAGATTGGTAGAAGACTCATGCATAATATTTATCAATAGTGATTAATTATAGGTTATTTAGATATTTATATATGGGGAAAGGAAGGTGCCCTCAGTATTCAAGTACAAGGCAATGTTTTTAGCCTAGTAAAAGCAAAGTTTAGTCCTGTGTGAGCAGGGTTCTTTTCTTGAGGGGGAAGTAAAAGAGGTTTTTCAGAAAATGTAATATTTGTTCCCATAACCACAAAGAAGAAATTTTTATAATCTCCTTCACAAGGTACAATTTAGCATATTATTAGCATAAGAAGGCAAGACACTATGCCAGTTGACAGTGTGCCCCGGGGGCGGGTGCTCAAGCAGAAAAAGCGTAGTGATAGACAAACAGAAATGGCGGAATAGCAGATGACAGGTCACCAGCTGAGAGTGGGAGGCCTTGAAAACCCACCTTACTTCAGAAATGGCTCCCGGAAGGATACGTATAACAGGGTTGTTTGTATTAGTGTTTACGTCCAAAATAGGAAATACTCTTTATATTTATCAAAGGACATTATCAACTTCCAAAAAGAGGTATTTTCCAAGTAATAACTTCTCATTTCTTATCCCTCTCTCCTCTTCACTAAAAATAAGATTTTTAGCCTACTGTATGACAAGCAGAAGCACAAAGATTAGAGTTTACCCTATTTGTGTTATGAACTCTATAGAACACTATAAAATAATTAAAATAAATGTAATAAATGCATTAAGTGCATCTTAACATGGATAAAAATGTAAGGCTGTAAATCAATAAATTAGTTAAAAATAAAGAAATTTCAAAAACATAGATATCAAATAATACATTGCTTAGAGATGAATATAGTATATAGATTCACTATAGTATTCCAATGGTAGTTCTACTGGTTATAAAAAGAGAAAGTGGCAAGCCTAGATGTTAATTCAGGGCAGTATCTACTGAAATTATTTGGAAATTTAAAGAGATTTTCCTCTTATTACCCATTTAGGTATTCAGTTATTTATTTAAATCAGTCTGGACTCATTGATATTTATTTTATACTGTGAGTTATAATCCAACACTGTTTTATTGCTATACATTTTTCTAGCTTTGGCCATTGGGGGCTCTTTAGTTGTCAACTGTGATGTACATTTTTGTGCATTTTTTTACTTTCTGGCACTACTATGTGCCGACTATGTTCCAAGTTTGTCTTGCATACTTCCTGTCCCAGGTCTAAAACATGCCATTTCTTCAAAATCCTATAGTTCATTTTACTAGGGAATGGGGGAAAACATTTTTTGGATATAAAGAATATTACTGCTACTAGGGTCTCAAGGCTTCTAAGCTCTCTCAGCTGACAGAACAAGAATATACATGTGTGTCTACTGGCCTGTACGTATATACCTACCTCTTAATATTTCCTCGTGTGTCTTCTACATTGAACAAAAACTTCTTTATATTGACCTCTCCAGCTTAGTTGATACCATGTGGACCATTTAAGCCTTATCCCTTTATTGGTTTTTAATCTCCTACTCTGATAGTGAGAAACCTGGTATCATCACTTCCCATCCATTTACTTAAATGTTCAATTCCAGTGTACAGGCTCAGTGATTTCAGAATTGATAACACATACCCATGTGGACAGAATTTTTTTCAGCAAAGTACAGTGCTTCTGTAAAGTTCTCGCTTTCAGTCTTATAGTCTCCACTCATTTCCAAAATAAGGAGATCAACTATCCTTCTCAGCTTTTATGAGGCTATTTCTTACATCTGTAATATAATTTGATTTTTTTTTTTTAGGGTTTGAACTTCATTCTGGGTTCCTCTGTCCTCCTAAAAGACTTATTTTTTTAAAATTTCCATATGTTAAATTTTACTCTTGGAGTTAAAATTAAATGGATTTTGAAAACTGCCTCGTGTCAACATGTACCCATCGAGACAATAACATACAAAATACTTTAACTTCTCTAAAAAGAATTTCGTACTTTATATATTCACTACTTCTTGCCTCCTCAAACTTCTGTCTTCCATTGATTTCTTCCTAAGTCTATACTTTTGCAGTTCTCAAAATATCATATAAATGTAATAATACAGAATACAACATTTTCAGCCTGATTCTTCCACTTAACAACATGCATTTAGACTTATGTATGTTTTTGTATGATTTGATTTGATATTTCATTGTCTTTTTAAATGAATATTATTAAATTGTAGCAATGTACTGTGGTTCATTTATTCGTTCACCTAATGGAAGATATTTGCTAGGTTCCCTTTTTTTCACTTATAAATAAGTTGCTATAAAGTGCCATGCAGGATTTTGTGCAGACATATTTTTAAGCAAGTTGGTAAGTACCTTGCAGCACCATTTCTGGATGTATAGTAAGACTATGTTGAACTTCTAAAGGAACTTTCAAAAATGTCTTTCAAGGAATTGGTTCATTTCATATAAGTTATCAAGTCTATGATCATGGTGTTATAGTATTTTTTTCTTATCTTTCGTAAAATGTCTGTTGGACCAATATAGATGACCTCTTATATATTTCTTATCTTAGCAATTTGTAGTTTCTCTTTTTTCTACATTATTTTGGCTAGAGATTTATCAATTTTTTTGATCTGTTAAAGACCCAACTTTTGGTTTTGTTGATTTTTTTTCTATTGATTTCCTGTTTCAAAGTTCATTCACTCTATATTTGATATGTTAATCATTCTATAAATTTATATGATGGAAATCTAGGCTACTTATTTTTCTTCAATTCTAACATATAGATCAAACATAAGTTTCTCTTAATTCCTTTTCACTGCATCCTACAAATATTGATGAGGTTTATTTTTAAATTTTTATTTAATTTGAATTTTTTTTTTTTGAGAGAAAGAGTGTGTGCTCAGGGGAGAGGGACAGAGGGAGAAAGAGAGAATCTTAAACAGTCATGTTGGGCTGGATCCCATGACCTTGGGATTATGACCTGAGGTGAAATCAAAAACAGACATTCAACCAACTGAGCTACCCAGGCACCCCAGTTTGAAACATTTCTTAATTTCGCTAGAGACTTCTTTCATCAGTGGTCTATTTAGAAATATGTTGTTTAATTTCTAAATATTTGGGGACTTTATAACTTATTTATGTTATACACTTCTCATTTAATCTCTTCTGGTTTCAACACATACTTTGTATGACTTTTATTCTTCAAATTTGTTAAGATGTGTTTTATGGCCGAGAATGAGCTCTATCTTGGTGGGTGTTCCATGTGAGCTTGATAAGAATGTGTATTCTGCTATTGTTGGATAGGATATTTTATAATTATCTTGTCATTATATAATTGAAGTAAGTAGGTCTCTAGTATGAAAGTTTTGTTACTCTTGTTAGAAGCTGAACTGCATTTAATCCTTGCTCTTCTTATAGATGCAAAATATTACAAGTCCTCTAAAGTTTAATTTAGCATTTTGTGTGTTTTTTTCCCTCTCCTCTTGACTGTGGGCTTTCTTAGATACTGCTCTTCAGAGACATTCTATGTCTTGTATCTCATTCGTTTGTAATCCACTGTTGTTACACTGGAACTCTGTGAAGTGGTGATAAAGAATGTGGAAAAAGACCATTGACAATAAAAATTTTTAAATGCCAGTTATTTTACCAACAAAAGATGGCTTTATATAGGAGTAAAAGAGAACTGAAGTCCGGGACAAAGTCTAGGGAAGTCTAGAGAACAAAGGAAGCTACACTTTTTAAGGAGAAAGTGTAAGTTGGGAAGAATGTTATAAACTCAAAGTCCATTGGAGTAACCTGGGTATATGCTGACTTTTCATTGGCTGAGCTGTTGCCTGGTGGAGGGCTAGGGATGAGGGAGATAAGGAAGGCATCTTTCTCTCCAGCTAGAATAGTAGAGTAGCATCTACATGCAAGGTCAAGTCAGTCTCTTCTTGTTGGGTCTACGATTGACTACTGGTGGTAAGGTATGAGGGATCCACCTGCTGTTGAAACCACCATTTTAGTGAGGTTTTTCAATTAAATGCCAGTCTTTAAGTGAGTCTGTATTTCAAGACTGTGGCCTTCATTAGTGTTTCTGACCTTCCAGTTAGTTGTATAATTTTTTTTAAATCTTTCCCTTACTATTTTTCCTGGATGCAATCTATTGTCTTAAA